>JAHRHZ010000161.1:1132782-1257716 GCA_024137785.1 Ginglymostoma cirratum
ATGATGCTGCTTGACCTGCTGTGTTCATCCAGCCCCATGCTTGTTATACTGAAAATTTTTGTTTGACAAGGCTTTAATTAGCAGCTTATCAATTGTCAGCTCTGGAGATTTAGCTGAATATTAACAATTTAATTCATTAATTTACTTTAACATATTTTGACAGGATTTCATGTAACAAGTGTAAAATCATAGTGACAGTTTAAGTGATAATAAGCAACACCATGTGTTTTGAAAGGGGCAATTTAGCTGGTGCCTGATTACACTTTTTTCATGTTACTTGGAATAACAAGGAAAATATGTTGAGAAAGATGAAGTGTAAGTAGGATAAGAAAGAAATACTAGTAATGTGATACCAGTTTCAAAATAGAGATAGTAACCTACATTTTTTTTATCAAACTGATTTCTTCTCATTTAATGTCATTCTGTGTTTCACTGAAGATGCCTATTCTTGCTGGGGTATCTGCCCACAGTTTTAAGTCTCATTCAATGGATTAATCTGGACAAGGAATGTCAGTTAGCTATTTGGCTGAAGGGTTCTTACAGCCAGTCTCAGCTCATCTTCCTAGGTTCTAGGATTTGTGGATCAGTCACAGACTTAGATTTTAGAACTTTAGAGGGCATATTTCAATCCATATGCCAAGTAAGGTGCATATAACTTAAAATGTAAATACATCTTGTCATTTTAATCAAGATCTGCAGATGCTGGAAATCTGAAACATAAACAGAAAGCACTTGGCTGCCAGACCTGTTGAGTATCTCCAGTACTTTCCGTTTTTGATTCAAGACTTGCAGGTTGGACTTCAGCGATATTTGTGCATACAGTTTTCAAACTGGATAAAGGAGCAGCAGCCTGGCTAGATTTTTCCAGTCCCACCCACCCCATATTCAACTGCAGTCCTTTTATGTTGACCCTAGCAGAGAACAGCTTTATCACAGACCTTGCAATCTGTTATTTTCTTGAGGCTCAATTACACACTAGCATACACCATCAGGGAGTTCATATGATCCTCCTTAAAGGATATTTTATACACATCCCAGTGGTGCAGCCTCTTTAACAGAGTGACAAAACAAAGAGAAAAAGGGAAGATGTGTTCCAAATGGGTAGAAAACACAGAGGAGAACATTATCCCACACAGAAAACTAAAGTATCTCAAATATAGGGGCTACAGGCTCTGCATACAAGTTACCTCACTGCATGCAGTCAAATGTCACAGGTTAGAGGATTATGTTAAGTACAAGGAATTTTCATATACTAAATGCACCGCCTATCACATTAATTTAACATTCCAAAATAGTCTTGTAAATGAAAATTTCAAACATATGCAATTCAGCTTCAAACAAATACTTTGTTCCATAAGTTTTGATTGTAGTTTTGTCACTATATTTTCTTGGATATGCTGAACACAACAGCGATTATGCATCTCTGTTACATACAACAGGAATCTACCATCCATGTGATTGTGAAACTAGTATGTATAAATTGTTATTTCCACATAAGATGCCTATACCCAGTTAAGTGGCTGAACATGGTGCTGTGTCCGTCGAAGAACATGTTAACATTACTGTATGATGGCACTCTGTGCTTTGGGCCTAAATATATACATACTTCAAAATTGATATTTGGCACACTAGCATACGTACAATAAGAGTTGCGTTAGTAAATCACTGTCCGGTTATTGGCCATCCAAGGTTGTCCATGAATCTCCAGTCATCATTGGTTATTCTGTACAAACTGCAGGCAAACCTAGAGGGCCAGGAAGAAATCTTCCCAGGCTCTAAACAATGTGGGCCATGGGGGAGAAATTTCGAAGAAATGCATGAGAAATCCAGTGAGACCTATCTCAGCTTTAGAAGCATCAAATCACATTTTCCAACAGCGATCCGGATATCGAGACAAGATTCTCCTTAGAGAGTGGTAAGAGGTCTACAAACAGAGATCATCACTCATAATCACCTTCATTACTACCTAACTGTTTCTCATTAATATAGATATTCCTATGAGTTCGATACAAACCAGATACCGAGAATTCCTGACAGGGAAATTAAAGAGGGTATCTGTTAATTCTTGCTCACTGCTTGCTCCTCCCTTCATGCACCTTGGACGACAGGCACCAATGTCTCACATATTGATCCTGGGCAGCAGCTGCGTGTATTCCAAGTCCACAGACTCTAGCATACACATCACATCGCATCCTAATATAAATTATGGTGAAAACTATCAAGAGAAAAGCCTTTGATCCTTTTATGTCACCCGCATAAACAAATTAATCAACAAAATAAAACATGTAAAGCATAGAATTTCTTCAACTTTCAATAAATATACAGCACAATGTGTGAACAGACATAAATCTTGATGAAGGGGGTCGGTTAGCTCAGGGCTTGTTGGCTAGTTTGTCATACACAGCGATTCCCAACAGCATGGGTCCAATTCCCACACCTGCTGAGGTTACAATAAAGGACTCTCCTTCTCAACCCCTCCCCTTGTGGTGACCCTCAGGTTAAACCACCACTGGATGTCTCTCTCTAATTAGAAAGCAGCCTATGGTCCAGTAGGACGATGGCAACTTTACTTTCCTTTACGTCTTGATGACACCTATCTTATTTTAATATTGCCGCAGCTTGGATTTTGTGAAAACCACATTTGACTGAATTCATATGGCATTTGTATTTTGCTTGGTAGGCTTATTCTGTGGCATGTCAGGCAATGGGGAGGTCAACTTTCCAAAAGTGTCTTACACCAAGCACAGAAATATTATTTTAATATTGCAATGAAGTCTTTTAATCACTCTGCCCTTGCCCGAGATGCCTACTGAGCAACTTGATTCAATATGGTGGATAATGCAGTGCTAGCAGGGGAAGAAAAGCAAGTTTTACTTCTTAAATGCAATTTAAGTAGAACCTCCAAAATGAATGATGATTAACTTTAATGGGTTGAGAGAGAATCAAATGAAACAAAAGATTGACAGGAAAATTGTAATGGATCAAGGAGGAGATGTTTTAAATAGAGGCTGAATAAATTCCGACAAGAACGAATGCAAGGGAACCAAAACCAGGGCTCTTTGTATGACAAGGGAGGCAGAGCATGTGATGAAATAATATGAAAGAGGAGTATGATGCATGTCAGGTAACTTTTTCAAGTGAGTACAAGGCCAAATACAATCAGTTCTGGTAATTAGTTGCTTTTGAGTCCAAAGCATGATAGAAAGTGATGTTCTTCTAAAGGTCAGTGCTAGTACCACTGCCTTTTTTGATATATATATAGATGACGTGGATACTGGATTGGCTTTTGACAAATGTTGATGATATCAAACTTGGAAATGTACCAAAGAGTGAGAAGGAGATCAATCAACCGCAACAGGACATTGACAGGGTAGGAGAATAGACAAACAAGTGGCAGATGGAATTCAATACAAGACGTTTAAGATGATGCATTTTGGTATATGTCTTATCAGATGAGGCATCACTTTGGCACATACATTAGAGCCTGGAAGCACTCACCTGTACTGAAGATCACATTGTCGTGGGCCTGATATCAAGGAGGGCTTAAACTCCAAATATTACATCACTATAGTGTTTCCCTCCCTCCCTCCTCCTCGAACTGAAGTGGGGAGAGCAGAATCTTCAAAGGTTTGGCACAGTCTGGTGCCTGGGGCTGCTTTGATGAATTTAATAGAATTGAGCTGCCTGTATTATCAGTAGCAGCTCAACAGATTTATATTGTTCTCGTGGCAAGGAAAGAAAGAAAACGAAATTTTATCTTCACCCATGGAGATAATGTATCACTGATTCCAGAGTTTGGCATATTTATCACAATGGTAAGTAGAAAGGAAGGTGAAATGCAGAAGTATAATATAGCTTTCATTGAATGAAGATGAGTTAAATATTTCCAACTAGTCCATGCTAGTGTTTATGCTTCAACAATTCTCCTCCCTCCCCACTTTACCTACCCCTATCAGCTAACCTGCTTCAATTAACCTTTTGGTGTATTTGTAACCCATTCACCTAGACCAGCATTTTTCGGCCCTTAGTGAGCTGATTTCTTGAGCCATTGCAGACTATGGTGAGTGGGGGAACCACTGTGCTAGTAAGAATAATGGCAGTCATTTTTTTTCATTCTGAGATGCCTAACCAACTTAGACTGGTGACAGTGGTGATGGTAATAAGTAGCATGGCTGCAACAAAAGGCATGGAGATAGAGAGTAAATTACTTCTCAACAGCACAGGAAAAAAAAGATTAAATCTGTCTTTTCACCTGAGAGGTATTTTACGAGGTCCTGCTGTGTTGTTCAAAATCACTTCCATATTTCCTCTGGCGTCAACATTCTTGGAATCCAGCTATGGCAAGACTCAAAACAAAATATAGGGGACCACTCGATCACTACACAGTCCCACTTCAGGATCCAAGCACTCCAATGTAATACCAGATGAGTGCTATACTATGGGAGGTAGGTTGTTTCTGATAAGACGTTAAAGACAGGCCCCATTTGCCTCAAATGGATATAAAAGATCTTATAGCATTCTTTCGAAAAATGGCAGGAGAGTGTCCTGCCAATATCTATCCTTCAGTCAACATCATAAATACATTATCATTTTGATGCATGAAAGAGTTTGCTGAATACGAATCCACAGCCATGGATCATGACTATGACTATACTCCAAAAATGCTGAATTAACTCTTAGAGATATTCTGTGAACACAAAAGAAACTGCATAAACTATAAAATATCATGTAGCCTGCCATTACACACTACCTATTGACAGTCACTAACAGTCCCCATTAACAACATCCTAGCCCAATTGCTATCAACTCCTTTGTCTATCCGACTGCTCTTCTCTCTCTTCGGGCTCTATCTTTTATCCTACCATTTACTCCCTACCCCATCCCCCTCCCTAGTTTCCGCATATAAACCGACATTTTCCCAGCCACCATCAGTTCTGAGGAAGGGTCACCGGAACTAAAACATTAACTCTGATTTTTTCTTCACAGATGCTGCCAGACCTGCTGACTTTTCCAGCAACCTCTATTTTTGTTCCTGTATAAATTCAAGTTTTCTTATCACAAATACGTCAGCATTTTTGGAGTGTAGTCATAGTCATGATTCATGGCTGTGGATTCGTATTCAGCAAACTCTTTCATGCATCAAAATGATAATGTATTTATGATGTTGACTAAAGGATAGATATTGGCAGGACACTCTCCTGCCATTTTTCGAAAGAATGCTATAAGATCTTTTATATCCATTTGAGGCAATTTTCCACTTCAGAGTGGGCATTTCTACTGGAATTAATGACTCGAAATTGATAAGTAGCCTTGAATCAGGGATAATAGGCCTGCTGTCTTGTCCAAAAAACTGCCAAAAATGTGGACATTTAGTGAAATAAAGTTGATCCAACCATTTGAAGTGACTGGGTAGAATTAGGAACTACCATACAAATTACGAATGCAAGAATGAGGTGATTTGGGAGGAAATCTCAATCATTGATGTAGAATCATTTATGTAGGATCACAGAACTATTTTAACCTACACGGCAAAGTATAGACCTGACAGTGTGTAAAAGCAGCTATGCTTCTAATTGAGCCCTGCAACATGAGGAGAGGATAACAGAGGAGATGATTAAGATTTATATTGTGTAGCACCTTTCCAGCCTTGTGTGCCCCATGCATTGACTTTACATCCAATGAGTATTTTCAGAATTTTAGTCTGGTTATCAAGTAATTTACATACAGCTCCATCCCACAAAGTATGAAAATCATCCATGTTGGTTTCTCTTCCCATTCAGCCACCATAATATCTCATGCTTCCCAATGACCTGAATCAAGGACAAATTGGAATTGGGTAAATAAAGACCGGGAGGTAAATGCATGGCTCATTAGTGTGGGTGAAATAGTTTTCAGCTTGTAGGACATTACACCTGCACTGGCATAGAAGGGAGCTGTTTTATTAAGATAAGCTTCACTTGAACCATCTTGGGGTCAGTGTCCTGGCAATCACGTAACTAGGGCTGTAGACAGAGGTTTGAATTAATTGCTAATTGGTGTGGGGGGGTTTGCATTCAGAAGAGGGGAAATATATGCTTATAAAGCAAGAGGACAGAGCAACATTACAGGGCATTATTTATATAACAATACCTAGAGTGGGACAGTGTACACAAACATAGAAAAAACATCAGCAAATAGTATCAAAAATGGCAGTATGGTAAAAAGACAAAAGTAATGTTCTTTACTTGAATGTGCATTGTACTCAGAACAAAATTAATTAATTAACCACACAAATACAGGTTAATAGACATGATAGCCAATACAGCGACATGGTTACAGGAGATCAGAGCTGGGAACCAAGTTTGACTTTGGGTATGTGACTTTTCAAAAAGGCTTGCAGGAAGGAAAGGGTGCTAGTGTGAAATTGTTGGTATGGATAGAATATGTACAATTGCAACAAATGATCTTGGATCAGCAGATGTAGAATCCATATGGATGGAGGTAAGAAATAAAAAGGGGAAGAAGATACCACAAGGAGGCGTCTACAGACCCCCTACCAATAGCTATACAGTGGAAGAGAGAATAAATCAAGAGATAATGAGGGCATGTAACAAAGGCAGTACATAATAAATCATGGATGACTTTAATTTTCTTATAGATTGGGACAGTCAGAATGGCAGAGGTAGCCATGATGAAGAATTTGTAGACTGCATCCAGGACAGTTTCCTCGAACAATATTTTGTGGATCCAACCAGGGATCAGGCTGTTTTGGATCTGGTAATGTGTATTTTGGCTGGCTTAATAATTGATGTCAGAGTAAAAGATCCCCTCAGAAATGGTGACCGCAACATGGTAGAATTTAGCATTTAATTTAGCATTAAGGAAGGAAAGTGGGTCAAAATAATTGTTCTAAGCTTAAATAGGGGCAATTACAAAGAAATGGGGACAGAGATAGCTGGGGTGGACTGGGAATGGATTTTAGGAGCAAAAAGAGTTGGGGATCAACAGCAGATAGTTCAGAGAAGAATTCACAGCTCATAACAAAGATATATTCCAATGAGGAAGAAAGATTCTTGGAAGGGGTAATCCAACTATGATTAACCAGTGAAGTTAATGACAGCATCAGGTTAAAAGAAAATAATATACAATATGACCAAGGTTAGTAGTAAGTCAGAGGATTGGGAAAAATTTTAAAACCAACAAAAGACAACCAGAAAAATAATAGAGGGTGAAAATAAACTTTGAGGGTAAACTTGCAAGTAATATCAAGACAGACAGCAAGAGCGTCTTTAAATATATGAAAAGGACAAAGGCACTAGTCAGATGACAGCTGGAATCCTTTGAAAAGTTTTGGGCGTCTAGTGTAAGGAAGATATACTGGCATTGGTGGTAGTCCAGAGAAGGTTCGCTATGCTGATGCCAGGTATGGAGGGACTGTCATATGAGGAAAGGTTAAGTTGATTGAGCCTATACTCATTGGAGTTTCGAAGAACAAGAGGTGACATTATTAAAACATAGAAGATTCTGAGGGAACTCGACAGGGTAGATGCAAAAAGTTTGTTTACTTTTCTGGGAGAGTCTAGGACTAGAAGGCATAATCTCAGAATAAGGGGTCACACATTTTAAGACTGAAACGAGGAAGGAATTCTTCTCTCAGAAGGTTATGAATTTGTGGAATTCTTTACCACAGAGGACTTCAGAGGCTAGGTCATTAAGTATACTCAAGGTTGATACGGACAGATGTTCAATCTGTAAAGGAATCAAGGGTTATGGGGAAAAGGCAGGAAAGTGGAGTTGAGGATTAGCACATCAGCCTTGATCTCTTTGAATGCCACAGCAGATGCAATGGGTTAAATGGCTTACTTACAGTCAGTGATCAGGAACAGCAGGGTGTGAGTGAGGCACGTAGGGTGATCCTGAATTCAGGAATGGAGAATCCTCAGCTCTTGGTCTTGTCCAACAGGTATGAGATACTTGGTCCCTGTGATGATGAGGAAAAGGACTGCAGGGAGGATGAGCCAATTGACAATTGCACCATGGTACAGGAGGCCATTTGAGAGGGTGGACCAAAAAGACCAGTGGCAGTTGTAAGTACTCTATCATTAGGGGGATTGATAGCATCCCTTGCAAGCAGGATCCAGAGTCCCACATGCTGTGTTGCCTGCCCAATTCCAGGGTGAGTGATTTCTCTGGCTGGCTTGAAAGGATATTGGAGCAGGAGGGCGAGGATCCAGTTGTTGTGGTCCACTTTGGGACAAACAACATAGGCAAGGCTTGGAAGGAGGACCTGTTTGGGGATTGTCAAGCACTAGGAGTGAAATTAAGGAACAGGTCTTCAAGGGTTATAATCTCCGGATTACTACCCAAGTGACGTGCAAATTGGCAGAGGGATAAGAAAATTAGGGAAGTAAACAAGACAGAAATGTGGAGGTTGTTTACAGAGCACTTGCTAAAAATACTGGATAGGTTTGTCCTACAGAGGCAAGGAAGGGATGTTAAGGTGAAGGAACCTTGGATAACAAGACATGTGAAACATCTAGTCAACAGAAAGAAGGAAGCTTACTTGAGGTGGAAGAAGCAAGGATCGGACAGGGCTCTAGCGGACTACAAGGTAGCCAGGAAGGACAGAATTAGGAAAGCTAGAAGGGGGTATGAAAAAGCCTTGGTGGGTAGGATCAAGGAAAAGCCCAAGGCGCTCTATACTTATGTGAGGAGCAAAAGGATGGCCACAGTGAAGGTATGGCCAATCAGGGATAGTGGAGGGAACTTAGGTGCGGAGTCAGAGGAGGTAGCGGAGGTCCTTAATGAATACTTTGCTTCAGTATTCTCCAGTGAGAGAGACCTTGATGTTTGTGAGGACAGCGTGAAACAGGCTTATATGCTCAAATCGGTTGATGTTAGGAAGGAGGATGTGCTAGAAATTTTGAAAAACGTGAGGATAGATAAGTCCCCTGGGCCAGACAGAATATACCTAAGGTTGCTATGGGAAGCACGGCAAGAGATGGGTGTGCCTTTGGCAATGATCTCTGCATCCTCATTGTAAGGTTTTGGAGAGATCTGTAGCTCGGGTTGTGGGTGTTGAGGTTGGTTGGCTCACTGAGCTGGTTTGTTGTTCCGCAGACGTCTCGTTACCATGCTTGGTACATCCTCAGTGCAGCTTCTGATGAAGCATCAGTGCGTTTTCCCGCCTGGGTTTTAAACTCTGGGGTCCGTTGAGCTGGATTGCCTCACTTCCGGGTTTCCTCCGTAGTGGAACGTATATGGGGTCGAGTTCAATGTGTTTATTAATAGCATGCTTCGTGGAGTGCCATGCGTCCAGGAATTCTCGTGCTTGTCTCTGCCTAGCCTGTCCCAGGATCTTGGTGTTGTCCCAGTCGAAGTCGCGGTTCTCCTTGTGGAATGAGATGCGTGTGTATTGGTTGTATCTTTTTGTAGCCAGTTGGTGTTCATGTACTCTTGTTGTCAGTTTCCTTCCTGTTTGTCCGATGTAGTGTTTCTCACAGTCTCTGCAGGGAATCTTGTAAATGACATTGGTCCTGTCCATGGCAGGGCGTGGGTCTTTAGTTCGGGTGAGCACTTGTCGTAGGGTTGATGTGGGCTTGTGTGCCACTCTGATGCCCAGCGGTCGTAGAAGTTCCTGAGACCAGAAGGAAACCCGGAAGTGAGGCAATCTATCGCAACAGACCCCAGAGTTTAAAAACCAGGTGGGAAAACACACCGACGCTTCATCAGAGGCTGCACTGAGGATGTTACCAAGCACAGTAACGAAACGTCTGCGGAACAACAAACCAGCTCGGCGTGCCGACCAACCTCAACATCCTCGCTGTCTACTGAAGTAGTACCAGATGATTCAAGGGTGGCAAACATTATTCCCTTGCTCAAGAAAGGGATTAGGGATAATCCTGGGAATTATAGACCAGTTAGTCTTACTTTTGTGGTGGGCGAATTATTGGAGAGGATTCTGAGAGATAGTATTTATGATTATTTGGAAAAGTACAGTTTGATTAGAAACAGTCAGCATGCCTTTGAGAGTGGCCGGTAATGCCTCACAAACCTTAGAGAATTCTTTGAGGATGTGACAAAACACATTGATGAAGGTTGAGCAGTGGATGTGGTGCATATGGATTTTAGCAAGGCATTTGATAAGGTTCCCCACGGTCGGCTCATTCAGAAAGTAAGGAGGCATGGGATCCAGGGAAATTTGGCTGTCTAGATACAGAATTGGCTATCCAATAGAACACAGAGGGTGGTAGTAGATGGAAAGTATTCAGCCTAGAGCTCGGTGACCAGTGGTGTTCCACAGGGATCTGTTCCGGGATCTCTGCTCTTTGTGATCTTTATAAATGACTTGGATGAGGAAGTGGAAGGGTGGGTTAGTAAGTTTGCCCATGACACGAAGGTTGGTGGAGTTGTGGACAGCGTGGAGGGCTGTTGTAGGTTGCAATGCGATATTGACAGGATGCAGAGCTGGGCAAAGAAGAGGCAGATGGAATTCAAACCAGAAAAGTGTGAAGTGATTCATTTTGGAACGTCAAATTTGAATGCAGAATACAGGGTTTATGGCAGGATTCTTGGCAGTGAGGAGGAACAGAAGGATCTTGGGGTTTATGTCTGTAGATCCGTCAAAGTTGCTACCCAAGTTGATAGGGTTATAAAGAAGGTGTACGGTGTGTTGGCTTTCATTGGCAGGGGGATTGAGTTTAAGAGCCGTGAGGTTATGCTGCTGCTCTATAAAACACTGGTTAGACCACACTTGGAATACAGTGTTCAGCTCTGGTCGCCTCATTATAGGAAGAATGTGGAAGCTTTAGAGAGGGTGCAGAGGAGATTTACCAGGATGCTGCCTGCCTGGAGGGCAGGTCTTACGAGGAAAGGTTGAGGGAGCTAGGGTTTTCTCATTGGAGCGAAGAAGGATGAGAGGTGACTTGATAGAGGTGTACAAGATAACGAAAGGCATAGATAGAGTGGATAGCCAGAGACTTTTTCCCAGGGTAGAAATGACTATTATGAGGGAGCATCATTTTAAGATGATTGGAGGAAGGTATAGGGGAGATGTCAGAGGTAGGTTCTTTACACAGAGAGTGGCAGGTGTGTGGAATGCGCTGCCAGCGGTGGTAATGGAGTCAGATACGTTGGGGACATTTAAGCAACTCTTGGATCGGCACATGGATGGTAGTAAAATGTAGGGTATGCAGGGTAGTTTGATCTTCGAGTAGGATAACAGGTCGGCACAACATTGTGGGCCAAAGAGCCTGTCCTGTGCTGTGCTATTCTATGTTCTATGTTCTAGAGATGTGCTATTGAAAATGTCTTGGTAGCAAAGTGAGAAGTAAGGTGCTGGCTCAAAAGTCTCTGGTGAGCAGCGGCTCAGCAAAAAGTACAGGTAAGCTCAGGTAAAGTCCTTTTAACTTTGGTCTTCAGTCTTAGAGCATTTGAGATGGTAGTTAGGGCTGTGGCATGCTCCTCCTGCAGGGTATGGGAGCTCAGGGTGACTTCCATTGGCCTGATGACTACACTTTTGGGAGGTGCACCCAGCTGCAGCTCCTGGTAGACCACGTTCAGGAGCTGGAGTTGGAGCTGGATGCATTCAGGATCATCTGAGATGCTGAACGCACCATAGATAAGAGTTTTAGTGAAGCGGTCAGACCTAACGTGTGGGCAGAGAGTAGCTGGGTGACCACCAGGAAAGGGAGTAGGCAGAGACAGCAGGAATCCCCTGTGGCCATTCCCCTCAAAAACAAATATACCGTTTTGGATACTGTTAGGGTAGGGATGACCATTCAGGGGAAAGGAGCAGTAGCCCGGTTGGTGGCTTCTCAACTGGCTCTGGTGCACAGAGGGAAAGGGTAAAGGTAGACCTCAGTGATAGGGGACTCAGTAGTTAGGGGGACAGACAGGAGATTCCAGGAGAATCCAGGATGGTGTGTTGCTTCCCGGGTGCCAGGGTCCAGGATGTCTCAAAGTGGATGCAGAACATTGTCGAGGTGGGGGGGTGCGGAGCAGTCAGAAGTCATTCTGCACGTTGGCAAAAATGACATTGGTAGAAATAGGGATGAGGTCTTACGGAGTGATTATAGAGAGCTAGGTAAAAAGTTAAAAGCAAGGACCTTTAAGGTGGTAATCTCCAGATTCCTTCCAGTGCCATGTGATAGTGAGTGTAAGAGCAGGAGGATATGGCAGATGATTGTGTGGCTAAAGAATTGATGCAGGGGGCAGGGATTCAGATTCCTGGATCATTGGGATCTTTTCTGGAGAAGAGATGGCCTGTTCAAGAGGGACAGGTTGCACCTGAACTGGAGGGGGACAATATCCTACCGGGCAGATTTGTTAGTGCAGCAAGCGAGGGTTTAAACTAGATTGGTGGGATGGGGGTGGGATCCTCAACAGCAGGGAGGCAAGTTTGAGGGTCAGGCTGGAACACGACAGGGAGCGAGGAATGCCTGTTGATTTAGATTGCATCTATTTCAATGCAAGAGGGCTGACAGGTAAGGCTGATGAACTCAGGGTGTGGATTGGTGTATGGGACTGGATGTTATAGCCATTACAGAAACATGGTTAAGGGAGGGACAGGACTGGCAGCTTAATGTGCCAGGGACAGAGGTGGAGGGAGGAGGGGAGGGGGAGTTGCATTTTTCATTAAGGGGAGTATCAGAACAGTAGTTAGAGATGAAATAATGGAGGGATCATCCAGTGAGGCTTTGTGGACGGACCTAAGAAATAAGAAGAGGATGGTGATGTTATTGGTGTTGTACTATAGGCCCCCAAACAGACAACAGGAATTAGAGGAACAAATATGCAGGGAGATTGTGGAGACTTGGAGGAGGAATAGGGTTGTCATAGTGGGGAATTTTAATTTTCCTAACATAGACTGGGACTGCCAAAGTGTTAAGGGCTTAGAGGGGCTGGAATTTGTTAAATGTGTTCTGGAAAGTTTTCTCAAGCAGTATATAGAAGGTCCTACTTGGGAAGGGGCAAAATTTGACCTACTCTTGGGAAAAAGGACACGACAGGTGACTGAGGTGACAGTTGGGGTGCACTTTGGGTCCAGTGACCATAGTTCTAGTAATTTTAAAATAGTTATGGAGAGGGATAAAATTGGTCCACAGGTTCACCTTCTAAATTTGGGCAAGGCAAATTTTGATGGAATTAGACAGGAGCTTGCAGGGGTTGATTGGAGCAGTTTGTTTGCAGGCAAAGGGACCTCTGGCAAGTGGGAGGCCTTTAGAAGTGTGATAGCTAGATTTCAACATCTGTATGTTCTTGTGAGGATGAAGGGCAAGGTTGGCAGGAGTAGGGAACCCTGGATGACAGTGATATTGTAGCTTTGACCAGAAAAAAGGAGGAGGCATGGCTCAGGAACAGGCAGCTGGGATCAAGGGAATTCCTGGAGGTAAATAGGAGATACAGGAGTTTACTGAAGAAGGAAATCAGGAAGGCAAGAAAGGGGCATGACATAGCTTTGGCTGAGAAGATTAGGGTGAATCCAATCAGATTCTATAAGTATATTAAAGGAAAAAGAATAACTAGAGAGGGAATAGGACCCCTCAAGGACCAAAGTGGACATGTACATGTGAACCGCAGGAAATGGGCAAGGTCCTCAACGAATATTTCTCCTCTACGTTTACCATGGAGAAAGACATGAAGACTTGGGAACTAGAGGCGATATCTTGGACACAGACCATATCACAGCAGAGGAGGTGTTGGAAGTATTGGAATGTATGAAGGTGGATAAATCTATTGGTCCTGACCACAGATATATCCAAGAACCTTGCAAAAGGCTAGAGGAGAAATTAGAGGGGCCCTGGCTACATCATTTTTAGCCACAGGTGAGGTCCCGGAAGACTGGAGGGTAGTGAATGTCGTGCCCTTGTTCAAGAAGGGCTACAAAGAAAAAACTGGGAATTATATACCAGTAAGCCTAACATCTGTGGTAGGTAAGTTACTTGAGAAGATTCTGAGGGATAGGATATACATGCATTTTAAAAGATAGGGGTTGATTAGGAGTAGTCAGTATGGCTTCCTACATGGGAAATCATCACTCACAAATTTGTTACAGTTCTTTGACCAGGAAGCTGGATGAGGGCAGGACGGTAGATGTAGCCTATATAGATTTCAGTCAGGCTTTGATAAGGTTCCACATGGTAGGCTGCTCTGGAAGGTTATATCGCATGGAATCCAGGGAAAGCTGACAAATTGGATACATAATTGGCTTGATGGTAGGAAGCAGAGAGTAATAGTGGAAGGATGCTTGTCGGACTGGAGGCCTGTGACTAGTGGTGTGCCTCGGGGTCGGCGCTGGGCCCATTGCTGTTTGTTATCTATAGCAAACGATTTGGATGAGAATGTACAAGACATGATTAGTAAGTTTGCAGAAGATACTAAAATAGGCAGTATTGTGGACAGTAAGGAAGGTTATCATAAATTGTAGCAGGATCTTGATCAGCTGGGGAAGTGGGCCAAGAAATAGCAAATGAAGTTTAATATAGATAAGTGTGAGGGGTTGCATTTTGGAAAATCAAATCAAAGTAGGAGTTTCATGGTGAATGCTAGGGCCTTACAGAGTATAGTGGAACAGAGGGACCTTGGAGTTCAGGTGCCCGGTTCTCTAAAAGTGGAGTCACAGGTAGACAAGGCAGTGAAGAAGGCTTTTGGCACACTAGCCTTCATCAGTCAGGGTACTGAGTATAGAAGTTTGGAAGTTGTGTTTCAGTTGTACAGGATGTTGGTGAGGCTGCACTTGGGAGGATTGTGTTCAGTTTTGGTCACCTTGCTACAGGAATGATGTTATAAACTGGAAAGAGAGCGTAAGAAATTTACAATGATGTTGCCAGGACTCAAAGGACTGAGTTACAGGGAGCAATTGAACAAGCTAGGACTACTTTTCTTTAGAGTATAGGAGACTGAGAGCGGCTCTTATACAAATGTATAAGATCACAAGGGGCATGGATAGGGTGAATCCACTCAGTCTTTTTCCCAGGGTTGGAGAAATTGAGGGCTAGAGGGCATCAGTATAAGGTAAGAGGAGAAAGAATACATGGGAACCTGAGGGGCAACATTTTTTACACAGAGGGTGGTCCATATATGGAATGGGCTGCCAGCAGAAGTGGTTGAGGCAGGTACATTAACAATATTTAAAAGGCATTTGGATGAATACATGGATAGGACAGGTTTAGAAGGATACAGGCCAAGTGCGGGGAAATGGGGTTAACGTGGATCAACATTTTGGTCGGCATGGACCAGTTTGGGCCGAAGGCCCTGTCTCCATGCTGTAGTACTCTATGACTCTATTTGCACAGCTATGGGGGAAGAGCAGAGAAGCAAGACTAATTACATAGATCTTTCAAAAAGCCAGCACAGACTGGATGAACCATAAGATTCTCTGATTTTCTCTCACAAATAATCACATCTCTACCAAGGTGTAGCCTTACTGTTTTTAATGCTCCTCTGAGGTACTTCAGAATGCTTTTACACATTAAAAGTACTATATTAATGTAATTTGGTTGCAGCAAATTGGTTAGCATTGCTATAGATACAGCTAACAGATTCCTACAGTTAAACTTACAATGTCACTCAATGACCTTACTTCAGTCACCTCAAAGCACTCCTCTATAAATTATGCCGATAATATCATTCAGTATATGGCGCAACAGTTCAGCATTTTCATATGGATTAGGAGAAATGAGACCTCAAGTTATCAGTGTGGAAATAAATGAGTTGGATTCCTATTCAACTAATCCCACTGGATTTCTGAGTAAACCAGTTTCTAAAATCCATCTGGAAATTAATAATGAGTTGGAAAATTGAAGTTGATTCTGAGATATTGTATCACAATGAATTAGCTCAAATACGGAAATAGAAAGACGACAAAGAACTCGCATTGATACAGTCCCTTTCATGATCCCACGGCATCCCAGAGTGCTTCCCCACCAATGAAATGCATTTTAAGCCAATGTCATAGTGTTGGAAAAATACAACAAACACAGATATGAACATTACATATGAATATGTAACAATATGAAATATTACAGTTATATTGGCTGAATCTTGAACTTGTAATATTCAGTTCCAGGAATTTGCGCAAAAGATGACATCTTCTGGATGAAAGATGGAGCTCTGTAGGTGGAAGCTGAAGTGTTGTCATTGATTTGCAAATGGTAATGCTTTCTGATTTGGCTTTAATTTTTACATTAAAAGGATTCAATCATTAAAAGAAATCAACAAGCTTTGTCTCTTCTTTAACTCTGAAACACAAGATTAATAGTTCAATCTGTTGAGATTTTGATCCTGAGACACAGAAGATATTGTACACTCCTCCATGAATTAAAAAGGCAACATTCCAACTAAGAGGCTCAGAGAACACTGAAAATTGCAAATGCTTTATACTTCCATCTGAATATGACAGCGTGCAGATTTTGGTCACAGTGATAGTACTCCTATCATTAAGCCAGACACTCTAAGTCTCACGTCAGGGCCTGATACCCACAGAAGGTTTGCCATGACATAACCAGACAGGTTGATTATCAATCTGTAAATTCTTGAGTCAGCACCTGCAAGAGGCAGTGACAGCAGGAGAAAACTTCCTGGTCAGCCAGAATCACACGATAGCTTCGGTGCAGCAACCTCCCCATTTACAAGACTCCATGCCCAGGCTCTTGTTATGAGCTAGCCCCATCCTCTTTCAGGGACCACCATACATACAGCAAAATTTGAATAAATTTGCTTTGCAATTAATTTTACAAACTAACATAAGTCTATATTTGCATTCTCATCCGAAAATGGTATGTAGGAAGTTCATATATCAAATTAATAGCTTACAGTCAGGCTATTGACCCCAGGGACCGCTTCTGCTCCATAGGAGATTGTGTCCACTCTCCTTCATTGGACCCTTACTCTGTATCCTTTTGTTCCTTTCTCTACCCCGTGTCTACTCCAGCTTCTTTTTAAATACATCTGTGCCATTCACCTGAACCACTGCCTGTCAGAGTGAGTTCCATGATCATTCACAGCTCTCTGGGGAGAGTGATTTCTCCTGAATTACCCAGTGAATTTATTCATATTATCCATAATTCTGTGGAAATTAATGGTCCATGAAACTCAATGAGGTATTGCCAGATAGTTTTCCTCTGCTTCTTTCTATTCTTCTCTATGTTGCTCGGGTCTTCTCATGTGCAGCTGGTCCTCTAATACTTTGGTGAAATTATTGTTCCTCAGATGCAAGTCTTGACAAGGCGAGTCCATGCATGGATTCAGTCCTGGCAACCACGCCAACTAAACCAAACTGTGCTCGTGCATCTACTCCTATTAGGAGTAATTACCTAGTAATCAGGAGCAGAAAGATATGCCCCTTTTTAGCATAATAACCATTACATCACATCATACAACTGAACACTGGCAGAATTCAAAACACTTTCCACCTGAAATCAGTGTACTTTTACCACACCTGCTTTTCTTAGCTCCACCTGGGGCACTGCTATAAACATCAAGCTGGAAGCTTGCAAAACCCGACAACTCTTTCAATGACTGACACCTCCAAAGGGCCCAGATCTGAGACTATGAGGAGAGATAGACTTTAAGGTGACAGAGTTTTGACTGGTGTTTTGAAATCACATTTTACAACTCAGTCCATCTTCCAGTGAACACCAAACTCAAAGGGGCTCTATGACATGCAAAACTAGTGATTACACTGCAAATGCTTTAAGCTTGTATACAGCAGGAGCACATGACAATACTCCATCACTTATAATACAGAAATAAATCAAATACACAGAACGGTGATATTTGCAGCAGTAGATTTAATCATTACTGAGTACCAAAGACATAGAATTTATTTCCTTTAATACTAGGGATAATCTCCCAGCAGAAATTCATCTTTTCCATCACTTTATTTCTTCTGTATTTACCACGATTTGTCCTATAATTCTTACTCTGAGGCCAAAAATTATTTATTCTGGTTACAATTTGTTAAAATATTAATATAAGACTACTGATGCAAGTTACCATTGACTTTTGTATCAGTTGAAGGTAATAGATAAATGGCGTGCATAGCAACAGCAGGACTACATGTAATATAGCTGAATGGCATAATACTGTAAATAAGGAGGCCATGGAGAGTGTTTCTGTTCCTTGTCTGACAATTGTGAATCATGATCTTGTCTTACATGCCACAAAGTAATTTGTATTGGGAATGTACAGTTATTGAAGAAAAACCAAAGTGTCTTTTGCTCTTCTCAGTACAATCCTGAAAAATTGAAGCCAACCACTCCAGCCCCACCAACACTATTCTGCTCACACCATTCAGTGCTGGTATGAAGCAAGCAACAGGGAAAGATGGTGCTTATTGCTTTTAATCAGCATTTTCAATATTTTCAGTCTCAAATCAAGGAAAAAGGTACAATGTACCATTGCAGGGCATTCACTTCTCTGTTCTATTGGTTCTATAAGTCAATAACATCACACTAAATCCCAAGTGAATCTACCAACAAATCAATATCATAGTTATTCGTTTTATTAACTTGTGAGACAAGGATGTTGCTGGCTCGTTAGCATTTATTGCCTGTCCCTAGCTGCCTTTGACTGAGTGGCTTGCCAGGCCACTTCAGAGAGCAGTCGAGATTCAACTATATTGCTGTGGGTCTGGGGTCACATGTAAGACAGACCGGGTGAGAATGGCAGATTTCCTTCCCTGAAGGACACTACTGAGCCCGTGAAAAGGTGTGCCTTATTTTATGCAGAAGTGCTGAGAACACACTCCAAGGCCATTTCACGTGATATCATTCAACACGTTATCGTTGAAGATATCAAATAAGAATGATGATGATAAATAATTCTATTTCAATTTTCTAAACAGGGAGAGAGGCTTACTAAGTCTCCATCTACTCTTAGAGTCCTGGAAGCCAGAGTTCTCCCTCAGTACTGCACTCCAGTATCAGTTACGATTTGTATACTAGAGTGGGACTTCATCCTGGCACAACATGCCTAAGAGGTGTGAGCGCTACCAGTTGAGCCTGATTCCAGTCCTACAAGTTGACAGCGAACTGTGAAGTGGCCTTGCAAGCCATTCAGCTGTTTTTCATTTGTTCATAATTGCCCTAGGGGTGGTGTGGTGAGGTGCCTTCTGAACTGCTGCAGACCTTGGGCTGTCAGGAATTTACTATTAACCCAACATTAACTTTTTGAAGTCTCCCAATAAAATCAAACAGCATAAGAACTAGAGATAAAAGGTACTGCAGATGCTGGAGAATCCAAGATAACAAGCATGGGGCTGGATGAACACAGCAGGTCAAGCAGCATCATAGGAGCAGGAAAACTTGACGTTTCGGGCCTAAACCCTTCATCAGAAATGGGGGAGGGGAAGAGGGTTCTGAAACCACCCTAACCTGTTTTTCCTCTCACCCCAAGCCACACCCCCATCTCCTATCTACTAACATCATCCCGCCCCCTTGACCTGTCCGTCCTCCCTGGACTGACCTATCTCCTCCCTACCCCCCTACCTACGCTCACCTTTACTGGCTCCATCCCCGCTTCTTCGACTTGTCTGCCTCCTCTCCACCTATCCTCTCCTCTATCCATCCTCTATCCGCCTCCCCCTCTCTCCCTATTTATTTCAGAACCCTCTTCCCCTCCCCCATTTCTGATGAAGGGTTTAGGCCCGAAACGTCAAGTTTTCCTGCTCCTATGATGCTGCTTGACCTGCTGTGTTCATCCAGCCCCATGCTTGTTAGCACAAGAACTATCCAAACCACAGGATAAATCAACACAAACAAGGTGAGTGGAAATGACGACGATCTATTCAAGTTGGATTAATCAATGGTAATGGTAGAGTAAAGGGTTAGGATTTAACTATGCAAGTAGGAAAGATGTGTCAGGAGTAATGTAACAGATCAAATGATAATGGAGAGATTGTGAAGAGAGAGGCGACAACCTGCAGCTCATTTTAAACTTTAGTCTCTATTGTCAGTTTGGACACAGTAACCTCTCTTCAGTGATTATAATGTACCTATGCTCTAAGACTCCCCATGAAACAAAAGAATATTATAAATAATGTGTAGTGCAATCACCAAACCAAGGTACAACGGGGCAACATACAAAAGACTGTAATGAGTAATTGAAAAAATAAAACACTTCTTTTCCCTAAGGTGCAGCAGTTCAAACCTAAGGGATATATTTTAAGGTGAAAGGAGAAAGATTTAGAAAGGACATGAGGGTCAACCTTTTTACACAGAGAGTAGTTAGTTTGCGGAATAAAATTCCAGAGGAAGTGGTGGATATGGGTACAGTTACAATGTTTAAAAGACATTTGTATAAATACATGAATAGGAAAGGTTTGGAGCAATATCGGCCAAATGCAGGCAGGTGGGACTAGTTTAGTTTGGGAACATGGTTGGTGTGGACTATTTGGACCGAATGGTCTGTTTCCACGCTGTATGACACTATGACTCTATACACTTTTGCAGATAAAATCCAATATTTAGCCTTGTATGCTCGAGAATTTCAAGTTTCTTCATGTTAACCATGTGAAACATAACAAATAACTGTATTTACGCAGTGAGGTCAAGGTCAAAAATGTTTTGAAACCCAAACAAAGCAACGCTCTTTAGTTTCCTCTGGGTATAACAATATTCCACAATTTTATCAATAAAGAGACAACCTGTTCTCCAGCATCACCATGGGAGTAAAATGCAGCCTGCTCACTTCTGACGAACAGTGTAGGTCTCTAAAGTACCTAAATCACAAATAAAACTTTAAGAGCCATGCAGATCAACTAAATTCCTCAATCCATTCGAGACTCAGTAAAACTCTCATTCTTGTTGATGAATTCAATCATCATGATGTTAAATACCTTCAAATCAGATAAAATTCAATTCACCAGGCTCCACATTCTCCAAGGCAAGTTGATGGTCCTTTATTCATTCACGGGATGAGGGCGTCGCTGGCCAGGCAGCATTTATTGCCCATCCCTAATTGCCCAGAGACAACCACATTGCGATGGGTCTGGAGTCACATGTAGGCCAGACCAGGTAAGGATGGCAGTTTCCTTCCCTAAAGGTCTTTAGTGAACCAGATGGGTTTTTCCGAAAATCAACAGTAGATTCATGGTTGTCGATAGATTCTTAATTCCAGATATTTTTATTGAATTCAAATTCCACCATGTGCCGTGGCGGGATTCAAACTCAGGTCCCCAGAATGTTATCTGGGTCTCCGAATTAACAGTCCAGCGATATCACCACTAGGCCATTGCCTCCCCTGTAGTGCTGGCAGTATTCTGCCATCTCTCTATCATACAGCAGAACTCTAAACATTGATGTTTTGTATGAATGCAGTAGTCCTCTGTTTATTTCGCATTACTCTTTCCTGTGCTGTTTGCAACATGCTGTGCTGTATAGCTCTGTATAATATGGCTTACATCACCTGTTGCTTCTCTTGTGGACCAGTCTATAAAAGATATTCTGAAAGGTGGAGAATTTTGCAAGCTACATTATTTTAAAATTCATTGTTGAGAAATTGGCATTCCCTGACACTTAATTGCCTGTTGTTAAGAGGGTGTGAGTTGATCTTCCTCTTGAACTGCTGCAGTAATTTTTCAGACTACTGAGTGGTTTGCTCGGCCATTTCCAAGTTTGTTTCACAATGCTGTGGCTCTGGAGTTACATGCATATTTAACTACCTCAGGTGGCACATTTCCTTCCCTTAAAAACATTGATGATCCATTTGGGCTTCATGACAATTGAAAGGATCACAAGAAAAGCATCAAACTCAAGCTTTTGATCGTTGCATTCTAAGTACTATTCATTATTTTCCTTATCACACTGTGTACTATAGCTGATTGAAAATAATTTGTCCCAACCATTCTGTCAACAAGGAAGGAATAGATATAGTTCCACTGATTTATAGCTGTTTGTTTTGCATTACTGCTGAAAGCCAATTTAACCTCCATGAAGTTCACTCACGCTGACCACTGTAATAACACTAAACTACATAGACTAGAAGATCTCAAATTCAATCAAATTGCTCTTGCTGTTGGTTGGGGTGTTGTTACAAGCACAACCACTGTATTGTGCAGGGGATGAACAAAAATCTACTTGGGCTTCCACTTCTGATCTTTACCCAATGATTCCCAATGGAAACTGCATGTAGTAGAATCGCAATGTTAACAAATCTTCATTTTTATGTTCACTTGTGATAGGTAATAGACAGGGTGCAGTTTACTGTGAAAGTGCAAACCTTCCTTAGTATTGGTACTGAAGTTTCAGCTTAGATTGGGTGTTCAAGCTGACACCAATTGGCACCGAGAATTAACAATTAACCACTAAAATTTGACTGTACCAGATAGTAGGCAAATATGATATATACCAGTCAGATTTCGTAACTGCACCATCAAGCCTAGAACACCACTGCCCATTTACTTATTGGCCATGTAACTCTCACATACACAATACTTTCCATTTCACTGGTGCAATAGTGTGGTATATTTTTGAGCAAGAGCAGTGTACACAAATAACAGAACTTGGCCAGCCTAACTGAACCTGATTAATAAATGTCATTCATGGAGCTAGCACCGTGAAATAAGTCAGTGCTGAGTACTGACTTGGTCAGTACTGGATCTAACTATCTATAGGACCATTGATAATCCAATTATACACACCGTAGTAAGGGTCCGATTTAAACAGTCTGTCAATAGTGTAAAAGTAAGTACTGATGCTGTATTGATGTTCTGCCACTAACGCACAGAATAAGTCTATAACTTTGTCATATTTACAAACCTGCTAAAGACATCTAGAGATTAAAGATTATTATTATACCAACTCTGACTCATTTAAATCATCAGATTGCATTTCTGAAAATTGAACTCAAACTTTTCAATGGCCATTCATAGATACAAATCACATTATTAAGTAACGTTTTATCCTATTGATGTAAACATGATAAAATATGAATTAATTTAATTACTCTGCATGAAAGAACAGATTTTCTGATTAACTGATGCTGTGGTTACAAGTTCAACCGAATGGCCCAACACAAGATGCTCCAACAGGCAATACACTCCCCACTCGCATACACGTCACAGCCAAAAAAAACCTCATCTATATAACAGAGCAAAACTCCAAACTTTACAGGAGTGTATAAAGCAAAATTTAACCCTGAACTACTTGTGAAGATATTTAGGTTGATGACAAAATGCTTGGTCAAGGCATTAGATTCTAAGGAGCATTTTAAAGGAGGAGAGGCAGAGGTAGAGAGTTTTACAGAGGGAAAACCAAAGCTTAGGGTTCAGGAACTGAAGGCACATGCATCAATGGTGGAGCACTGGAAAATCAACACCACCTATATCTAAAGAAGCAAGATTTTAAAAATAGCTTAATTGTAAAAGTATCATAAAAGGAAATGGTGGGTATACACGCAATTATTCCATGCTACAATAAATGCACCATAGTTTGAAGGCCAGTTTTCACTATCAATAACGCTTTTGCCTTTTGTTCAATGGAGTTAGTCATGGGTAAATGATCTCAAGGGAACTGAGGGAAAACTGGCTAGGAAACAAGATTCTAGATGACACCACACTGGGTCTCATGATGGGTTGAATCAAAAAGTGAGCCTGGACAGCATTAATATATTAGGCCACCTTACCTCCCAACTAAGGACAGTTTAGCTGCAGAGATTTGGGAAAGGTGAAGAGGAGTACTTAAATTACAATTAGTAAAGAGAGCTTCTCCAAAAAAAAAGTTCCATCATTAATAAATATGGTTAGCTAGCATTTACACAGGCATTCTCAAACTAATACAAATGGTAAGATTTTCTACTTAATGTAGCAAAAGGTCCACAGCTTAATCCAACAAAATGCGACTTCCACAACATATATGAGTGATGCCAACGACCTGCAAGTGACTGCGCAACATTTTTCTGACAACTTTAAATCAGTAAGTCAACATTAGCCACAATTGCATTTAATTTACCGCTGCTTTGAACATTTTACACACACATTTCAGTAAGCGCAACCTAGTGCAAAGCACTTGCAGGTGCTATAACTTTGAGAGATAAATCAAACCACTGTCAAACTAATTTGCTGGTCAGCAAGAAAGAGCTAAGCAAGCTGCTTTATGATTTATTGCAATAATCGAAACACAAAATATATTTATTACCCATCTGCACCTTTAATGCATATGAGGACTTTGTGGAGAAGGACAACACAAATCTTCTCTACTCACTCATTTCTTCCTGCACCATAAAGATCTTTCCCACTAATAAAGCAGTATTTATTGATGTTAATGAAAATCCCAAGTGAACAGATAGGAACCCCATGGGCCATGAGCTTCTGGGGAAAAAAAATCAATTTTTCCTTACCTTACCCATACTTCATTACCCTCTTCACTAGCTTTGGAGTCCACACAACTTTAGGTTCATTTTCTTTTACTCAAGTGGAAGCCCCTCTGCCTCACCCTCTTTAAAAGAGGTAGTTTCCCCCTCGATAACTGTACTTTACATCCATCAAGTATCTTTCATTTAATGAAACATCTCAAATCAATTTGAGCCAAGAGTCATGTGCTGGGAAGTAGGTGGCAATGTGATATTCAGAATTGCTGAAGGAGAATCACACCAGAGTCGAAAAGACTGTTTCTTTCTATGCTGACACAGCCAGGCCTGTTGAGCTTCTCCAGCATTCTCGGTGTTTCTTCCAGAATTTCTCGTCTATCACCTTGTTCTCAAAGATTCCATACAAAGTTATCATGTCATGTGGGTAAATGTTGTATCTATAATAGCACACTTTAACACTGATCCCATTCTCGTGAAAATTACAAATTCAATAATTACCAGCATGCTTTTAACATATACTCAGACTGACTGACAGATACCCTGCCTACCTGCAAAGTTCCTTATCCCATGCTCACAAGTACGGCACTTTAAAGGAACAGAAGTTACCTTCCTGTCAAGGCAGCCAGATTGTTTAGAACATGGATAACTTTAAGAATCCCACCAGTCTTTTAAGGGTGGATGCTTCAGACTTGCATGCCCAAACTTTTCCATTCGTCAAAGCTCTCAAAGAGCAAATTTTACTGTGAATGAGTTTTAATTGCTTAACAATTAGTAAATGTGACATTGCAAGGGGAAAGATATGCCTTAGTAGCACAGTACAGCATTGTGTATCAAATGAGATGATACTCCTTTCCTTAAAAAGACAATAAATCATCTGATTTACGGCAAAAGAAAACTGGAAATCTAGAATGTCCTGCACACATCCATTCTGTTCAAAAATATATGGCTTGCTCTGATCTGGCTCAAAGAATTTAAAAACATTGTCCAATCTAGAAACTTCTTCATGAAGTTCCATGGAGTCAGGGAGATTCCTTGGAAAGGTAAAAATGGTGGCAGGGACACAATTCAAGATTTGCCACCTAACGCCCAGGATTTCCAATATTCGCCAGTACTTTTTAAGCGAGTCGACTGGTTTGGATTCTAAGCCCAAAACCTGTACTCCCAACCTACCTGGCTCCAGAACAGGGATAGGCATGTCCTTGTACTCTGCAACTTTTATGGAGTTCAGTCAATTTTTCAAAGAGTCAAGAATGTATAATAAGTCTAAGCTAAGAAATCACACATCTATTGGTGTTGAAATGGCTGAACTCCAGGAAAAACTTTGTTCAATTAGCAGCTCGGGTTTTCGATCTCTTTCAGTCAATTGTGCAATGTTTGTTTACACAAGATAATGAGGTTTCAAGTGTTTGCAGTTTTTGTTGTTGATACTTTAAACAGTCTTCATGGCTGACACTTTTGGCCAACAGAGAAAGATTTTTTGAAAGGAAATAGAAATTCTATGAATTAAATTTTAATTTAAATTTTAAAGCTTTCTAAATACAAATCATTGTGACTATAAGGTTAACCGGTTCCATAAAGAGGGAGAATGGGACTGGAAGCAGCATAGCTTAGCATGAGCAATAGGTGTGTGGGGGTGTTTGTGTGTCTATGTTTGTGTAGGACAAAAGGACCTGATACTTTTTATTCAAAATGACACGAAGTCCCACAGTACTATATAACACATGGCAACTTGGAAATTATGGTAGGTTATTCAATCAATCCACCAAACATCGAATTTAAGCAGTATACACATCACTGAAATAGGCCATTCTGTCCATCAACTCCATGCCAAACAGAAAGCCCCTGACACCCTCTCTTCCTCACACTTGATACTTCTGTTCTTTTCTCCCTCGTGTGTTTATCCAGCCTTCGCCTTAAATGTTTCAATACTGTTCACCTCAATCATTCCCTGTGATGGTGAGTGCCACATTCTTGATACACTTTAGCTAAACAGGTTTCTCCTGATTTTCCTGTTGGATTTTAGGAGCTACCTTCTATTATGGCCTCACATTCTTGGATTTTTGCACAGGTGGAAATATCTTCTCCGTAACTATCCGATCAAACCCCTCCATATTCTTAATGACTTCAATCAAGGTGTATCTGTCAATGTTCTAAAGGAGAAAGGTTAATATTGAAGGTGTATGTGGAATTATGGTGGCGTTGAGCTTTTACCTCAATGTCATACCAGAGTTGGTCTTGTAGCTTCTAAATAGAATCTTCATATCGATTGACCTCAGAGTAGGTTTTAATACAGTCGAGGGAATTAAAGATTTGGGCTTCAACAGGCACACACACACACCCATCTAAGTGTCTGGATGTTTACATTATTCAAAACTGTATGAATATCAAAAGCCAAAATACTCACCTCCGCCCCCTCCCATCAATGAAGAATTTGCTGTAAACAAAAGAGAAAATAAGAGTTAACAATATATCCTCATCTTAGTCTCAGCATATTTCAACTCTCACTATCCATAAACACAGGCTGAGGCCCGAATTCAAATTATGATAAACGCATTGGATCTAATCACTGAATTCTAATGCATAACTTTTCATTGGGCCAAACTATCTCCCAGTAAATAGGATTCTAGCGGTCCAAAGCACTTTCAATTACATAGCACACTACATAAAAGAAAGACTTGCATTTATATCTCGCCTATCAGAATCTCAAGACGCGCTGAAGCACTCGACAATCAATGAAGTATTTTTGAAGTAGGTGCTTTCTGATGGAGAAGGGAAGCAAACCTGACTTCAAACTACCATGAAATATTCTCACAGAATTCCCCAGGCTATTGTTACATCCACTCACAAATTTTAATCAAAGATTTAGACAGAGGAAAGTTCATCTTGCAAATGAATAGCCCCAAACACAATGTCATGGGAAGCACAATCACAGTTTTTTTTATATATATATATACTCCCATTGGGTGAGAAGCTAAGATGAAAACATGATTTTATATAATTAGGCTTTTGAAATATCTTATGCTCACATTTACTTCTAGATTTATATTTGCCAATGAAGGAATGCACACCCTATCCCCACTTTTCCATTGATCAGTCAAGCAAAGACACTAGCAGATCCCTAAAAGCAGCACTGTGCACTTGTGTGATCCCGCCGCAGCACATATTAGATGGTAGAATGCCTGTTGGCTCCCATGATCATCAAACTGTTGAGCTTCTGGCTCTGTTTTCTCGAGGCTAAGTGTAAATGGAGTCTTGTGGTTGGGCTTACGTGGACAGAATGCAGCCCAACAGGTAATGAGAGAATTGTCTCAATAAAAAGTGAGAGATTTATTGAAACAAATTGACCATTTCTCTCTCCTAAAGATTATTATTTTCATAAAGAAGAAGATTTATCTCTTATGCATTAGGACTTTCCAAAGCACTTCATAGCCAGAACGTTTGACCGATTGCAATGTTGGAAATGGCAACCAATTTTTACACAGAAAACAGATAATGATCAGTTGATAACACAGTGTGAGGCTGGAGGAACACAGCAGGCCAGGCAGCATCAGAGGAGCAGGAAAATTGATGTTTCGGGTCCCGACCCAAAACGTCAACTTTCCTGCTCCTCTGATGCTCTCTGGCCTGCTGTGTTCCTCCAGCTTCACATTGTGTTATCTCTGACTCCGGCATCTGCAGTTCTTACTATCTCTAATGATCAGTCAACATGTTTTATGATATTGATTATGGGCTAACTCCTTGTTCTTTTTCAAATAGACCCACCGGAACTTTGCATCCACCAATTGGATCAATGGGGCCTCAGTTTAAAGTCTCATCCAAAAGACAGTGCTGGCCTTTCCCTATCCTGCACGGAAGCATCAGCCAATATTTTTGTGCTGAAGTTTGTAAAAATGTTGACGAAGAAACCAAGTCCAGTTTCAATTTGATAACCTGCACAAATTTGACCCTCTTTTTCACTCCTTTTTAAACCATACAGAGCTTCACTCTGCCAGCTTCTCTTTTAGCAGCCTACACACGTCCAAACAAATGAAGCATTTCCATTCTCATTATGTTGCTTACAAGTAGCTATTTAAGTCTAATCCACACTGCATTATTTGAAATTTCATGTTTCTTCCCAATTGCAACAGTATATCCAAAGTCTTCTCCTTCTAGTATTTAATTTAGTCTCATCTATTTTCTTTGCAGTCCCAAGTTCCAGCTCTACATATCTGCACAGATATGATACATGCTTCATGCTGAACTGTTATTGTCCTAGAGGCCTTAGCGAATCATTTTACATAAAAATTCCACTAAAAACCTTGGTCTGCTAAAAATATCAATTAGATCAATTTTTCTGTACAAAGTCGAGACTTTTCTGTGGAGGGATTATACAGATAGTATAGATAATATGTCTTCTTATTTTTCTGTGTATTTGACAGTGGACTGAAATGAGAAAAGAACATCTTTTAAAAGCAAAGATTGTTGGTGGGTTACATCAATTTCTGCATAACAAGTAGCCTGACACTCATTGTAAATGTTGTTTACACAGCTGCTGTTTCAAGCAGTAGGGGAAGGTTTACAAAGGAACTGGAGCTAGGGGTGTATACCAAAGGAAATTCAGCCAGTAGCTGATTCATCTGTGGATTCATGACCAGTTATGGATGACAAAGGATTCTGACCAGCACAACAACTGTAATTTACTCCCAGGTAGCTGTACAGCTTGGTGCTATGAGCGAGGTAGGGAGGATGCATCAGATTGCTGTAAGGTATCTCTGTCCTCTGCAGTAAACACCACTTTAAGCCTGAAGAATACCAGTTTAGTTTTCTTTCAGCATTTGCTGTAAAATGAGACTTTTAAGTAATAAGTCAGAGACTTTCATAAATATAAATCAGTGACCTGGTGCTTCCTGCATTCAAGTGATAGCACCTGGAAAGGAAAGATTAGGAAGCAATATTATGATCAGCACAACAACTACCTCAGCAAATCCTGTGAATAGTAATTATTGAACTGCTTTCCCTTTTACCCTTCACCTATAACAACCACATTTCTCTTCCTACCTGTGCCTGTACGTGTTTATATAGAAGTTAAGTATAAGTGGGTTAGAGTTTTGACAAGTGGTGTTATAGGCCAATGGCTCATAATTATTTATCTGCAGCTAGAGTCTATTTATTGGTAATAAATAGTTGTTTCTGCACTTAACAAGAATGTTCCCTATGCTTTCTGTCAATCTGTGTCAGAAAGCCAGGTAAATTGGGGAATTCTGCAGGTCTTGATTTCCAGCACATTACCCAAGTGTCCTTTTTGTTCCTCAACTCTAACCGAATTGATTCTGTACTTGAACCCACTGAGACATTCTCTCTCTTCAGCACTGCAATGCTCTGCCTAACCACTGTCACCCCTCCCTCCTTTCCTTCCTTTTTTATCTTTTTTGAACACCTTGTACCCAGGAATATTGAACATCCAGTCTTGCCTTTCCTTGATCCAAGTCTCAAACATAACATCATATTTCTACGTGGTAATGTGTGCCTGTAACTCCCTGTTCTTATTTACTATATTCTGAACATTCACGTGCATGCATTGTAACCCTGATTTAGACTTCATTTCTTTCTCTCTTACTCCAACTTCACATAGTGATTTGCTTTTCCCCATGCTATTTCCAGTTGTATCCACAAGTATTTGCTGAATCCTAGCATTTTTATCAATGCATCTCTCTTGGTGCCCACACCCATGCTGAGTTACTTTTAAGCACTCCCAACAGCACTAGCACAATACCCTACAAGGAACTCACTCCCAGCTCTGTACAGATACCAAATTCCCCAGAGCCAGTCCCAGTGTCACAGGAATCTGAAGCCCTGCCTCTTGCATCATCTTTCCAGTCATGTATTCATCTGACTTACCCTCCTATTTCCATAGAGCAGATGGCACTGGGAATAATCTGGAGATCATTACATTTGAGATCCTGCTTGCTAATCTTGTACCTAACTCCCTAAATCCTGATTACTGGACTACCTAAATCTTTGGTACCAAAGTGGATCATGACCTCTGGCCATTCACCTAACTCTATGACATCCTTGACCCGAGCACTAGGGAGGCAACACACCATGATGGCGTAATGTTGATGGTCACAGACACAGTCTGTTTCCTGAATTTATGATTCCTGTACATTATCATTCCTCCTAGGCCTCAATTTTTATTTAACTCATTCACAGGATGAGGGTGCCATCAGCTAGGCCAGCATTTATTGTCCATCCCTAATTGTTAAGAGTCAACCACATTGCTGTGGGTCTGGAGTCACATGCAGGCTAGACAGGCAAGGATGGCAGCTTCCTTTCCTAAAGGATAATAAGCAATGGATTTGTGGTCATCATTAGACAATTAGTTCCAGATTTTTATTAAATTCAAACACCACCATCTGGCGAGATTCAAACTCGGAACTACTGAACATGGGTCCTAGATTAACAGTCCAGCAATAATACCACTTGGCCATTACTTGCCCTTATTTTTCCTCTGCTGCCTCCTCTCTTGCTACTGGTTTGAAGCTGCAGCACTTGATGCTGAGCCCCACTGTATCCTCTACTACATTCTACTCTTGCTACCGTGTTGAAGCTGAATTGCTAGGACCATTATCAAACACAGCAGGGTTACTTTAATCAGTCAAGCAGCAATGCTGAAATTCCTGTTCGAACCGATTTCTTCTAAAAAGAGATTAATCCCCCAAATATTCAATGCAAATAAACAAAGGATAAGATTTAACTTAAGACTTTTACTGTTCAAAAAAAATCAAATTTTACATTCAGTAACACAATGGAAAATGTGTTTTATGAAACAATTTGGTGCAACACCAACTGAAGAATGGACTTAGGTGAGCTAGAAGGGGGTATGAAAAAGCCTTGGCGGGTAGGATTAAGTATAGAACGCCTTGGGGTTTTCCTTATGTGAGGAACAAGAGGATGGTCAGAGTGAGGGTATGGCCAATCAGGGATAGTGGAGGGAACTTGTGTGTGGAGTTGGCGGAGGTAGAGGAAGTCCTTAATGAACACTTTGCTTCAGTATTCACCAGTGAGAGAGACCTTGACGTTTGTGAGGACAGTATGAAACAGGCTGATATTCTCAAACAGGTTGATGTTACGAAGAATGATGTACTAGAAATTTTGACAAATATGAGGATAGGTAAGTCCCCTGGGCCAGACGGGATATACCCAAGGTTGCTATGGGAAGTGAAGGAAGAGATTGCTGCCCCTTTGGCGATGATCTTTGTGTCCTCGCTGTCTACTAGTGTAGAACCAGATGATTGGAGGGTGGAAAATTTTATTCCCTTGTTCAAGAAAGGGAATAGGGATAATTCTGGGAAGTACCGACCAGTCAGTCTTACTTCTGTGATGGGCAAATTATTGGAGAGGATTCTGAGAGATATTTCTGAAGGAAACTAACAACAAGGGTTCACGAAGATAAACTGGCTACAAAAAGACATGGCCAACACTCACGCATCTCAATCCACAAGGAGAACCACCACTTCGACTGGGACAACACCAAGATCCTGGGACAAGCTAAGCAGAGACAGGCACAGGAATTCCTAGAAGCCTGGCACTCCACGAAGCATGCTATTAATAAACACATAGAACTCGACCCCATAAACTCTCAACTATGAAAGAAAACCAGAAGTGAGGCAATCCAGCTCAACGGACTCCAGAGTTCAAAAACCAGGCGGGAAAACACACCGACGTTTCATCGGAGGCTGCACTGAGGATGTTACCCAGCAGGGTAACAAAACATCTGCGAAACAATAAACCAGCTCAGTGAGGCAACCAACCCCAACACCCACCACCTGAGCTACAAATCTACTCCAAAACCTCTGAGAGATAGTATTTATGATTATTTGGAAAAGTACAGTTTGATTAGAAATAGTCAGCACAGCTTTGTGAGGGGCAGGTCATGCCTCACAAGCCTTACTGAATTCTTTGAGGGTGTGACAAAACACATTGATGAAGGTAGAGCAGTGGATGTGGAATATATGGATTTTAGCAAGGCATTTGATAAGATTCCCCATGGTAGGCTCAATCAGAAAGTAAGGAGGCATGGGATTCAGGGAAATTTGGATGTCTGGATACAGAATTAGCTGTCCAACAGAACACTGAGGGTGGTAGTATATGGAAAGTATTCAGCCTGGAGCTCGGTGACCAGTGGTGTTCCGCAGGGATCTGTTCTGTGATTTTTATAAATGACTTGGATGAGGAAGTGGAAGGGTGGGTTAGTACATATGCCGATGACACGAAGGTTGGGGGAGTTGTGGACAGTGTGGAGGACTGTTGTAGGTTGCAACAGGACATTGATAGGATGCAGAGCTGGGCAAAGAAGTGGCAGATGGAATTCAACCTGGAAGAGTGTGAAGTGATTCATTTTGGAAGGTCGAATTTGAAGGCAGATTACAGGGTAAATGGCAGGAGGATTGAGTTTAAGAGCCGCGAGGTTATGCTGCAACTCTTTAAAACCCTGGTTAGACCACACTTGAAATACTGTGTTCAGTTCTGGTCGTCTCAGTATAGGAAGAATGTGGAAGCTTTAGAGAGGGTGCAGAGGAGATTTACCAGGATACTGCCTGGACTGAAGGGCAGGTCTTATGAGGAAAGGTTGAGGGAGCTAGGACTTTTCTCATTGGAGCAAAGAAGTCTCCAAGAGGTGACTTGATAGAGGTGTACAACGTGATGAGAGGCATAGATAGAGTGGATAGCCAGAGACTTTCTCCCAGGGTGGAAGTGACTATTAAGAGGGGGCATAATTTTAAAGTGATTGGAGGAAGGTATAGGGGAGATGTCAGAGGTAGGTTCTTTACGCAGAGAGTGGTGGGTACGTGGAATGCTCTGCCAGCAATGGTAGTGGAGTCAGATACATTAGGGACATTTAAGTGACTCTTGGATAGGCACATGGATGATAGCAAAATGTAGGGTATGCAGGGTAGTTTGATCTTCAAGTTGGATAATAGATCGGCACAAAACCGTGAGCTGAAGGGCCAGTACTGTGCTATACTGTTCTATGTTCTACATTCTGCAGGAACGTACCACTGCCACTTTCTGCTCACCACCTTTGTACGGGAACATACCCACTGCTAATTTCTGCTCACCATGCTTGTACAGGAACATGCCTACTGCCACGTTCTGCTCACCACCTTTGTACAGGAACATGCCCACTGCCACTTTCTGCTTACCACCTTTGTACAGGAACGTACCCACTGCTAATTTCTGCTCACCATGCTTGTACAGGGACATGCCCACTGCCATGTTCTGCTCACCACGCTTGTACAGGAACATGCGCACTGCCACTTTCTGCTCACCACACTTGTACAGGAACATGCCCACTGCTAATTTCTGCTCACCACACTTGTACAGGAACATGCCCACTGCCACCTTCTGCTCACCACACTTGTACAGGAACATTCCCACTGCCACGTTCTGCTCACCACACTTGTACAGGAAGATGCCCACTGCCACTTTCTGCCCACCATGTTTGTACAGGAACGTACCCACTGCTAATTTCTGCTCACCATGCTTGTACAGGAACATGCCCACTGCCACTTTCTGCTCACCATGCTTGTACAGGAACATGCCCACTGCCACTTTCTGCTCACCACCTTTGTACAGGAACGTACCCACTGCTAATTTCTGCTCACCACACTTGTACAGGAACGTGCCCACTGCCACGTTCTGCTCACCACACCTGTACAGGAACATGCCCACTGCCACTTTCTGCTCACCATGCTTGTACAGGAACATGCGCACTGCAACTTTCTGCTCACCACCTTTGTACAGGAACATACCCACTGCTAATTTCTGCTCACCATGCTTGTACAGGAACGTGCCCACTGCCACTTTCTGCTCACCACACTTGTGCAGGAACATGCCCACTGCCACGTTCTGTTTGCCACACTTGTACAGGAACATACCCACTGCCACTATCTGCTCACCACGCTTGTACAGGAACATGCCCACTGCCACTTTCTGCTCACCACGCTTGTACCGAAATGTGCCCACTGCCACTTTCTGTTGTCCGATGAACATCTACTTGTCCCTATAGTGCCACGTCAAAACCTGCAGTGTCCTTTGACAAATGTTTCATTCAGCCAGATTTCTTGGATCAGATTAATATTAGCAAGGCACACCTTAAAAATTCAACAACTTTGGCTGTACTACATTCTTCTGATCAGAAACTGCAGCATCTCCAGCATCGTACATGGTAATTAACACAATAACAGCTCCCGCTTATTCTCCACAGCTATAGCACGTTGTCCCTACATCTCAAAAAGGTAGTATCCCTACCTTGAGTCAGAAGGCCAAGCTTGAAGTTCCAACTGTTCTGGAGGTGTGTAATAACATCTCTGAATAGATTGACTGGAGAAATATACAAAAAGATCTACGGGGGATGGGAGATAATAGGAACTGCAGATGCCGGAGAATTCGAGATAACAAGGCGTAGAGCTGGATGAACACAGCAGACCAAGCAGCATCACAGGAGCGGGAAAGCTTTCCTGCCTCTATGATGCTACGGGGGATGGGAATTCGCTTTTGCGGCATAGTGGTAAAGTCCCTGCCTCTGAACCAGAAGTTCTGTGTAGAAGTCTCATCTGCTCCCTAGGCATGTAATTACCTCTCAGAACAGGTTAATTTTTAAATAAATCAAAGAGGACTTACAGAGGAAAAATCTGAAAGATGAACAGAAAAGGGACACGGAGAGCAAAGGATGGGAGAAAGGGGAAGAGACAGCTTTTAGGATGATAAGGTATTTAATTTAATGTCAGGTAGCTGCCACAAGGTCACCAAGCTGGCTAACTGGCATAAAGAGAACTAGTCACTGAAGAACATGGTGCGCTTTATGTGAGAAGAAAATCTAAATCTATTCTGTTTGTAAATGAACAGAATACACATATTAGATTGTGTTTTTCTAATTTTAATTACAGATTTTTTACAAGAACAAATAAAAGTAATAACAAATGGTCAGTAATCTATTATATTTTTGAGGAGTAGGCAGTACATTCATAACCATATTGTCAGGTTCTGAACAATTCAGTCTAAGAAGCTGCCAATGTTTTTTGTTTCTTTTGCATTAAAAACTATTAATTGTTGTGAATGCTGCCTGGTCAGGAATGCCTATTTTAAATAATACTTCCTTTGCAGTGCACAAGTGCTGATTCAAGGCAATGGAAAAACGCCCTAATTTGTATGACATATAGAAAGACACACACAATGACTCTAAGACTGTTATTTTTATTTATTCAGTAACGGGGTGTAGACATTGCTGGCTAAGCCAGCATTTCTTTGGTAGTCCCTAATTGTCCTAGACAAGATGGAGTTGAGCTGCTTTATTGAACTGCTGCCATCCATGTGGTACACCCACAGTGCGGTAGGAAGAATGTTCCACAATTCTGAGTCAGCAACATCGAAGGAACAGCTGCTGAACTGCCAGATCAAGCTGGTATATGGCTTAGAGGGGAATCTGCATGTGGTGGTAATCCCAGGGCTTTCAATGCTCTTGTCCTCAGTGAAAGATGTTGCAGGTTGCAGGTAGTATCAAAGTTGGTGAGTTACTGCACTACATCATGTATATAGTGTACTTTGCTGTCACGTCAATGGTGAAGGGAGTGAATATTGAAGGTTGTGGATGGGGTGACAATCAAGTAGACGCCTATTTCCTGGATAATGTTCTTCCTCTACAATGTAGTTGGAGCTGCATTCATCCAGGCAAGTGTAATATACCAGAAATATATTAATTAGAAAGAGTAGGCAACTTGAATCCTCAGACCTGCCCATCGTTCATTAAAATCATGGCTGACCTGATAATTTCACATTCTTATCTATCCTTGGAAGTCCTTCACTCACTTGCTTATCAAAAATCTATTTGCCTCTGCCTTAAAAACATTCAAGTACTCTGTTTCCACTTCCTTTCAAGGAAAAGAAATTCCAAAGGCTCACAACTCTCCTTGAGAAACAAAATCTCCTTTTCTCTGTCTTAAACAGCACTTTTACTTATGAAGTAGAGACCCTTAGGTGTAGATTCTCCCACATGAGAAACATCCTTTCCAAAAGCACCTTGTCAAGTTCTATCATGATCTTATATTGCTTCTATCGAGTTGCCTGTTATTCTTCCAAACACCAGTGCATATCAGCCTAACAGTTCAGCCTTTCCTTATAAGCTAACCCACCCATTTTAGGTGCAAGTTTAGTGAACCTTCTCTTTACTGTTGCCAGTGTATTTGTATTCTTCTTTAAATAAGATGGCCAATACTGTAAATAGTACTCCAATGATGGTCTTACCAATGCTCTGTATAACTGAAATATAATTTCCCTAACTTTTGTATCCAATTCTCCTTTCCCACAATAAATTGGAACATTCTGCTAGGTTTCCTAATTATTTGCTATCTTTGCATACTATTCTTTCACACTGTGCACTAGGACATCCAGATCCCGCTGCATTTCCAAAGTCTGCAATCTTTCACCATTTAAAAGATATTAGTTTATTTAATCTTTCTATCAGATGGACAATTGCACATTTTGCAATATTATTCTCCATTTTCTAGCTTTCAGTCCAATCACAATGTCCCTCATCATATTCCTGACTCTGTCTTGTACATGTGGACAGGCTTCAGGGAGTCAGGAGGTGAGATATTCATTGCAAGATTCCTATCCTCTGACCAGCCATAGTAATTAAATGGTTACTCCAGTTCAGTTTCTGGGTCAACAGCAATCCCCAGGATTTAGATAGCAGAAGATTCAGCAATGGTAATGCCATTGAGCAATTTGGGAAGATGGTGATATTCTCACTGATTAGAGATGATGATTGCTTGACCCTTCTGTGATGCGAATGTAATTTGTCACTCATCTGCCCAAGCTTGGATGTTGTCCAGGTCTTGCGGTAAAATGAAGTGAGTTCCTTCAGTATTTGAGCATTTGCAATTCTGTATTGTACAAGCATTAGCAAACAGCCCATCTGACTTTATGATTAAGGTAAGGTCACTGATTAAGCAACTGATGATGGCTCGACATAGGACACGATTCAGAGGACTCAGAGTCACGGAAATGTTGTGGTTCAGAAGGACATTAGTCACGTTATGTCTGCAGCAGCTCTCTGAGCATTTTAACTTCATGCCAAATTTCTATTTGTTCCCCATAATCCTGGACATTGTTTCTATTCAAATAATCATCCACATTGTCTTGAAGACCTCAGTTGAAGCTGCCTCTACCACACTTCCAAGCATTGCATTCCAAACACTTGCTGTGTGAAAACTTGTATTTGCTTCTTTTGCAAAATACTTTCAAACTGTACTGAAGTAAAACAAAGATGCTGGAAATCTGAAACAAATAAAAACTGAAATTGCTGGTAGGCCACTGGACTTGAAATGTTAACTGTTTTCTTTCCATAAATGCTGCCACACCAGCTGAATTTCTCTAGCTGTTTTTGTTTGTTTCTCCCTACCCACTCTTACCCTACCAGCTCTTTTGTGATCTGGATCGTCATGGGCCTAGCAGGGCCTAAAATGTGTGTCAGTGAGCAGTGTGCTGCTGATCAAATGCTGCTGGGTAGCACAGTCACCAACTCCTCCCATCACTCTGTTGATGTTTAAAACTAAAGGCTCACTGGGCAGTAATTGGCTGTGTGGAATTTAACTTTTTTCTTGTGGACAGGACATTGCTAGGGGCATGCCACAGTTTTAGCTGTTAAAGCAGCTTGGATAGCAGTGAGGCTCTGGAGCACAAGTCTTCAGTACCAGTGGCAGAAAGTCATCAGGGCCCGCAGCCTTCAGCCATTTCTTGATCTGATGTGGAGTGAATCAAACTGGCTGAAGAATGGCATCAGAAAGACAACCTATTCACTCCAAGTATCAATCTAGCAAACCTCCTCTAAACTGCCTCCATGCCATCCTTCCTTAAATAAGGAGACCAAAATTACACAAAGTATTCAGGATGGAGTCTCATCAATGCCCTTATTTTTATGTCCAATTTGTTTCAGAATATAAGACAGTATCCTCTTGATGTTATTGTTTACGAGCTGCACTAGCAATGCTGTTATGTATGTCGTTGGGGGCGCTGCTGCTTTAAGAGGGCTGGTCAGGTGACCTGGAGGAGTAGCGCTTTGGTCCAGCCTGGAACCAGCTGTGGAGACGTATCTTCAATAAAGTGTTCCTATTCAGATTTACCATTTGACAATCTGGTTCCAAGGGAAGTACAAACATAACACTAACATTTTGTGATTCATGCACTAAAGCAGCTAAATCCCTCTGCATCTCAGAATCTGGCATTGGTTCTCCACTTAAGAGTTTAACACTTCTTTTTGATTCCTTCTACCAAAGTGAACAACTTCACATTTTCCCAAGTTATATGCTGCCAGGTTTTTGCCCACTGACTCAACCTGTTGGTATTCATCTGCAATTTCCTTATGTCTTCTTCTTAACATACTTTTCTACCTATCTTGGTGTCAACTCTGAATTTATGTACCATGTCTTACTCCCCTCGTCCAAGTCACTGAAGTAAATTGTAAAAAGTTCAGATTTCAGCAAAGACCTTGCAGCACACTACTTGTTACACTCTATCAATCAAATAGCAGAACCATTGAAAAAAACCAAAAACTGCAAACGCTAAAAATCAGAAGCAAAAACAGAATTGCTGGAAAATTCAGCAAGTCTAGCAGCATCTGTGGAAAGAAAGCAGAGTTAATGTTTCGGGTCCGTTAAAATGAATTAATTTTGAATTATTGAATAAACTCTCTTGCATCCACTCTAAAATTTCAGTCCTGGGCCTGCTGTATTGTTGCAATGAGCACAAGGAATCTCATTTCTGCCAAGGGACTTTACAGACTTCAGAGTTCAATATACAATTCAACAATTTCAGAGCATGACCACTGTCCTCCATTTTGAATACAAACCCCGCTCCCCTTCCCCCAAACCTTCCTGTGTCTTCTTGGCTTTGATCTCAGCACAGCAGACCCATTTTCTCTTTTCACCTTTATAAGTTACACCTCTTTTATATTTCTATTCTCCCCTACTACCTTATCACTCCCATTGTCTTTGCCGGACACCCTCACCTCTGTCAACAGCACATAGCCCCCTTCACTTCTTAAGAAGAATATATTGGATTTGAAATACTAACTCTGTTTCTCTCCCTAAAGATACCGTCAGACCTGCCGAGTTTCTCCAGCATTTTCTGTTTTACTTTCAGATAACCTGTTCCCTGGTTGGTTCCAAAACATGCTGGTCTAAGAAACCGTCTCAAAAGCATTTCATGAACTCCTCATCCAGACTACTCCACTTTGATTCTTCCAGTTTATACGTGGATTAAAGTCATCTGTGATTATTGTCATCCCTTTATCAGAAGCAACCAATATCTCTTCTTTTGTATTTTGTCCTTTGTTGTGGTTACTCTTAGGGGCGCCTATAGGCTACTCCTGTTAGTGACTTCTTTCCACTACTAGTCTTCATCTCAACTTGAACAGATTCGATATCCTGATTTCCTGAACTAAGGTCATCTCTAACTATTGCAAAATACCATCCTTGATTAACAGTGCCAACCCCCCACCTTTACCTAGCTTCCTACTTTTCTTAAACGTCATATACTCCTCAATATTCAAGACCCATTCCTAGTCATCCTGAAGCCTTCCTCCGTACTGCCTATCACGATATTTATTTCCTGTAATAGGCACTAGAAATGAATTTATTCTGTGATGAATGTTACACGCATTCAGATACAGACTCTTTGTGTGAAAAGATTAAAGCTTTTAGTCCACTAAAAAGCTTGAATAGAACACACCTGTGTGGTACAACAACTATAGCACCATTTGAAGAGAAAGGCAATTCATTGGAAAAACAGTGAGATGAGCAGTAAACTGGAATATCGAAAAGAAAGGATTGGAGTATGATTGAATGTTTGATAGTCTTGCCACTCTCACTGTCAATTTCTTGCACTATAAAAAGCTATGCAGAGGGCTGGCACAGATAAAGAACATGCCATTCCCCATTTTTAAAGTCACCGCATGCATGAGCGGACAGGCTGTCTTGTAGACACTTCAGTTTTCCTGTTAATGTGACAGCTCAGAACACCAGAAAACTGCTAATTGCCCATTAATAGCAGCACCTGCAACATCTTTAAGGGAAGCAGTAAGCTGTTAATTGGTTATTAGTGGAATTCTGAGATACACCTGCAACCTGGAAATGGGTCACTCTGACTCTGAGTCCCTGTCACTCAAACAGCTTACATTCATACCTGCGAGTGTATGGAAAGCACCTCTTCCCACCATCAGAGGAAGCACACGGGAAGAACTAGAGGTGGCTTTGACTCACCTGCAGTGGGTCAGCACTGAGTAGCAGGCTGGCCAGCTTCAGGGCGAGCAGCTGAAGCACTCGCTGCCTGCTTCCATATCGACAATGACCCGTAAGCAGCTTGCTGTTTCCCACCCACAAGCCATTCGGACCCAGACATCAAAACATCCATGGTAGCTTGCCTATTAAGACACCTGAAGTCGGCGGGGTGGTTGTAAAATTTCAAGGCCTTGCAATAGCTTTAATTAGTCAAGCAGACATTGCCAAAATTGTTTTTACTGATTCAGAGATCAGAGAAGGGAGGCCTCTAGGACATAGAAAAATGCAGCCGGGGTAGTTAGTGCACAGCTGGCATTTACAGTGACCGCACCTTTGCCAGCTTTAATTGCTTACTATTGTTACCAATGACAATAAGCGTGGTTTCTGCAGATGCTCCAGCTGGAATTCTTCTTTACTCACAGCCTTTCCATGCACTGTTCTTTCAGGACACAAAAGCACAGTGGATATTTTAAAATGAAAGCATTGCGATAACTCCCAGGGACTTGAGCATTCAGCAACCTGCAAACTGCAGCACTGCTGTCAGAAGCAAGTTGAACCTTCCTCTTGACGTGGGTATTGAACCCGGAAGGCATGTGAATGCAATCTAAAACTCCCTGCACCAAGGAATGCTGCTAGTTGGTAAAACTGTAAGGCCCCTTGTGCTGCCACCAATTGCCAATGGGGATAAAGATGAAATTACTTATTCTAAAAAGTAATGCCCCTGTGGTTTGTTTAAAGCATCTGTGCACGGCTGATTGACTGATGTTACTTCTGAACATGAACAGCCTGAAAAGAAGCCCTGAGCATGATTGTAACCTAATAAGCCAGGTGGGCTATAAGTCAGCCTGCAGCTTGTGATCGTGAAAATATCAGGGAGTTGAATCAAGGGTAAAATGAATAGAAATTTCAGATAGTAAACACATAAGGATCACCACAGAGAAAAAGATTATGCCTTCTGTGAAATTGTGCAGCTCCACAACAAACGTCAAAGCATTTATCAATGACAGAAATAAACGACCCAGAAATGGATCTGAGACCTTTGGAAATATGGGGACAGTGGTACAAGCCTAGAATTCCACCTAGTTAAAGATATTTTTTAATCAACCCATTCAGATATGTTATGGCACGCTTCTGGAGCTGGTGGACTTGAACCCAGCCTTTCTGGCCTCCAGGTAGGGGAGCCCTACCACATGAGCCCTCTTCCATCTAGTTACAGAAGGAGGCATGGGACGGGGGGAAATGTGGCAGATTGGATTCAGAATTGGCCCTTAGAAGACAAAGGGTGGTAGTGGACGCAAAATATTCAACATGGTGCTCTGTACAAGTGGTGTACCACAAGGATCTGTTCTGGGTCCTCTTCTATTTGTGATTTTTGTAAATGATTTGGATGAAGGAGTGGAAGGGTGGGTTAGTAAGCTTGCGGACGATACGAAGGTGGGTCGAGTTGTGGATAGTGCGGAGTGCTGCTCTAGGTTACAAAGGGACATTGATAGGATGCAGAGCTGGGCTGAGAAGTGGCAGATGGAGTTTAACCCTGAAAAGTGTGAGGTGATTCATTTTGGAAGGACAAACTTGAAAGCAGAATACAGGGTTAACGGAAAGATTCTTGGCAGTGTGAAGGAGCAGAGGGATCTCGGGGTTCATGTCCACAGTTCCCTGAAAGCTGCCACCCAGGTGGTGTTAAGAAAGCGTATGGTGTATTAGCTTTCACTAACAGAGGGATTGAGTTCAAGAGCTGTGAAGTTATGGTCCAGCTATACAAAAGCCTGGTTCAGCCACATCTGGAGTATTGTTCTGGTCACCTCATTACAGGAAAGACGTGGAAGCATTGAAAGGTGCAGAGGAGATTTACCAGGATGTTGCCTGTAATGGAGGGAAGGTCTTACGAGGAAAGGTTGAGAGAGGCTTTTCTCTTTAGAATGATGAAGGATGAGAGGTGACTTGATAGAGGTGTACAAAATGATCAGAGGTATAGATAGAGTGGAGAGCCAAAGACTTTTTCCTAGGGTGAAGGTAGCTTTTACGAGGGGGCATAGTTTTAAAGTGAGTAGAGGTAGATACAGGGGAGACGTCAGAGGTATACTGTGCTGTACTGTTCTATGTTCTATACTTGGCTCTCATTCCATTTTCAGGCAAATCCAACCAGACAGTCCTTGCTATTGTTTGCTATGATGATCAATCGCTGCAGTGCACATCATTTGCAAATTGTTAGGCATTTAATTTCAGTAATATCTCTGAAGGTTCAGTTTTTAGGTTCACTCAAATATATTTTTGATAAGGTTTGTTTGCTTTGGTGGTGTTCCTCTTTCTGAGAAATCTTTATTAGTAGTAAAAGAGAAACAGAGAGAATCTGTGGAATCACGCTTTCAAGAGAGATGGGAGGAAGGGAAGAAATTTTAAAAAGTAACTGGTGAATTACAAGAATAAGCAAGGATGATGATTCATTCCTACAATTCTAACATGCGATTATAAGTAATTATAAAATTTGTGATCCTCAGTATAGTTTAACAGCAGTTTTGAAGGTCAACATTATTCTTTTCAAACTGGAAGCTGTACCTTTTTCACAATTTACCTTGAGTAGAAATATGCACCCAAGGATTAACAATTAATCCAAACTGATATCATCGTTTCATGCTACACTCACACTCACTTTCTAATATCACATATTGTATACCATCTACACAGACAACCATTTACCCATGATTAATGACTACAGTAGTTGAACAACACACCTTCCATCCTTCATTTTATTTATCATTACCCACTTATTCTTTACTGCAATTAGGTTAGTTTAATGGTTCTCTCCCTTCTGAGGGGAGTCCTCATTAAGATTCAGACCTTTAGTTTCTCTGAAGCCGGGGTAAAGCAGGAAGACAGTATATAAACCTGGGAGTGCTTGATGTCATTAATTGTGAAGGAGAGAAAACAGCCCACTTTGGAGCTGGAAAGATTTGCCAACTAACCAAGGGAAATTGACTGCCACTTTTGAGAGCCTAGTAATCAAAGTAATTTTCTAGGTTCTAACACTAACGAGTATTTCTTTTTGTGCCCATCACCTTTCCAACCTTTTGTGGCATGCAATCTGTGAGAATTATATCCTTCTCTGTCACAGCTGCCAGCTTTTACCCAATTTCAAACACTACATTAAAAACAACTTGTCTGCTTCTGTAGAACATGCCAATTCAGATTATGCATGTAGATTCTTTTCATGAAATACAATTAAAACCAGAAAATATCTGTCTGCTTTTCAAATGCTAAAATTATCATGAAACAAGCTCCAAAACTGCAGCGTGGCCAAGTGATTGTAGATGGGGTGTTGGTGGCGTGTGTGTGTGTGTGTGTGTGTGTGTGTGTGTGTGTGTGTGTGTGTCTGTGCACGTGTGCGAGCATGTGTGTGTGTATGTGTGTTTGAATGTGAGCGTGTGTCTGTCTGTCTACCTACATATTTGACCTGCTTAGGTTGAAAGGCTGATAATTGGGGAAAGTCACAAAATTAGTTTGAAGACAAAGCTCTAAGTCACACAGACAAGAAGGTCAAAGAAAGGTGGTAGAGATTTCCAGGAGAAAAATGGAGGAATCTTCCAAAACTATTTTTGCCCACTTCAAACTGACTGAGACACGCATGATACCTACAACCTACATTGGACCTACCATGACAGGCCATTCTATTCAATCTACAACCATATCAGCAATAACAATCCATTTTAACACTCTTGAAATTGCTGTCAGGATTACTGCATTGATTATCCAATGAGCTCTGTCAGGCAGTTTTGTTTAGAGAAATCACTGTAGAAGGTTCACGCCAAGGAAACTTGGTGGCACACTGGATTACGTATTGGTCTTTCACTTCTGAGACCTAGATTCAAATCCTCTCCAGACTGCCTGAATGGAAATCTAATTTATTTGCTGACTGCAATGGATCCTTTGTGAGCATTGTGAGCAATCTAATTTATTTGCTGACTGCAATGGATCCTTTGTGAGCATTGTGAGCAATCTCAATCGGGTTCCTAGTGGATTAAAGCACAAAATAGACCTTAATTCATCAATGATTGACAATCATGCTCAATGGAACCAACAGATTAGTGTGGGAAATGGAAAATATACTGGTGCAGAACATGATGAATTGGGACTGAGGCATGTTGTTAGAATAGAGCAAACACAGCATTACTGTTTGATGCATGAGATATGGAAATATTTAATGATGATACTGGTTGTTGAAATTGGAAATGTTTCAGACCACAACACTAATATCCCTTACCTCAATGTTCATATAAAAATAAAGAGAATAGTGAAAGGTTCCATGTAGAATGGAAGAAAATACAAGATTAACCACAAGGCTATAGTTTAGTGACACCAAGCTGGTCTTTTTAAAGCCTGAAAGTGGAAGGAATAAAGGATGACTCAAAGGGGTTTGATATAGTTTGTATTTGTGGCATAAGGAGAAGACATCAAATACACCTTTCAGCGAAAGGGGTCGTGTCATCAAGTTGGATCAAGAACAAGATCAACAGCACTTCACTCAAAGAATGAAATGTGAGGCAGGGAGATATTTAAGAGGTCAGGACAAAAACTGAAATTTCCCTGGGAAGGAGAAATAACAAAGTTTCAAGTAACAGTTTTAATTGCTGGTCTAAACACTGCTTTTTAAAATTCCAAATACTAGCAACCCTCAGAGCTACATGAACAAAACTCATCAGAGTTCCCACCAGCCCCCAAAAATAGTGTCACTTTACCAATCTGGATTTTCTTTCTGAATTCAAAAGACAGTAAGAACATCAACACAACAATCCACCCTCACAGAGATAATAGGTACTGCAGATGCTGGAGAATCTGAGATAACAAGATGTGGAGCTGGATGAACACAGCAGGCCAAGCAGCATCATAGGAGCAGGAAAGCTTGATGTTTCGGGCCTAGACCCTTCATCAGAAATGGGGGAGGGGAAGAGGGTTCTGAAATAAATAGGGAGAGAGGGGGACGCGGATAGACGATGGAAAGAGGAGAGGATAGGTGGAGAGGAGACAGACAAGTCAAAGAGACGGGGATGGAGCCAGTAAAGGTGAGTGTAGGTGGGGAGGTAGGGAGGAGATAAGTCAGTCCAGGGAGGACGGACAAGTCAAGGGGGTGGGATGAGGTTAGTAGATAGGAGATGGGGGTGCAGCTTAAGGTGGGAAGAGGAGATAGGTGAGAGGAAGAACAGGTTAGGGAGGCGGGGATGAGCTGGGCTGGTTTTGGGATGCGGTTGGGGGAGGGGAGATTTTGAAGCTTGTGAAATCCACATTGATACCATTGGGTTGCAGGGTTCCCAGGATGAATATGATTTGCTGTTCCTGCAGCCTTCCGGTGGCATCATAGTGGCACCGCAGGAGGCCCAGGATGGACATGTCGTCTGAAGAATGGGAGGGGGAGTTGAAATGGTTCATGACTGGGAGGTGCAATTGTTTGTTGCGAACTGAGCGCAGGTGTTCTGCAAAGCGGTCCCCAAGCCTCCGCTTGGTTTCCCCGATGTAGAGGAGGCCACAACGGCGGATGCAGTATACCACATTGGCAGATGTGCGGTGAACATCTGCTTGATGTGGAAAGTCTTCTTGGGGCCTGGGATTGGGGTGAGGGAGGAGGTGTGGGGGCAGGTGTAGCACTTCCTGCAGTTGCAGGGAAAAGAGCTGGGTGTGGTGGGGCTGGAGGGGAGTGTGGAGCGGACAAGGGAGTCGCGGAGGGAGTGGTCCCTCCGGAAAGCAGATAAGGGTGGGGAGGGAAAAATGTCTTTGGTGGTGGGGTCTGATTGCAGATGGCGGAAGTGTCAGAGGATGATGCGTTGGATCCGGAGGTTCGTAGGTTTGTACGTGAGGACCATCCTCACAGTTTAACACCTAAAAGCCAAAGTTAAAATAGCTGTCAATGGCAGCCGTGCACCTCTGGCTCAGGCTGGTGTTGACTGAATGACTGAAAACAAAGTACTCAGCTGAAATCTGGCCTGCATAAAAATGAGCTCTATTCCAATTTGATACTGTTGCTTTTAGAGTGACTTTACTCATCTCTGTTTGTCGTACTCCTACTCACAACCTAACTGGGAAAATCTTAACAAATGGGCAGACCAGTGACAGATGGTATTTAACCCTGATATGTGCAAGATGATGCACTTTGGAAGAAGAAACAAGATAATGAAGTATTAATGAATGGCAGGACACTGGGTAGCTTAGAGGAACAGAGGGAATCTTAAGGTAACTATTCACAGATCCCTGAAGTGGGGAGAGTATGTGAATCTATGGATGCTGGAAATCTGAAACAAAAACAGAAATTACTGGAGAAACTCAGTAGGTCTGGCAGCATCTGTGGAGAGAAAACAATTTTCAGGTCCAGTGACCCTTTTTCAGAATTGATTTTTTTATTGAGGTCATTTCGACTCTTTCTACACTGAAAATCAAATAGCCTTATAATATTAAACACATAAGCTGCTTCTTTACTACAGTAATCCTTGACCCTAGAACCTTCAAGAGTTATTCACCCCTTCCTTCCTAAATCAACCCAGGTAAAGCATCTCTATCCAAAACATCACACCGCATTTTCTCTTCCAGATACTGATCAATGTGTTTCATTCGTCCAGCAGCCTCTGTTTATACTGAAAGTTTCCAGCATTTGTACTTTTATCATGATCACAGTATACTTTTTTCTTCTGTTGGAGAAGAATATTTTGGCTTTATAAGCACAGAGACAACAGTTAAATTCTAAAAGCTATCCTCTTCAAGTCTAAGGAACTGAGACAACGGTCCCGTTCATCTGAATTTCAATGTTCAGTAATCTAAGCACTATGCAAGAGTGGATGGTGTTACAATAGAGATAAAAAAACTCCCAAGGGAGGTGGCCGCTATGATCTTCTCAATACTGTCATATGCTGAGCAGCTTAGTATTTGAATGAGGCCCCAGATGGCATTTTAAATAGATACTAGCAGGAGAATAGTCTCCTGTGGGTAAAGGTTGCACTGATGGTGTGGCTGTGATATAATTCATTTCTTCATTAGATTTTTAGTTTGATGACTCAGCCAGGGGATCCTGTTAAGGATTTGGGAACAATGTTCTGATTCTGTGAGATAAGGCTGTGCGAGGTACTGCTGCACTGACTTGCAGGCAATGATGCATCAAATGTGGAAAAATTGAAAGTGAAAAGATGAAAAAATGAAATGAAGGAATGCTGCACAAGCTAGCCTGCATTACTCAGGCTGATCTGAGCACAAAGCTCCCAAGGCTCCAAACTCTACATTACGTTCAATTAAAGCAAGAGCAGAGGTGATTGCAAGTCTCAATCAGAGGCACTTGAGACTACAAATCCAAAATACTAATACTTTCAGATGACTGAATCTGACTTTCTTCATCAAAAGGAGGATATCCTAACAGTTGACACATTACACTGAGGTTTACCTCCTCTTAGGCAGTTCCATTAAGACTAAGGATGATGTTTTTCCACTCTAGAGATGGGAGTCCTCAGATAACTAAACAGTCCAACGCTAGATCCACACATTTTTCTGATGAAGGGTTTAGGCCTGAAACGTCAAGTTTTCCTGCTCCTATGATGCTGCTTGACCTGCTGTGTTCATCCAGCCCCATGCTTGTTATCTCGGATTCTCCAGCATCTGCAGTACCTTTTATCTCTGCCACAAGTCGGGCAGGTTGTTTTAAGCGAGGGTGGGGGTGTGGTGAGTGGGATGCACAGGTCTTTGCATTCTTCTTCCCCTGTCTGCATTTGGTCTCTGCCTGTCGGAGATACTCAGCATGTTGGACACCCCACACAGATTGTTTGATTTGATTAGATTTATTGTTGTCACAAGTACCTGAGTACAGTGAAAAGTTTTGTTTTGCGCGCAGTACAGGCAGATCATACCATACCAAGTGCACAGGGTCATAGAACACAGCGAGGACTACAATGTTACTGCTGCAGAGAAGATTCACGAAGAGTGAACATTAGATTTGAAATTTGAGAGCTCTGTTCAGATGCCGAATAACAGCAGGGAAAAAGCTGTTCTTGATGTTGGGATGTGAGTTTAAGCTTGTGTACCTTCGGCACAATGGACGAGATTATAATGGGGGTGGGAGGGATCTTTGATAATATTGGCTGCCTTTCCGAGGCAGCGAGAAGTATAGATGGAGTCAATGGATGGAAGGTTGGCTTACGCAATGGACTGGGCTGTCTTCACAACTCTCTGTTGTTTTGTATGGTCCTGGACAGAGCAGTTGCCGAACCAAGTTGTGATGCATCTGGTTAGAAAGCTTTCCGTGGTACATCCATAAAGGTTGGTGAGAGTCTTCATGGACATGCCTAATTTTCTTAGCCTGCTGAGGAAGTAGAGGCATTGTTGTGCTTTCTTGACCACTGCATCAAAGTGGGCGTTGGTGATCGTCATTCCGAGGAACTTGACATTCTCAACAATCCCCACCTCAGCACCATTGATGTAGATGGGGGCATGCCCTCCTTTTTGCTTCCTGAAGTCAATGACCAACTCTTTTGTTTTACTGACATTGAGGGAAGAGATTGGTGTCTTTACACACATGCCACCAAACACTACCTCTTTCCTCTATTCTGTCCTGTCATTGTTTGAGATCCAGCCTTTTGTTTCATCACATCTTTGTCCTTTGTGTATTCTTTCATGAGATGCAAGTGTCACTAGCAAGGCTAGTATTTTCTGCCTATCCTTAGTTGCTCTTGAACTGGGTGGATTGCTCGGGCTATTTCAGAGGGCAGTTAAGAGTTAACCACATTGCTTTGGCTGACATGTAGGCTGGATCAGGTCAAGAATGGCAGATTTCCTACTCTAAAGGAGATTAATGATTCAGATGAGTTTTTATAACAATCAATGATGGGTGTCATGGTCATCATTAACAAGACTAGCTTTAGTTTCCAAATATTTTATTTTAATTCAAGTTTCACTCGCTGCTGTCTTGTGATTTCAAACCATGAGACAGGCCTCTGGATTACAAGTCCACCAAAATTACCTCTGTGCCATCATCTACTCCTAACCCATCCTGCTCTTCTATTCTATTCAAGACCTTCCCTTTTATTCTAACTCCGCTGACTTTTCCTTCAGCATAAAACCCGTCAGCTTTCTACCTTCATCAACAACAAAACCAGAAGTTGCTGGAAAAGCTCACCAGGTCTGGCAGCTTCTGTGAAGAGAAATCAGAGTTAGCGTTTCAGGTCTGGTGACCCTTCCTCAGTTCTGTGGAAGGGTCATCAGATGCGAAACATTAACTCTGATTTTACTTCACAGTTGCTGCCAGACCTGCTCAGCTTTTCCAGCAACTTCTGTTTCTGTTTCTGATTTACAGCTTCCACAGTTCTTTCAGCTTTCTACCTTTCTTTGCTTCTGATGAAGATGCCTGATTTAAGTTGAGATGTCACCTTGTTGTTTCTCTCTCCCACAGATGGTGTCATATCTGCTGAGTCTTTCCAACACTTTTGGTTTCTATTTCAGATTTCCAGAATATACAGTATTTCGATTTTAATCGTAGGATGCATCTTTGTTTCAGTGATTCCCACAAAATAAACATATGTACTTTGAGATTCAATGCTCCCCCCATCCCCTCACAACAAGGAAGACTCAGGAAAACTGCAATTGGAGTTTGAGTTAGTAAGGCCCACAACCTGACAGTTGGCACACGGTTCAGGTGTACCATATTGGCTAAGTATGGGGTTTGCTGTGATAGCAGCTTCTTACGAGAAGGGAGCATACAAGATAGTGAACTGCACTTAAATGTTAATTCCAGATCAGACTTCTGCAGAAATCTGGAGTAATGAGATTGTACCTACATATGTTGACCTAGCTTTGAAAAAAACTGTGCTGATAAAAACCTGCATTTGTTTAATTTAAGCAAAATGGATTCAAACAAAACAATTTGCTTCTTTCCTTTCCTGCTACACAGACCAACCAAACCTAACCTACCAGCCAGTGTTTGATCTTGACAAGTCTTTGAACATGAATAAGCATGAAAGCACTTCAGATAAAGCAAAAATAATCATCTATCATTCACAGCCATAACAGACACCTATAACGGTTAGTGTACTGGTTTCTTCTTTACCTGGCATACTTAGTGAAGATGTTCAAAGAATTGGTAATGTGTTAGAAGCCACTGATCAATCCTTGACACTCCCTCAACATTCAATTCCGAAAGTAAGTTTGTTCTCAACCTATTAAGCAGTTTAACAATGGCAAGGCAAATGGTGCTTTTCCTTCCTGTCTATGCCCTAGACTTAGACTGGTTCACCATCTCTCCCACGAATTGATCAGAAGTTCATTGTGGGGACTGCCTACATCACTCCACCTCTTGTGCAATGAAGTTACAATGCTCTGTTCAACCAGAAATATTTTTCAGTTCATTCCTGGCTACACCCATTGTGAATCAACAGCTAAAAGTACATGGTTTGCTCATGGGTCTTACAGAACTTGCACTAAGTTTAATTCCCATGTTGTGCTGCCACAGCTGATCCAATTGGGATAAACTGAATGAGTTACATTTACAGTGTCCTAAACTGAGAAGGCCTAAACAAACCAGCATAACCCCCTCAATATCATTGTCAAGAGTATTGAACAAGATGTGATACCTATTATCAAGTTACAACTTCTTACAATTTAATGTCCCAGCTCACAAATGGAACATGGTATCTGGGTGCGATGAAATAGCACATGACTGAATGACGTTCCACCCCACTGGCACCGGGAGGAAAGTGATACATGCAGGAATCTTAGTGATGCACATAAATTGCTACCCCAGCAAAGGCAGTGTCTTCATCTTCAATGTGGAGGGGTGGGAATCACCGACATCTCATCATCCAGTGCAATCAGTCTTTTTTTACCTGAATGACGTCACACATTCTGATATAAAACAAACTACACAGAAAGGCAATAAATGCATCACATACAAAACCAAACTATCAAATTGGGAAATAAATAAAAGACAACAATGAACAGTTTTAGGCCTGTAACATAATAAGGTTTAGATCAGAGCACTTAAACCTGTGGCCTGGCACTCCTTCTGACACCAAAAACAAGGTTACAATCACTCCCACATTACAGTGTAGTACATCTTCAGCACCTCTATCAAACAGACATTTGGTACTCCTTCACAATTCCAATGCATCACAACAATTGTTCAGTAAAGATTGCTTCATAATCCACTCACCTATATTAGTTATTCTAAAGTTATCAAAATCTATCATCACAGTTCACCTGATCCCATTCTGTCAACAATAGACAACTCAATTAGAAACTTACCTTTTGAGTCACTTCCAAGTGGGTATATACCAATTAATACACCTGAGCTGGATTCCAATTTGTTAACTCAAGTCTGAAAATCCATAATTCACATTCAAATCCTTCAATTACAACCAGCCTCGGAACTCATTTCCACATCTATTAATATTTGTTCTACAAACCATCCAAACCTCTTGGTTAGATTTCGAATCAACTCACTGCCCAGTAAATGACAAATTTATTTGTGGACTTGGTACACAACACTCAATAGCAAATTAATTCACCTATTACTGTACTTCCGGTTGTTCATATCTCAATTGAACTCTCACTAAGTATTCTATAGTTTGACGAATTGTCTCAGTTCTAACAAACATTACTGGCAAATTCATTTATGAATGTTGTTAACTGTGATCACTGGATAACTGTGACTATATGTTACATTTCATTACCCATGCAAGCACTCCACATTAAAGAATTATGAAGTCACTTTGTTCTCAATTACACGCTTTATAGTTTTTAAAAAGTTAATGTCTATCTAAGAACATTCTGCTCAAACCATGGAAAGCACAATGTCTTTTGCAAGTGGTTAGGCAATTAAGTGCTTTATATTAAAATATTTCCATCTGCCTTAAATGATGTTTGGTGATCTCCTATATGTATGTTAATTGAAGGGTGTGTTATATACCAAGTTTTGTGTTTTGCTGTTTGCACAGCAATTCAGCTCAGCACATGTTCCTTAAAATTCACTCAGAGCGTGTGGGTGTCACAAGATGGGCCAGCATTTATTACTCACTCTTGACTGCCCAGGAGAAGGTGGTGATGAGCCATCCTCTTGAACTGTTGCAGTCCATTTGGTGTAGAGACTGCCACAGTGCTAGTAGGGAAAGACTTCCAGGATTTTGACACAGTAATGGTGAAGGTACAGTGATATATTTCCAAGTCAGGATGGTGAGGAATTTGTAAGTGATGATGTTCCTATACATCTATTACCCTTGTCCTTCTAAATGGTAGAGTCTGTGGGTCTGCAAGTTGTTTCCTAAGGAGATTTGGTGAATTTTGTAGAGCATCTTGTATATGGTATACACTGCTGCCACTGAACATTGGTGGATAAAGTGAATGTTCATGGATGCGGTAACAGTCAAATGGGCTGTTTTCTCCTGGACAATGTCCAGCTTATTCAGTGTAGTTGGAGCTGCGTTCATCCAGGCAAATGGAGAGTACCCTATCACACTTCTAACCTATGCCTTGCAGATAGTGCACAACTTTGGGAAGTCAGGAAATGAGTCATTTGCTGCCAAATTCCTAGCCTCTGAGGTGTTCCTGTAGCCATGCTACTTATATTGCTGGTCCAGTTCAGTTTAATTTCAGTAGATTCCACCATTGAAGACTTAAACTCAAGACTGGGAGTGGTGGAATGCAGAACATTTTCAGAATAATCAAGTGGGAAATATGTGTCTAATCAAAACAGGGGATGAATTGCAATTTCCCCACAAACAGTCCCTGGCAGAAGTTGTTGTTGGAAGTTCATATGTTTCAGGGATTGAATTGTCAAGTCCAAGTAAACACGTGTTTGATTTTTCTTGTGATATAGAATATGTCACATCAGCCTTTAAATATCTACACGGTGACAATCTGATATGCCTTTAAATTTTAATTGTCTATTCAATTTTTATAAAAGGATTAACACTGAAGTTTAACATTGAACATCCATGAACCAGAATGATATTAATACAAACAATTTAATTCTCACCATCTCCTTAAATTTTCAATTACAACTCTTAATTTCATATCCCTTTGGTTCACACACTCTACAATTTAGCAAATTCACAAAGCACAGGTGAAATGACAAACACATTTTACCTTGCTCGCTTACAGATGAGATTTAAGGCTTCTTCCAAAATCAACTTCACCTGACGAAGGGGCTATGCTCCGAAAGTTTGTGATTTCAAACAAAACCTGTTGGACTATAACCAGAACTATAACTTCTGACTTTATCCACCCCAATCCAACACCAGCACCTCCACATCAAAATCAACTGGACACTGAATTAACAAGGTGTAGAGCTGGATGAACACAGCAGGCCAAGCAGTATCAGAGGAGCGGGAAAGCTGACGTTTCGGGCCTAGACCCTGAAGAAGGGTCTAGGCCCGAAACGTCAGCGTTCCTGCTCCTCTAATGCTGCTTGGCCTGCTGTGTTCATCCAGCTCTACACCTTGTTATCTCAAGAAATAACCTTCCTGGTCTGTATGATTTAACCACACTGGGCATCATCTTAAGCCATAAAATCAAAGTCCAAGTTATGGCACCTAAGTTTTTTATTGATCTCGTGTGCAAACCTCATGCTGATTTCCCCTTTGTACTGACTTTATCCCCTTCAACACACTCATTAAGGTTCCCATGCCTGAAGGATTAGAAAAGGTTGCTCCCAGATTGGATTTTGACTACTCAGGGAAAAGATTCTGCCAAACATCATTGTGGAAGCACTAAAATTTTTCCCTTCAAATCCCCATTATACTTCTTGCAGACTTTATTCATGACAAAAAATGCTTTTAAAGCAGGGATTAGGGAGGGTTTCTGCCAAAGATGTACCATAAACTGTAAGGAGAAACAAAGAAGACAGACAGCGAGTGGCAGGTAGACAAAAGAAAAAGGGTGAGAGAAAGTGTGTGAGCAAGTCCATGGAAAAACACATAAAAGAACAAATGAAAGAAGGAGAGACATTAGAGGAGGGAGTGGACCAGTAAAGGTGGGGATGAGGTGATGAGTAGACGGATATAACAGGGCTGCAAAAGTCAGACAAGATGGACAAGCTCAGGAAAAACAGGATGAGGTATAAAATGGTTTTCACATTTTATGAATGGCTGTTCATCTTATTGTAAATCACATTTGGCCCAATTGCTGATCTTGGTAAGTATTTCTAGTTGGCAGTTCCAAAAGTTTAGATATCTCTGCACCAAAGATGTGCAGGTTAGGGTGGATTGGCCATGCTAAATTGCCCATAGTGTTCAGGAATGTGTAGGTTAGGTGCATTAGTCACAGGAAATGCAGCGTTACAGGGATAGGGTGGGGGAGGGGAATGGGTCTGGGTGGGATGCTCTTTGGAGGGTCAGTGCGGACTGGTTGGGGCAAATGGCCTGTTTTCACACTGTGGGGATTCTACTGAAAAAAAACCAGCCGGGAATTTTGTCTACCTCATTTATGTGTCAGGGTTTAACTGAGAAGTGTGCACTGATGATCGTATACCACTGTTCCACAAGCCATCACAAAATGTGTAAAATCCAATTAGCCTATCTGCCTGACAGATTGACAGCAATACAGGAGAAAAATAATTCACACAATATTTCATCATTAACAGAAAATAACTACTTATTATTATTTAACAAATGGTAAAGAAAATAAATGATTACTGATCTACCACTATGCAACTTATCTATAGTCCTTTAAAACCCCTATATACACACATTCATTCACGATTCAGGTACACAAAAGATAAAAACTGAAAGAACTGCGGATCCTGTCAATCAGAAACAAAAACAGAAATTGTTGAAAAAACTCAGCAGGTCTGGCAGCATCTGGGGAGAAAAATCAAAGTTAATGTTTTGGGTCGAGTGACCCTTCCTCAGAACTGAAGCTGAACTTTTCCATCAATTTCTGTTTTTGTAGTCAAAAGATAGTTGGTTTGACACAGATATCATTGGTGGAGGAAGAATGTAGACATTGAACAAAATTCTGAAGATCAAAAGTCCGTATCATAATGGCTGAGTGAAATTGTCCCTCACATCTCCTTTGATTTCAGCAACGATGATATGCTGTTGTCTCTAAAGTAATAACTGTTCTTCACTTTAATAGTTGATCCACAGGACCATGTCTTTTCTTGTCAGAATTCTTTATTTTAAGCTTTCTTGCCTTTTCTTGTCTTTTCACTCACACCAGGAGAACGGCAAAGAGCCAGTTTGCCAGGTCTGAAGTCCTATGGCTGCTCTGCACCTACAGATTTCTAATAATCTGCAGCTGGACCAATTTGATGGTTCTCATCAGGCAGTTTTTCCTTAACTCCAAAAATTGCTGGTGCTGCTCTGTCTCAATAATATATCAGTCCCATTCATCCAACAGCAACATTGTCTTGTACAATTATAAATCTGCACCACTTCATTTTGTTAAAGTTTCTAAACTCTCCTGGTATTTCAGCTATAGAGCACTCTAACATCCATTTGCGTTTACAATCCAAAAAAGAAAAATATGTGGGCCCTAAAATGCAGAAATACAAAGAATAATTTTATGACTTTCTTCTGTAAGAGGGGAGCCTCAATCTGTAAAATAGAATGTGTGGCAGAAAGGACCCCACTGTGTTGCAGTTCTACTTTCATCTAGGTTTCCTTTTACAAGCGGAATATCATAAAATGCCAACTAGACTGTAAAGCTCATGGCTTTGTGCTGACACTGGTTGTCAGTTTTATTATTCCCGTTCCACATCTCTGATACATATTGGCACACGTGGATTAACGTTCATGGAACAATTACAGTTTTTCCAACCGAGAAACAAGTGATTCCTGAGAAATTCCACAGCTGGTACAGATTTAATACAACCTACAGACACCCTGCTTTAATTGGCAAATCCTGTCCAGTTACAGTAATTAGTGAAAATGAATGTCATGCAGATTAAATGTAAGCAGGGGTTAAACATGTTCACCTAACAGCTAACATTCAAAAATAATTAAACAAACAAAAAAAAATTCAAACCTGCCTTATGTACAGAAAATGACATTTAGTTGGATATTAGTCTGTGGGCAATCAGCTAATGTTTTCTTCCCCTAAGGATTTTTAATGATAGATGCTTGCCAGTCTTCAATAAAATGCTGCTGACTCAAAGTGCAATTGTCCAAACAATTAGCACAAATAGAAAGCTTTTCAACAAGCATCATTTCACAAAGGGTTCTCAGATTTACAACAAGGAAAAGGACTCTTATATTCTGGTTGCAAGGAACAAGACTGTGATGTGATTTTAGGTTGCTATAGTAAAGCATTCCTGTAACGAAGAATAGTAAGGAAAAGTGGCACAATCATCGACACTATTGATAGAGAATTCGCTCTATCATATTTAATTAGACAGATTTTCATTGTTACTTGTTCCCAGAATGTGTTTGACACTGATGATGTTGCTTTGATGACCCATCTCTCGTTGCACTTAGAAAATGATGGTGGGCTTTTAACAGGAATTGCTTTTACAACTGAGTAACCTGCTGGGGCATTTCATAATGAATTAAGGAAACTGTATATGATGAGACTAGTCAGATGCAGCCCGATCAGGTCAAAGGGGCAGATTTTCCTGTCTGAAGGACAATGGCTAGTTAGGCTTTTACAACAATGTGCCATTCTTTGACCGCAAGCACTCTTGTTTCTGGTGCCAGCTGGCTGATTTGTTTAACTAAATTTCAAAACTTATAACAAAGATTTGAACCCAACCTCTGGTGGGCTGCTAGTCCAGGACTATGATCATCAGTTGCAAGGACATTCTTATAAATTATAGATGTTCGATCCATCCCAATTTGCTAATATTGTTTTGCTTTGGAAGTTTTGATGTGTGCTTTTCTGGATTTGCACCTGCAAATTGGTAATGAAAAGGGTTGGACATATAACTGCTACTTCCCCTTCCCATCCCTAGAATTGTGACTTGCTCCTAAGTCTCTCTTACTGATGTGTGAACTACAAGAAGGTGCTCAAGAGTCGTCTGATGTCGACACTCTTTGAATTTTCTCCCCCACCATTTCTCTGTGTATAGATTTCTGATGCACCAAGATTGAAACTCAATGGAGTGTGGAAATCTGGCTCACACCCAAAATTTCCATGGCAAAGACATTAATGTAGCAACATGCAGCCTATCCAGTCATACCATACAATGTGATATTGGTTAAAGGAATTTCATAGTTTAGCAAATTGGGCTTTGCACTTTGCTTTGATTTTACATTGCCGATAGATATGGTAGTTTTCAATAGCAATCCATAGTTTCTGTATTGACTGTAAAGAATTGACCCAGTGACTAGGAATGCAATGTTTGTGAAATAATATTTAATAAGTGATGAACAGGAAACTACACCTCATGCTGTAAGTACAAATCACCTCAGCTGAATAAAATTATAAGAAAGGGATTAAAAAATGAAACTGGTGGGTAATTCTGTTCAATGTTTCCAACAGCTAGAAAACAAGTTCCCATGGAAACAAGGGTTCCCTGGTTGCAAGTGCACATGCCTGCCACCTATCTGCTTTCAAGGGTCAAGGAACAGCAAGTCTAAGGTAAGAGATATTGTGGCAATTTCTATTGTACTCAGTAAAAATTCAAAAGCCTTTGTTCCACCAAGACTACAGTGTCCTGTTCTAATTATTACACAATTCCAAGAGACTAAGAGATGAACTGATAGTTCAGAATTGCGCTGATTAGTAGACTATATTAAGATATCGTACTAACAAGCATTTTTGTTTCTCTGAATCGTGCTGGTGCAACTGAAAGGACAAGATAATATTGTGATCTCTCTACACCTGATGTGAGAAGTAGAAAAGGAAACACTTTTCAGTAGAGTTTACTCAAGTAAGTATGTTCACAAAATGTACTTTTAAACCCCCGAATGCCAGAATAATTGTTTTTATTTCTGCGAGATTAAAGTATAAATTCTCTTAACACCTGAAAAGACATCAACAATCTGATCTATATGTTATGCACTGAGTTGACACTGATTAACACTAAATTAACAAAGTTAATTTAGTTCCTGGCCTATCTAATATTTGATTCAAGATTTTCCATCATTTGAAGATTATTCTGTTTGCGATGTGACACCATCAGAACACTCTAGTGAAAACAGACAGCAAAACACTTTACATAAGATCGTACAAATTAGAATCATGAGTATGCCACTCAGCCTTTGAAGTTTGTTCTACCATTCAATTGGATCATGGTTGAGCTGATAACTCCACATTCCTGCCTTGATAACTCACGTTTCCCCCTTTACTTATCAGCCGTCTCCCCATCTCTGTTTCTAAAATATTTAAAGATTCTGCATCCACCACCTTTTGAAAAACAGAGTTCCAAAGACTTACGAGGAAAATATTCTCTCCATTTCTGTCTTGAAAAGGTGGCCCCTTATTTTTAAATGCTGACCCCTAGTTTTAGAATTTCTCACAAGAGGAAACATCCACTTCAAATGCACCCTGTCAAGACCTCTCAGGATCTTACATGATTCAATCTAGTCACCTCTTTTTCTTCCAAACTCTAGCAGATTCAGGCCTAGCCCATAAAACTTTTCTCATAAGACAACTCACTCATTCCAGGCATTAGGCTTGTAAACCTTCTCTGAATTGCTTCCAATGCATTTACATCCATCTTGAAGTTAGGAGACCAATACTGTACACAGTACTCCAGATGCGTTCTCAGCAATGCTGTACTGACACATGACCTCCTGCTATGACTGTGACACTGCCAATCAAGCCCCACTGCCCAACCAGTCACACCATTAGTGTAAATATGTTGAATCAATTACCAAAACGGCCAATTGCTTCTCTATTATCCAGAATAAAAGAAACCTCCAACAGACTTCTGGTTAACATCTAAACTATGATCCAGAATTAAAAATATTTCACCTTAATTTCAAACAAAGACACACATACATTCACAACACAAAAAGGTCAAGTCTCTGTAGAGATAATTTTTTTTTAAAAAATGAAAGAAGGGACAAGCACCCCATTACTGGCAAAGGGTCTGGAAACAAATGGTGGAAGGTGGTAATTTGTCAAGTCTACTGGATTTCCTGTTGATGGAGTTGAATTGCAAACAGCAATAGACTGATAGAAGATCCCTAACTCCGACCACAATCAACCTGGGTTTGAGTCTTCAGAACACAGTCACCATCCTGTCCTTCAGCTCCACATGGCAGTCAGAAACATGGGCACTTGCAAGCTCTAGCAGAAAGCCAGAAACATTCACTGAGGACACATTTGGGAAAGAAACTAGCAGCTTTTATGGTGTCTTTTTGACTGATTCCTGGGTCTATAAAAGAGAATTCTAAGCACAGAAAGGAATATGAGGCATTTAGCATGGAAGCTCCCTAGACTTTTCAAAGCCAATTTTCCAGTTATTAAGACAATAAATCCTATTTCTTTTCTCCTTGGAAGGTTTGATTAGCTGTTTTCTTCAAAGTCACTTGATTTTTCTGTAAACAGCAACGATTTACAGCACACCATAACCTGTTGATGTCACTCCTTGATGAAACCCTGTTAGACCAAGAGAATGTCCACAACCTTTCCAAAACTTCTAATTTTTCCATAAGGCCCTGAAATATAAACTTGAATTCCCAAACTCCCTACTTTTATATCCAATTCCTCTCACAATTAATGAGAACATTCTGTTTGCTTTTCTAATTTCTTGCTGTTTTTGCATACTAATTTTTCCAATTCATGCATTAGGACACTCATATCTTTCCACATTCCAAAGCTCTGCAATCGCACACTATTGAGATAATATGTTTTGTGTTATTCTTCCTGCCAAAATAGACAATTTCATATTTTCTCACACTATACCCCATTTATCAGTTACCATCTAACATATCTATATCAGTTTGTCCTAATCACAAATTGCTTTCTGACCTACCTTTGTGTTTTCAGCAAATTTAGCTACCATATTTTTGTCCTTGCATCCAAGTAATTTATTTACATTTTAAATAGTTGAGGCCCTACCACTAATCTAAGTGGCACACTACTCATTACATCTTGCCAACCAGAAATGACATATTTATGCCTATTCTCTGTTTCTTGTTACCAAGCCATTCTTGACTATCTGTTACCCTCTACAGCACGAGCTTCTATTTTCCACAATAACCTTTGATGTGGCACCTTATCAAATGCCATCTGGAAATCTAAGTACAGAACATTCAACAGTTCTCTGTTATCCACAATAGATGTTACTTTCTCAAAGAACTCCAATAAAATGATTAAGCATGTTTTCCCTTTCTCAAAACCATGCTGACTTCGAGGGTAGGAGTTGGGAAGTCATGTTGAGGTCGTACAGAACATTGGCGAGGCCTCTTCTGGAATACTGTGTCCAGTTCTGGTCACCGAGTTATAGGAATTATTAAGCTGGAGAGGGTTCAGAAGAGATTTCCCAGGACGTTGCTGGGTATGGAAGGTTTGAATTATAAAGAAAGGCTAGATAGGCTGGGACTTTTTTCACTGGAGCATAGGAAGTTGAGAGACGACCTTATGGACATTTATAAAATAACGAGGGTACAAATATGCTTAATGTGTTAGTGGTGTGTGTCTTTTCCCTAGGATACAGGATATCAAGACTAGGGAGAAAATTTTTAGGTTCAGAGGAGAAAGACTTAAAAAAGATATGAGGAATAAATTTTTTCAACAGAGGGCAGCACGCGTGTGGAATGAACTTCCAGAGAATGGTGGATGTGGGTGCAGTTACGTTTAAAAGAAATTTGGATAAGAACATGAATAGAAAAGGTTTGGAGGGATAAGGACCAGGAGAAGGCAGGTGGAACTAGTTTAGTTTGGGATTATATTCAACATGGACTCGTTGCACCAAGGGTCTGTCTCTGTGCTGAATGACTCTATGACTCTGCCTGATTATCTTAAAGTTTTCTAAGTACCCTTCTATAATATTGTTAGTAATAGCATCTAACATCTTCTCTATAACAGATGTTAAGCTAACTGGTCTATAGTGGCCTGTTTTCTCTCCCTCCTTTTTTGAGAAAGGTGTTACATTGGCTACTTTCCAATTTAATGATACATTCCTGGAATCTGAAGTTTCTAGGAAAATTAAAACTAATGCATCAACTATCTCATTAGCCTCTTCTTTTTAGGATGAATTTCATCAGGATCTAGGGACGTGTCAAACCACAGCTCCAACAATTTGCTCAGTATTATTTGGTTATTGCAATTTTCTTGAGTCCCTTCTTCCCTTACATTTCCAGATTGACAGCTATTTCTGGGATGTTACTTGTATTCTCTACAGTGAAGACTAATGCAAAATACCTGTTCAATATATCTCATTCTCTATTACTTTTTCTTCATACTCATTTTCTGTTGGACCAAAAACTCAATTTGTTAAATCTTTTCTTCTTAAATTATCTATAGAAATGTCTACTATTTTGTTTTTAATATTTCTCACTATATTTATCTTGTACTTTAACTGCTTTGCTACTTACTAATCTTTTAGGCATTCCTTGGATTTTTTTATGTATTCTGTCCTGCCATGCATATTAGTATCAAACTTAATGAAAAACTTTTAATTGTACAATCTGTGACATTTTTTTAAAATACAATCATAAGTCCAGAAGAGGCCCTTTGGCCCATTGAGCCTGCACGGCCAAAAGTACACTACTACCTACAATACTCCCACTGTCCTGCACTGTATCCCCAGCCTTGAATGTTATGACATTTCAAGTAACTCTCAGGGGAATGTAGCACTGACAGCCAGGCTTCTGGTACCGAGACACACCGTGTCGTATGTCTCCCTCAAACTGAATATAAGAACATTAGAACGAGGAGTAGGAGTAGGTCATCTGGCCCCTCGAGCCTGCCCCGCCATTTAATAAGATCTTGGCTGATCTTTTTTGAGACTCAGCTCCACTTACCTGCCCACTCACCATAACCTTAATTCCTTTACTGTTCAAAAATTTATCTAGCCTTGCCTTAAAAACATTCAGCGAGGTAGCTTCAACCGCTTCACTGGGGAGGGAATTCCACAGATTCACAACCCTTTGGGTGAAGAAGTTCCTCCTGACCTCAGTCCTACATCTGCTTCCCTTTATTTTGAGGCGATGCCCTCTAGTCCTAGTTTCACCCGCTAGTGGAAACAACCTCCCTGCCTCCACCTTATCTATTCCCTTCATCATCTTATACGTTTCTATGCGATCTCTTCTTCTGAATTCCAACGAGTATAATCCCAGTCTACTCAGTCTCTCCTCATAATCCAACCCTCTCAACTCTGGAATCAACCGAGTGAATCTCCTCTGCACCCCCTCCAGTGCTAGTATATCCCTTCTCAAGTAAGGACACCAAAACTGCACACAGTACTCCAGGTGTGGTCTCACCAGGACCCTATACAGCCACAGCATAGCCTCCCTGTTTTTAAACTCCATCCCTCTAGCAATGACAGATAAAATTCCATTTGCCTTTTTAATTACCTGCTGCACCTGCAATCCTACTTTTAGCGATTCATGCACACGGACACCTAAGTCCCTCTGCACAGCAGCATGCTGCAATTTTTTACCATGTAAAACATAGTCCACTTTGTTGTTAGTCCTACCAAAATGGATGACCTCACACTTATCAACATTGTACTCCATCTGCCAGACCTTTGCTCACTCACTTAGACTATCTATATCCCTCTGCAGACTTTGTGTCTTCTGCACACTTTGCTCTACCACACATCTTAGTGTCATCTGCAAATTTTGACACACCACACTTAGTACCCAACTCCAAATCATCTATGTAAATTGTAAACAATTGCGGTCCCAACACTGATCCCTGAGGCACACCACTAGCCGCTGACCGCCAACCAGAAAAACACCCATTTACCTACTCTTTGTTTTCTACCAGTCAACCAATCCTCTATCCATGTCAATACATTACCTGTATTACTGCGCAACTTTATCTTATGTAGCAGCCTGTGGTGTGGCACCTTGTCAAATGCCTTCTGGAAATCCAGACACACCACATCCACAGGTTCCCCATTGTCCACCATTCAAGTAATGTCCTCAAAGAATTCCACCAAACTGGTTAAACATGGCCTACCCTTCATGAACCCATGCTGGGTGTTCCCAATGGGACAATTTATATCCCGATGTCTTGCTATTTCTTCCTTAATGATAGATTTAAGCATTTTCCCCACTACCGAAGTTAAGCTAACTGGCCTAAAGTTATCTGCTTTTTGTCTACTTCCTTTTTTAACCAGTGGCATCACATTGGCTGTTTTCCAATTTGCGAGAACCACCCCAGAGTCCAGTGAATTTTGGTACATAATTACTAGTGCATTTGCTATTTCCCCCATCACCTCTTTTAGTGCCCTGGGATGCATTTCGTCAGGGCTGGGAGACTTGTCTACCTTTCGCCCCATTAGCTTGCCCAGCACTGCCTCCTCAATGATAATGATAGTTTCTAGGTCCTCACCTGCTATAACCTTCTTGCCATTAGTTTTCAGCATGTTATTTGTGTCTTTCACTGTAAGACCGACACGAAATAACTGTTTAATGTTTCGGCTATTTCCTCATTCCCAGTTACTAAATCGGCCTTCTCATCCTCTAAAGGACCAGTGTTTATCTTCGCCACTCTTTTACGATTTACATATTTATAGAAACTTTTGCTGCCTGTTTTTATATTCTGAGCTAGTTTACTCTCATAATCTACCTTACTTTTCTTTATAACTTTTTTGTGGCTTTCTGTTGGCCTTTAAAGATTTCCCAGTCTATGAGTTTCCCACTACTCTTTGCTTTTTTGTATGTGTTTTTTTTTTCAATCTGATACTTTCCTTTATTTCCTCAGGCATCCATGGCTGACTATCTCTTTTCCTACAGTTCTTCCTTATCACTGGAATATACTTCTGCTGTGCACTGTGAAAAATTGTTTTGAAAGTCCTCCACTGTTCCTCAATTGACACACCATAAAGTTTTTGCTTCCATTCTAGCTAATTCCCATTACCTTAGCTAACTCCTCCCTCATCCTATCATAGTCTCCTTTGTTTAAGCACAGGACATTGACTTAATGTCAGGACTGGATTTAACCTTCTCACGCTCCATATGTATTTTAAATTCGATCATACTGTGACCGCTCCTTCCGAGAGGATCCCTAACTGTGAGATCATTAATTATTCCTGTTTCATTACACAGGACTAGATCTAGGATAGCTTGCTCCCTCGTAGGTTCCATTACATATTGTTCAAGGAAATATCGCGGATGCATTCTATGAACCCCTCCTCAAGGCTGCCATGACCGACCTGGTTTGACCAATCGATATGTAGATTAAAATCCCCCATGATAATTGCTGTACCATTTTTACATGCATTAGCTATTGCTTTGTTTATTGTCCGCCCCTCCATGATGTCATTATTTGGTGGCCTATAGACCACACCTATCAGTGACTTCTTCTCCCTGCTATTCCTAATTTCCACCCAAATGGATTCAACGTTTTGCTCAGTAGAACCGATATCATCTCACACTACCGCCCTGATATCATCCTTAAAAATCAGAGCGACACCACCTCCCTTACCTTCCTGTCTGTCCTTCGGAACAGTTTGATACCCCTGGATATTTAACTCCCAGTCATGGCCATCCTGCAACCATGTCTCTGTAATGGCCACTAAATCACACCCATTTGCCATGATTTGCGCCGTCAGCTCATCCACCTTGTTTCAAATGCTCCGAGCATTCAGATAAAGTGCCCTTATGCCAGTTTTTACACCTTCTTTTTGAGTTCTATCACCTCTTTTACTAATAGCTCTTGAGTTCTCCTTCCCTATAAATTTTTTCCTAATTTTCAATGGAGTTGAAGCTTCCTCGTCACCTGCTAACCTGCTGCTTTGCCTTACATTAATTGTTATACTCCCTGTACGCACTCCTCCCTTCCCCCCTACTTACTAGTTTAAAGTCCTATTTACCACCTATTTATCCTTTTCGCCAGAACGCTGGACCCGGCCCTGTTCAGGTGGAGTCCATCCCAGCGGTATAGATCCCTCCTGTCCCAGAACTGATGCCAGTGCCCCATGAAAAGGAAACCCTCTTTCCCACACCACACTTTTAGCCACATGTTTATTTCCGTGATCCTCACCTCCCTATGCCAATTTGCACATGGCTCGGGCAGCAATCCAGTGATTACGACCCTTGAAGACCTGTTTTTTAATTTTGATCCTAGCTTTTCATAATCCTGAAACAGGTGTTTTTCCCTAGTCCTGCCTATGTTGTTGGTACCTACGTGGACCACAACAACTGGATTCTCCCCCTCCCTCTCTAGTATCCTCTCAAGCTGGTCAGAGATGTCTCGCACCCTGGCACCAGGCAGGCAACACACCATGCGGGACTCTCTGTCCTGCTTGCAAAGGATACTGTCTATCCCCCTGATGATGGAATCCCCTACAACTACAATCTGTCCTTTAGCTCCCCCCTTTTGAATGGCTTCCTGAACCATGGTGTCATGGTCAGTTGACTCATCCTTCCTGCAGCCCTGTTCCTCATCCACGCAGGAAGCAAGTGCCTCATACCTGTGGGACAATGTCAAGGGCTGCGGCTCCTGTGTTCCTGTCTGCAGCGTCCCTCTACCTGCCTCACTCGCAGTCACACACTGTTGTCCCTGGCTGCTGATCGAATTAACATTAGTGACTGCCTCCTGGAACACAGCATCCAGGTATCTCTCCCCCTCCCAGATGTGCCGCATTGCTTGCAGTTCAGATTCCATCTCATCAATTTTCAGCCGGAGCTCCTCAAGCAGCCAACACTTGCTGCAGATGTGGTCACTGCCATTCTCAATGGGATCAGCTAGCTCCCACATCATGTAGCTACAACACATCACCTGACCTGCCATCTCTACTTAGTTACTTATTTAAAATTAGTTAGTTTTGTTTTTAGTTTTGCAGTGTTCTCTCTTTAAGTGTTCTCTGCACCAGTAAGTTTACTCCATTATATACTCAAACAGACTCCGGTTTTGCCTTCCGAACCATTCCCAGAGGATTTGGCGTCTAGGTGACCTCCCCGAAAGATAACAAAGAGATGAGGAAAAAAGTACGAATAGCTTACCTGCTCACCACACTTAGTCTTTATTATTAGGTTAGAGGAGGTGGAAGGGTGGGAGACACTACACGTGTAGTGTCTTGGGTATTAGTTACTTCCCAAATGTATTGAGTGAAAGATAAGTGTTACCCAGCCGACCACTCGCGCCTGCTCTGGGACTCCTCCTCCACTGAACAACTGAAGGCCGCAGTCACGCGAGGTAAGACTTTTATAACGACAGCTTACCTTCCCGGCTACCCTCACGCTCTCTACCGGACTCCCGCCGCTGAACAACTGAAGCTATAAAATTAAATCATAATATGATCGCTGCTACAAAAAAAACCCAAGGGCACCTTCACTGAGGTCATTAATTAATTCATCTCATTACGCAATACCAGGACCAGTCTGATCTCTGGTCAGCTTCAGAAAATGCTAAGAAACTATCCTGAAAATATTCTATGAACTCATCTACCAATAGGATGTCTGTACAGCATCCTGAAAAATGACAGCTTGACCTTATCATTCCATATCTCCACCCAGACCACTTCTATTTTCTGGTTTCCTGAATATAGGTCCTCCATGTCTATTACAGTAATACCATCATTATGTAACAGAGCTAACCGTTTGCCTTTTCCTATCCTTCATAAATGATAAGTACTTTTTAATATTCAGTTCCCAATCTATGTCATCCTGCAGTCATGTGTCTGTAATGGCTGTCAGATCATTCTTATTTATTTATATTTGCACTATCCACTAATCTGTTTTGTTTCATATACTGCATGCATTCAGATACAGAGTCCTTAGGTTTGCCCTCTTGTCATTTCTGTAACCTCTTGGCTTAGTAATAGGACACAAAGGGTAAAGGTAGAAGGCTGTATGAGTAACTGGACGCCAGTGTCCAGCATTGTACCACAAGGATCAGTACTGGGGCCCTTATTGTTTGTTATAAACATAAATGATATAGATTAAAATGTGGGGGAATGTTAAGCAAACTTGCAGTCGACACCAAAATTGGTACGTGGTTAACAGTGAAGAAGATGTCTGTAGGTTACAGGGAGATACAGATGGGTTGGTCAGATGGGCAGATCAGTGGTAGATGGTATTTAACACTGATAAGTGTGAGGTGATGCACTTTAGAAGAAGAAACAAGATGAGGGAGCATTTAAGGAATGGCAGGACACTGGGTGGCTTAGAGGAACAGGGGATCTTGGGGTAATTATTCACAGATCCCTGAAGTGGGCACAGCATATGAATAGGCTAGTTAAGAAGACATATGGGACACTTGCTTTCATCAGTTGTGGCATAGAGTATAAGAGCAAGGAGGTAATGTTGGAGTTATACAGAGCATTGGTTAGGCAACAGCTGGAGTACTGTGTGCAGTTCTGGTCATTTCACTATAGGAAGGATGTGGTAGCACTCGAGGAGGTAGAGGAGGTTCATCAGGATGTTGCCTGGGATGGAGAAATTGAGCTTTAAGGAGAGACTAAAGAGGCTTGGATCGTTTACTTTAGAGCAGAGAAGACTGAGGGGTATGTGATTGAGGTGTATAAGATTATGAGGGGTATGGATAGGGTGAATGGAGAACAGCTGTTCCCCTTGGTTGAGGGATCAATCGTGAGAGGGCACAGTTTTAGGGCAAGGGGCAGGAGATTCAGGAGAAGACTTTTTTCCCTCAGAAGGTGGTGGGAATCTGAAATGCACTGCCTGGGAAGGTAGTGGAGGTTGGCAACCTTACAACCTTTAAGAAATATTTGGACGAGCACTTCAGATATCATAACACTCAAGGACATGGGACAAGTGCAGGAAATTGGGATAAGCGTAGTCTCAGTGCTAGTTATGTCAGTGCAGACTTGATAGACTGAATATCCTCTTCTGCGCTGTGTGAATCGATGAATCTAGCCTTATTTGTTGATTTACTCCTAGATTTGTACTCTCTATCCCTTCCAGTCATGGTCTGCTTATCTTATATTCATATATTTCTCTTTTGTCTTGCCACTTTGATTTACCACATCTTCCCAATGTTGATTCCTTGCTTCCACCATTTAGTTTAAAATATGTTTATTTATGCAAGTGACTAGAATACAGATGTGGATTGACCCACCTTCACCATACTGGTATCACTGTCCATAATCCAGAACCCTCTTCTACAGCACCATTCTTTGAGCTACGCACTCATTTCTCTAATTTTATTTGCTCTATGCCAATTTGCAGAAAGCTCTAATTCTTAATTCAGTGTCTAGCTCCTCATCCTAACAATACAGAACCTCTTTCCTTGTCTTGCCATGTTACTGGTACCCACATGGACCATGATGATTCGATCAACACCCTTCCATTGCAGGTTCCTCTGCAGCCCTGACCAGATGTTCCAAATCCTGGCACTAGGCTGCTCTTTTAAAATTGAAGGACATAAACATTACAATTAGAACTCCACTAAAGGTTTATCATGATACCATAATTTACAAAGCTGCACTGCAGGGAATGCTATCATGCTACGGCAGAAACTTGTTAAGCTTTTCTATAAAGAAGTGACTCTTTAGTTGTGTCTCAAAGTGTTTTACAGTCAATTTCTATTCTTCTAAACTTGGCAAAATCATTCTTACAATGCAGTTTCAATACTGCTGCATACAGATGCATAAGCCTGCACTTTTGCACACACTCATGTGAAACTATCAGCTATGACTCACTGGATAATAATTACGTACAATCATTGAAAGTGAAAGTGGGGTGGCCAATCAGCCCTTCAATCCTGCTCCTCCATTCAACATAACAATGTTTGATATCCAATTCAGCACCCTGCTCCTCCTTTCTCCCCATATGCTTTGATCGCTTTAGCCCTCATAACTACGTATAGGAAGGCAAAAATCACGTCGCTAGAGTCTTACCAGTCCATAGGGCTGCTGTCTCATTACAGAGAGATAACTGGTGGTGGTTTAACCTGAAGGTTATCATGCCTCAGGCAAGGGGAGGTGTTAAGAGGGAGAATCCTTCATGGTGATCTCAGTCTGAGCAGCAAATGAACCCATGCTGTTGGCTTCACTCTGCATTGTAACCAGCTGTTCTGCAAACTGAGCTAACCGACACCCACCCAAAGTATATCTAATTCCTTCTTGAAAAAAATACAATGTTGTGGCCTCAACCACTTTCTGTAGCAGAGAATGGCACAGGCTCACCAGTCTCTGGGTGAAGAAGTTTCTCTTCCTCTCAGTCCTAAACGGCCTACTCCTGTGTCTTCTGTGACAGAAGGCTGTAGATTCAAGGCCCAGTGCAGATATTTGACCACAGTACCTAATGTTTCCAATTCAATACTGAGAGACTACAGCACTGTTGAAGGTGCCATCTTTCAGAGAGTATGTTAAACCAAGGCCATGTCTTCCTTGGCAGGAGGATGTAAAAAATGTCACCCGTTATTTAGAAGAATTGCGGTGACATAGTCCACAGTGGATGGGGCAATATTTATCCCCAAGTCAAGATTACTGAACAGGTAATCAGGTCATTATCTGTTCTGAGGAAGGGTCACTGGACCTGAAACATTAATTTTGATTTCTCTTCACAGATGCTGCCAGACCTGTTGAGCTTTTCCAGCAACTTCTGTTTTGTTTGTGACTTACAGCATCCGCAATTCTTCTGGTTTTCATTATCACATCACTGTTTGTTAGAGCTTGCTGTACACAAATTGGCTGTTTTCTTTTAACATTTACTTCAGTGCCTGTGAAGTATATTGAAATGTCCCAATGTTGGAAAGGTGTATATAAGTAAACACCTTCCTACTTTTTGCAAATTCAGCAGAGGAATATCATTGAAAGAATACATGTTGGTGGGTCCATGGAGAACTCTTCAGAGACTGGAGTTACAGACCACATTATCAAGCTCTGTAAACATAGCATGGCACTGCACCTGGGGCTCAACTTCTAGGATTTATACTCAGTTTCTACCCTCTCAGTCAATCACCTCAGGGGCGGCAGCAGAAATGTAAGCAGTGAATGAATAATATTTACATGAAACATCTTGGCATTTTTCTATTAAAATCCATCCAAGATTCAGAGATGCTCCTTTCCTAGTCACTAATCTCTAGGAGCTTTCAAGAAAGTAAGAAACATACTCCGTCCTGTAATGGTAGACAGCATGCATGATAGAGACATGTAAAAAAGAAAGATAACAGCAACAGAGGAGTTGAAGCATATGACATCTTGTAACCTGTATTTCAGCAAGACTAATATTTGATGTCTAGCAGTTCAAAGAAAGATATACACCACGGTGGCTCAGTGATTAGCACTGCTGTCTCATAGCACCAGGGACCCAGTTCGATTCCGCCCTCGGGCGACTGTCTGTGTGGCGTTTGCACATTCTCCCTGTGTCAGGATGCTCTGGTTTCCTCCCACGGTCCAAAGATGTGCAGGTTAGGGTGGATTGGCCATGCTAAATTGTCCCATAGTGTTCACGGATGTGTAGATTAGCTGGTTATAGGGGTTTGGGTCTGGGTGGGATGCTTTGAGGGTCGGTGTGGACTTGTTGGGCCGAAGGGCCTGTTTCCACACTGTAGGGATTCTATGATTGACTCTATGATGTATTTGGTTTTTTTTAAACAGAGCGATCACAGTACAAAGTTAAATACACTACCAACATTAAAAATGGTGGAAGAGTAAAGTTATGCAGGAACAGTTAATTAGCAACAAACTGAGGTTTTAGAAACCTGCAAACGGTTGGAGGACGGAAAGATTAAAAGAGGTAAGGAGTGTCACTAACAGTAATTATAATACATACTTTATGAAATAATATATATTCCCAAATGGCAAAAACAGAGTCAATATCTTCTACATATATGCAGCAGGCTTAAGAAGGTGTTAACAAGGCAGTAATCTAATACAAGGAGTCATGCAAAATCTCAAATGAAATTACAATTCTGAAAGGTTGGTTCCTTTCTCTGTTATGCGACTGCATCTCCCTAAGCGTTGCCCATGAGTCAGATCTTTTTGTTCTAAATGTGACCTAAATCTTGTTATTTTTGCCAAGCGGCCAAAGCGAGACATTGTGGAAAGGCATGTGACAGCCTGCAATCCAGTATATTTAGCAATTCAGTAGCTATTATTATCAAAAAAAGGCAAAGCCAGAAGCATTAAGAGCTGTGTCAAATGCATTGTGTGTACACAAACGTCGTTGGCTTTTTCAGTGTTTCTGAACAGCGTTTTGTATTAATTGAATGCGTAGGAAGAAGCATTAAGTTTTATTTTCCTCTTTCGTCATCAAAATAAATGAGGAATAGCTTTGCTGTGTCGATAAATAATAATTCTTGTATGCAATGTGTGAGTATTGTTTCCTACAGATTCCTGAATGCAACTGAACTGCAGAAATTTGCTCAGTTTAGAATGGAGAAAATTCTGAAGTTCGTAAATTAATTGAATCTTCTGCATGAGAGGAAGGTGCACGCAGAGGTGGAACAGACTCTCTATCTCCTTAATTTTGATAATTTTCTCACTGAGCTGCTTCTATGCCAGTTTACATTTCCATATCAGACCTCAGTCCTCTTAAATGTCTTTTCTTCTTCTATAGGTCAAGATGATGAAAACATCCGTGTCTGTGTGGGTTTCCTCGGGGTGCTCCAGTTTCCTCCCACAGTCTAAAGATGTGCAGGTTAGATGGATTGGCCATGATAAATTGCCTATGGTGTTCAGGGGTGTGTAGATTAGGTGGGTTATAGGGGGATGGGTCTGGGTCTGGGTGGGATGCTCCAAGGGTCAGTGTGGACTTGTTGGGCTGAAGGGCCTGTTTCCACACTGTAGGGATTCTATGATTCTATGATCACATTCCCTACCGATGGCACGTCAGACCTAAGACCAGATTTGGGCTCACCCAATGTAGATTTACAGGCATCGACAACAGAAATCTTCTCATTTATTCTACAAATGTAGTCGCGCTAGCAGAGACCCCTAGTTCTAGATCCTCCCATAAGGAGAAAAATCCTCTTTCTACCCACCTGTGAGATGACTACAGATCATAAGCCAGATTACCTACAGACATGTCAAGGTCTAATTCCAAGATGTGTTTTTAAAGAGAGGGTGATGCAGCCAAAATGACTGTAGCTGTAAATTCAGTGGTGATTTGGGGAGACAGAGATCCTGGAATGTCACATCTGACAAGGTGTCAAGGAAGATTCAAAAGGTATTGACCTAAAGGACAGAAACGCCCTGCAAATTGAACTGTAATCACCTGGGAGTTATCTCACACTGTGAGCATGATGGGACAGTAGTCTGATGAGAAACATGTTTCGTGTCGACAAAGAACACAGAAGAATGGGAGTTAAAAATGAGTTCTACTCTGGCCTTTGGGTGCTAGTGCAAGGAAGTGAATCGAGGTGCTCGTGTGTGCCAGTGGGCTAAAGTACTTATACGTGCTAGCCTGTTTTTGAGCATTAATGTAATTGTGTATAATGAAACCACTGGCTCTCCTCCCTACTATAAATGACATATTGGCCTCTTCAAAGCTTTGATTACAACCCATTGAAGAGAAAGTACACTGAAGTTAAAATCTACGGGAATGTTGGAAAATATCTCAGGAATATAAAGGTGTGAGACTTGTTTTCGAACTTACCCGAGACAGAATAAAATGGATAGGGTGCTTAAACAGAACAAACTACAATGCCAGGTGGTTAGAATTTGGACAATGCAGCATTTTGAATGTAAATCCTGATGAAACAACATTAGGCCAGGGTTAGTAATGTTTCTCAATACCATAGTGACAATTAGATTTTATCTCTTTTTAATTCTTGCACAAAGCAAAACAATGAGAAAACACATTGAAAAACTTCCTCATTTACACTCTGATTCTGAGTAGATCGCTGATGATGTGACTTCAGAACCAACAGCTCCATTAATATGGGATATCAATCCTTCCAAGAATACCAGCTTTGTTGTCATTCGATTAAATGTCTAGTCTTCAAAAGGCTAATTTTCCAATTTACATAGATATAGCAAATTACTCCATGGAGTAATATCTACTTTTAAACACACAGGAAGCAAGAAACCCAATTTACCCACAAACAACAATGGATAGAAGATTAGTCAACACAAGTTTTGGGAGCTTCCACCTTTCACTAACTCCCACAGAACAGCCCCGAATTGCCATGATCTTTTAACTTTTCAAAAGGCACAACACAAATGGCTGAATGTATAGGAGTAACAAAGGCATAGTTTCAACTTATACAATGATTTTATTTTGAGTAGAATGGAGTTATGGGGGTGTGCGGTAAGAATGCTGAGGATTTTTTATTTTGCTCAGTTTCTGGGCCTCTTCAAGATGTATCTTGTTAGGGGGTCCTTTAATTCCTCTTAGTTTATGGGCAATTATTCCAACCATTATGTCTACATTTTCCTTTCCCATACTCATTGTATTGGGTGCCCTTGGAATTTTGCAGCTAAGGCTATAGATGTGCCCAAGTTATCAGAAGTTCTTGCTACCCTACTGACCCACAGCAAGGCAAAGTATGTTCGAGTAGGTTCCATCTGTTTTCTCACCCAAGATGTCACTGTGCCTTGTGCATAGACAGTGAGCATCATTATGAAAAAAATCAAAGACAACATGAGGAAAATGTTTTTAAGGCAGCATGTGGTTACGATCTGGAATACACTGCATGAACCTGCTGGAGGCAGTTCCAATTGTGGTTTTCAAAAGGAAATTGGATAATTATCTGCAGATAAAAATTTGCAGGGCTACAGGGAAAGGATAATTTCAGAGCACCAATAGGGTTACAGAGAGCTGAATTGGCTCCTTCTTTGCTGTTACTATTCTACAGGCTGAATTTTCCCATTCGTGTTTTCTCAAATGAGACATGGCGGCCAACTCAACCTTTTCCATGCAATCTTCCACCTGTCAGCTCATTGATTTTGTAACTGGCCTGTTTGGTAGCCATTTCTGGAATCCTGTGAAGCGTTTGTAACATACACACTGCTGGCACTGTATTTAAATCCCAGCTGCAAACTGTTTCAGACACTGCAAGCCAGGAACTGCCCTTCACACTGTGGTCCTTCACTGCAATCCCAAATAGTCCATAAACACAAGTGAACTCCTTAGGTCACCAATGTGGACCTGGAGTGTTGGGGAGGAGGTGGTGGAAAGGAGATTAATGCTAAATCCTGCTGACTGACAAAGGAGTTCATGTCATCAGACACAACTGGCCTGAATCAAAACAGCAGATCAAATCAATATAATGTGCTGGGTGAAATGCAACACGTATCAGTGTAGGAAGAAGGTTAATGATCTTCTACACTCCACAAGAGTAAGTGTCACCATTTTCTCTCTGCTACTTGCATTTTGGTAAAACAAATACTGGCAGGACTTATACAGTTAATGGTAGGGCCCTGGGTAGTGTTTTGAACAGAGAGACCTAGAGGTTCAGATGCATAGTTCTTTAAAAGTTGCATCACGGGTAGAAAGGGTGGTTTAGAAGGCACTTAGCATGCTTGCCTTCATTGCTCAGACCACTGAGTACAGGAGTTGAGGCATCATGTTTGGTTGTACAGGACATTGATGAGGCCAGTTTTGGAGTACTATGTACAGTTCTGGTCATGTCACTGTAGAAAGTATATTATTAAATTGGAGAGAGTTCAGAAAAGGATGTTGCCAGGACTGGAGGGTTTGAGTTACAGGAATAGGCTGGAAAAGGTGGGACTTTTTTTTACTGGAGCATAGGAAGTTGAGGGGTGACCTTAATGAGATTTATAAAATCATGAGGAGCATAGATAAGGAGAATTGTCTTTTCCCTAGGGTGGGTGAGTTCAAAACTAGGGAGCATATTTTTGAAGTGAGAGGAGAAAAATTTAAAAGGGACCTGAGGAGCAACTTTTTTTTCACAGAGCATCATTTGTATGTGGAATGAATTGCCAGAGGAAGTGGTACGTTCAGGTACAGTTACAACATTTAAAAGACATTTGGACAGGTACACAAATAGGAAAGATTTAGAGGGATATGGGTCAAATGCAGGCAAGTGGGACTAGTTTAGTTTGGGAAATTTGGTCAGCACCGACAAGTTGGATCGAAGTGTCTGTCTACATGCTATGTGATTCTAGGACTTTAATCACGCTCACAGGCCCACCACTCACTCTCATTCTGCCACTGTACAGTTACCTTCTGATGAAGGGTTTAGGCCCGAAACGTCAAGTTTTCCTGCTCCTATGATGCTGCTTGACCTGCTGTGTTCATCCAGCCCCATGCTTGTTACCTCAAAGGAAACACCTGGTCCTGGTTAATTGTATTCTCCCTGTTGCCCTAAGTATCAATGCAAACTAAATTTGTGCAGAATTAGCATCAAACCTAATGTGTACGAATCTGTTATATACTAGGTAGTGTATTAAAGCCAACGGGCTATTGTGACAGCTCAAACACGGCTTCAATGAGACGATACACAAAATAACTCACTGATATGGGAAGGAGGAGAGCATTGTATTCACAAGAAGTGAAAACCACAAGAATGAGAAGATTTATTTTCTTCCAATTCAGCACTTGCACAGACCCAGCAATAATGTCTAAGTACAGTTACAGGGTTTACTTGGAAGTATTGAATGCAATTTGTAGGTTCTTCAGCAGTTGTCTCTTTGCTGAAAACTGTCTTTAGTGTGTTGTGTTCACTCAGACAGGAACATATCAATGAAACCCTTTCCAGCAGAAGCAGCAGTCTTCAAAACCCCTGATAAGGGTATTAAAACAATCTAACTGTAAATTTGAGACCACATGCTACACCTCACCAAGATTATAAAATAAAGATAATTGATCACGTCTTTTCCTTTGCACCACTAGCCTGTGTCTAATTAAATGCCTCTCACACAGTCAAGTAAAGTTGTCCCGTGCTTACAAAATTAATTTAATTCAATTAACGGTCTGTTCTGCATATTGTAAGAAGCAGCATTTGCTCTCATATCTATCAATCCAATCCATATTATAGGTTGGATTCCATACAGTGCTGGAAGAACAGGGAGCAGTTGGTTTAAGTTTCCAGCTTTCTTTTTCGGACAATCTATTTACCCACAATGTGAAAGCACACTTTGTTGGCTTGTGTGAAAAGACTGCTATCCAACTCTGCAGTGTGTTGCTCAGGTAATCTTCTGCATTTTGCCGAGCTTTCAGTTGTGAATGCCAGTAGGCTTTAAAAATGAAGAATAGAAATGGGGAAGGGGAAAAGGAAGAGATCAGGTTGTTTATATTGTCATCCACTGGCCTCACCAATGTGATTTTCTAGCAAGCACCATCATACAATAAGCAGGGTTAGGAACCAGAAACAGATGTGCCTTTGCCTAGCGCCTGTCCATATGTTGGAACCAGACTGTTGCTCCAGCCAGGGTCCCAATTCAAAGTAGACAAGGGGTTGCGACGGAGCCAAACGGTTTGAGTTGACGGTCCCAGCTTTGGAAAATTCCTTTGCAACAATTCTTTGTTTTCCTCAAGTAAAGAGTTGACACAAAACTGTTGCTTGAAAGCAGTGAGGCAACTATGCGGAAATCAATGTAGAGGGCAATCTCAGCAAAGACCCAGCCATTGTTATAATGTGATGCCTACAGCTAATAAACTGTCAAAATCTCTTCTCTGCCAGATGACTGATCATCTGGTAGAGAATTACAATACCCTTGCAATTTGAGCTCACAGAATAACAATCCCCGCCCCATCTTCCAGTGAAGCTGAAGAGGCTAATAAAACATCTTCAAACAAGGATCCTTACCTTAGAGATAGTAGGAACTGCCGATGCTGGAGAATCTGAGATAACATGGTGTGGAGCTGGATGAACACAGCAGGCCAAGCAGCATCAGAGGAGCAGGAAGGCTGATGTTTCGAGCCTAGACCCTTCTTCAGAAATGGGGAGAGGAAGGGGATTCTGAAATAAATAGGGAGGGGGGGAGGCGGATAGAAGATGGATAAAGGAGAAGATAGGTAGAGAGGAGACAGACAGGTCAAAGAGGCGGGGGTGGAACCAGTAAGGGTGACTGTAGGTGAGGAGTTAGGGAGGAGATAGGTCAGTCCAGGGAGGATGGACAGGTCAAGGGTTTTTCTGAAGAAGGGTCTCAACCTGAAACGTCAGCTTTCCTGCTCCTCTGATGCTGCTTGGCCTGCTGTGTTCATCCAGCTCTACACCTTGTTATCTCAGATTCTCCAGAATCGGCTGTTCGTACTATCTCACTAGAAGGACACAGATGCTTTGGACAGGGTGCAGGGAAGATTTACCAGGATGTTTCCTGGTCTGGAGGGCATTAGTTATGAGGAAAGGTTGGATAAATTCAGATTGTTTTCACTGGAAAGACAGAGGCTGGAGGTGGGGGGGACCTGATAGAGGTCTACAAGATTATGAGAGGCATAGATAGGGTGGATAGTCAGATGCTTTTTCCCCAGGGTGAAAAGGTCAACTACAAGAAGGAACAGGTTCAAGGTGAGAAGGGGAAAGTTTAGGGGAGAGGTGTGGGGAAAACTTTTCCCCGCATGGCCCACTCCTGCTCATAGGCTCTGTTTCCTCTGCCTTCCCTTTCCCTACCTCCATTGTTAACTCATATCATCCCAAGTGCCTCCATCCCTTCCTAAGCTAACTGAGTCACTCAACATCTTTCAAATCTTGGCAAAATTCCACACAGGGTCTCTGTGCTGCACCGAGGTAGGTCAACTTGTGAACATCTGAACATCCCATTCTGAAGCAAAGGCTTTTACCAAGTTCTCAAAAACCCTTCCAAATTGACTAAAGGACAATGCCAGACTGGAGTATCATTCTCCTGATCCTAACATAGTTACATCACTTTACAACCACATAAGACTCCTTAAAACTAAATTTACAAATTGTATTTCCTTTAATTCTGCCCTCTGTAGAAGTGGTAGGATTTTACTAGAGACTACACAAATGGTATTGAACAGAATCCCAGCAGACATCAGACAAATGCAAACTGATACTGTTATATTTTGATGAAAATGCAAACAAGACTCTTTTTGAGGTTGGCACTGAGTGTTATTAGTAAATGAGACCTCCTTCCACTCCTTCCCCATTTCTCTTGGATGCAAACCACAGTTACAGCTGGGAAGGTATGCTCCCCAACTGTCGACATCCTCTTACCCCCATTATCAGTTGTGGAGTGCTGTATTTGGATTAGGGCATCATTAGATGGCTTAAATACTCTTATTTTGTTTGCTTCTGTGAATGGTTATGAGGCAGGATGAAAAGGGAGAGAATCTCAATCCTCCTGGAGCTTGTAGCACACCAGTCAACTTTTGATGACAAAAAACAGCATCTTGACAATTAAAGCTACTCTCAGCAAGAAGTCTCTGCCGTCTGGGAATAAAGGCTTTTCTCTTCCCCTGAAATCATTATCTCTTCCGATATGCACCTGATAGAAATTCTCTCACCTGCTGATACGATCAATGTTTACACAAAGGAGTTCTGAGCAAGGGCCAAGCTCCAAGTCAGTAATCCTAGCCAATTTCTCAAAAGGCCTCTCACAATGCAAACAGGGGACAGATCACTAATTAGATACTCAGCGAGTTCTTTGTTGAAAAATAATAATTCGTTGTTTGGGAATACTCTATTCCTGTACTGAGAAGATCCCGTGGGTCAGCAGAGTTTCCATGTCTTTTTCCATCATTTATTGCTGTATTTTGAGTTGAGTTGGCACAGGCAGAGCAAGAGTGCATGATCAGGCTTGAATATGTAATTGCAATGGAAAAAGCTGAAGGGAAAGACTTTATTAAAAAGAAATAAATGGAAGCCTAAATCAGTAGGGAACAGAGGTTAAAAGGCACAGTGCAGATATAAATGATCACTGCGGATTCCAAAAACAGAGTTTAAGAATTGTAAGAAGAATTTTCTGCAGTCTTCAGTCTGTGCTCTTTTACTTAACATCCACCAAGGAAGTGCTTGAGTGTTACGACGACACTTAGTATCACAATGTCAGAAAAGGAATAAACAAAACAATTAATCAGGGTTTCAGCTCCAAATTACTACCCAACAAGCCCAATTATGGAAAGTATTGTGTATGGGTATAAGGCAGGGTTGGTTACACCTGCAATGCCACTGACAGCTGAATATCCTGTTAACACTCACTGACCAACAAAGAATGCATTTTGACTCTGGAAAGCTATCGGTGTGCTTGAAAATGCACCTTGGCAAGTGTTAACAGCTTCAGGAAAGGTGCAAACTAAACTGAGAGGGGAATGAATAATTAACATGAAAGCAAAGTACTGCTGGAAATCTAAAATAACAAAAAATGCTGTAGTGACTCAACAGGTCAGGCACCATCTCTGGGAGTTAACATTTTGGGTCAGTGACATTTCATCGGAACTGAAAAAAGTGAAAAGTGTGGTAGGTTTTCAGCAAGTGAAAGGTGGAAGGACAGAGAAATAACAAAGGAAAGGTTTTGGTTTTTCGAGATAAAACGTTGTGGAGCTGGATGAACACAGCAGGCCAAGCAGCATCAGAGGAGCAGGAAAGTTGACGTTTCGGATCGAGACCCTTCTTCAAAAATGGGGGAGGGGAAGAGGGTTCTGAAATAAATAGGGAGAGAGGGGGAGGCGGATATAAGATGGATAAAGGAGAAGATAGGTGGAGAGGAGACAGACAGGTCAAAGAGGCGGGGTTAGAGCCAGTGAAGGTGAATGTAGGTGGGGATTTAGGTGGGGGATAGGCCAGTCCAGGGAGGACAGACAGGTCAAGGGGGTGGGATGAGGTTAGTGTGTAAGAGATGGGGGCAGGGCTTGACGTGGGAGGAATGGTTAGGGAGGTGGGGACGAGCTGGGCTGGTTTTGGGATGTCGTCAGGGGAGGGGAGATTTTGAAGCTTGTGAAGTCCACACTGATACCCTTGGGTTGCAGGGTTCCCAAGCGAAATATGAGATGCTGTTCCTGAAGCCCCCGGGTGGCATCACCATGGCAATGCAGGAGGCCCAGGATGGACACGTCGTCCGAGGAGTTGGTGGGGGGAGGGGGGGGCGAGCTGAAACAGTTCGCGACTGGGAGGTAAAGTTGTTTGTTGCGAACTGAGCGTAGGTGTTACGCAAAGCGGTCCCCAAGCCTCCGCTTGATTTCCCTGATGTAGAGGAGGCCACAACGGGTACAGCGGATGCAGTATACCACATTGGCCAATGTGCAGGTGAACATCTGTTTGATGTGGAAGGTCTTCTTGGGGCCTGTGATGGGGGTAAGGGGGGAGGTGTAGGGGCAGGTGTAGCATTTGCTTCGGTTGCAGGGAAACGTGCCAGGGGTGGTAGGGCTGGAGGGGAGTGTGAAGCGGACAAGGGAGTCACGGAGAGAGTGGTCCCTCCGGAAAGCAGATAAGGGTGGGGAGGGAAAAATGTCTTTGGTGGTGGGGTCAGATTGCAGATGGCGGAAATGTCGGAAGATAACGCGTTGGATTCGGAGGTTGGTGGGGTGGTATGTGAGAACGAGAGGGATTCTGTTTTGGTTATTATCGCAGGTAAGGGTTGTGGGGGATGAGTTGCGGGAAATGCGGGAGACACGGTCGAGGGCATTTTCGATCACTGTGGAGGGGAAGTTGCGGTCCTTCAAAAATGAGGACATCTGAGATGTGCGGGAGTGGAATGCCTCCTCTTGGGAGCAGATGTGGCGGAGGCGAAGGAATTGGGAATAGGGGATGGCCTTTTGACAGGAAGGTGGGTGGGAGGAGGTGTTTTCTAGGTAGTTGTGGGAGTCTTAAATGGATATCGGTTTCCAGGTGGAGGCCAGAGATGGAGACAGAGAGGTCCAGGAAGGAGAGAGAAGTATTAGAGATGGTCCAGGTAAACTTAAGTTTGGGGTGGAAGGTGTTGGTGAAGTGGATGAACTGTTCGAGCTCTTCATGGGAGCACGAGGCAGCGCCGAAACAGTCATCAATGTAACAGAGGAAGAGATGGGGGATAGGACCAGTGTAGTTTTGGAATAGGGATTGTTCCACGTATCCTACAAAGAGGCAGGCATAGCTTGGGCCCATGCGGGTACCCATGGCCACCCCCTTTGTCTGTAGGAAGTGGGAGGTATTGAAAGAGAAGTTGTTGAGGGTGAGGACGAGTTCAGCTAAGCGGATGAGGGTGTCAGTGGAGGGGGACTGGTCGGGCCTGCGGGACAGGAAGAAGCGGAGGGCCTTTAGGCCATCAGATTGGGGAATGCAGGTGTATAGGGACTGGACGTCCATGGTAAAAATGAGATGTTGGGGACCGGGGAATTGGAAGTTCTGGAGGAGGTGAAGAGCGTGGGTGGTGTCACAGACGTAGGTAGGGAGTTTCTGGACCAAGGGGGAGAAGATGGAGTCCAGATAGGTGGAAATAAGTTCAGTGGGGCAGGAGCAGGCGGAGACAATGGGTCAACCAGGGCATTCAGGTTTGTGGATTTTGGGAAGGAGATAGAAGCGGGCGGTGCGGGGTTGGGGAATGATGAGGTCAGAGGCTGTGGGTGGGAGGTCACCTGAGGTGATGAGGTTGTGGATGGTTTGGGAGGTGACGGTTTGGTGCTCGGGGGTGGGATCATGATCAAGGGAGCAATAGGACGTGGTGTTGGAGAGTTGGCGCCTGGCCTCCGAGATGTAGAGGTCAGTGCGCCATACTACAACAGCGCCTCCCTTGTCCGCAGGTTTTATGGTGAGGTTGGGTTTGGAGCAGAGGGCTGCACGTTCTGTGGGAGAGAGGTTGGAGTGGGTGACAGGGGTGGAGAGTTTGAGGCGATCGATGTCTCGACGACAATTAGAGATAAAGAGGTCAAGGGAGGGTAGGAGGTTTTGGTTTTTCGTGTGTTTTGCTTTTTGATGGCTGCTCTTAACCTTCTGCCAATCCTACCTCCTCTAGAGATGTCTTTTTTTCATCCCATTAGCAGAATCATCAGTGGTTCTTCTGTCATTTAACTTCTTTTTAGACATCCCTTTCATCCTTGTGAAATTCGAACATAATGACATGGATTTATACAGCTCAGAAAATGGTCAATGTCAATCTCCTCATAAGCCTTCCCCTCCAAACAACGCTCATTTCACCCTATCCTTCTATTTCATTCTCCCTCATGTCTTTATCCAGTTTCCCCTCAAATATGTTGATACTAGTCCCTTCAACCACTCCCTGAGGTACTGAGTTTAACATTCTCACTCTGACCTTTTGTTTATGGTCCCTAATTTTGGATTACCACATAAGTGGAAATATTTTCTCTGCAAATAACCTGTCATAATGTTAAAGTCCTCTACCAGGACAGAATTGTTTGAGCATTGTCAGCTAAAAAGCCCAAGTATCACTGGATGCATTCGGCGCAGAGTCAAAAGCTGCACACCCCATACTTTATTATCATTAATGTGCAAATGTCAGACACCCCAATCACAGAAAAGTAAAGTGCATTAGTGAGGGAATCTAACAATTCTGACTGGCTCCACAGTCATATAATTAGCTGTTCCTGTACACTTCATATAATGCTTCAGTGCAATATGAAGTTATCTTCATTGTAGCAAGTGCCAACAACTACAAGATCTTCAGGATGATCTGAAATGACTATCTCTCTCCACTTCAGTCACAGTTTCAACAACCTGTGTCTTGACTGAATGCATCGATGCAGTATTCACTTTTTCCCTACTGTGAAATTTCCAGTTCAGTTCTCCTTGTACGCATTCACAAAAATGATATATTGGTGCTGCATATCTCAAAGGAATAGCAGCACATTCCTTGAGTTCATCTACTTGACCAATCACCTCCCACAAATATCTTGTAAGTCGAAAAGTGAAAGAGAATGGAATTAAGTCCCTTTCTTGGGAAAGCAAGTGAGTTAAGAAAAATACAACTAATAAAAATAAGGTGTGGTCTTTTCATGTACAACACTGACGTTGGAAGGTATTATTAAATTTATATTTTGTAAGGAAAGTGAACTTCTTCCAAATATCATCGATTTTCAAAGTACATGAAAGTGGGGGTGAAAACACATTCCTATCAAGGCAACTGAGTCACTTATTAAATGATGAAGTACAATTTTCTATCCATGTCCTTACCAATATTTACCCCTCAACCAAAAGCACTCAAAGAAAATCTGGATAATTTAATTCAGACTATTGAAGTCTGTGGGAGTTTACTGTGCACGAGTTGGCAACTATGTCTCCCACATTACAACAACGACTATACTTCAAAAAGTACATTATTAGCCAGGAAGTGCTTGTAAAGGGACTTCTAATGTTGCAAAAGACACTAAATAAAAGTAGAAATTGCTAGAGAAACTCAGCAGATCTGGCAGCATCTGTGGAGAAAAAGGAGTAGTTACATTTCGAGTCCAGTGACCCTTCATCAAAACAGTTCTGAAGGTCGGTCATTGGACTCAACATGTTAGTTCTGCTTCCTCTCCACAGATGGTGCCAGACATACTGAGTTTCTCCAGCAATTTCTGGTTTTGTTTCAGATTTACAGCATCCACAGTTTTGTTTTATTTTAAATAAATAGAGTTTCTGGTTTATGTTGTACTGCAACAAATGGATATTGGAGATGGAAACTATGTACATGTTGCAACAGACTGATGCTGGGGCTTCAGTGATCATTATAGGGTAATTTTCTGTTGATATCTAAGTTCCCAGTATTGTGTCACCATCTGCCTAGAGCCCAGTTGCCCAACCCCTAGGGGTTTATGTTGCTTTTCTGGGTGCAAGAATGTGACTGTATTTATGACAACTGGAAGAAATTACTTATTAATTCTTAAAGAGACTTGTGCAAAGCTCAAACCGATTGCATGCTGAAATCTTGAAGCTCCTAAGGTCTGTAGTCATACATGCACTCCTGTCTTAGGGAATCTCATGAAGATGCAATCATTTTCTCAAGCATGCAATAGCAAAGAGGGAATTTCATAATTTAATACTTCAAGTTGGAGTATAGTTTAAGTTTGAGTACTTTGAAGAGCTGCTTCTCCAAAGACAGAGACGTGCTCCTCCAATCACAGGTTTCAACCAACACACTTTTTCTCTCCTACCTTGTCCTTTCATCTTCCTAGAGGTCCAAGTTTTCTTGGTTAGCAGCACAACATGGGTGTTGAGCTGGCTCATTCCCCTTTCCACCTCAAAACAAATGCAATGGTCACCACACCCAGCAGCTCACACAGCTTCTCACTGTTAGAGGTGACAAACTGCTTAAGCTGCAGGGGCAGGGAATGAACTGGGTCTTCTCAATGCCCTGGGCTGCATGGTCAACTAGCCCTAGGTCTCAACAGTGCTCGCTGTGTGGGAACTCTGGCCTCCACTCAGTGGCCATCAGCTGACAGCGAAGTGGAGGCCAGGACCTGGCTTGGCCAGCTACTGGGAATGCTGCCTGACTGGGAACAGACACTGTGCTCACTCTCATTTGTGCTGTTCCCCTGCTGGCAAAACAGTCACTGAGGCCTTGGAATCTAGTTAAGTGGAGCTGCAACCAAGGAGTCAGTCAGACAGGTCTGGCCCTGAGAAAAGTTAGTAGGAAATTAGTTTGGAGAGATGGAGGTAAGCTCCTACAGTGGTGGCCCTTCTCTCAACCCTTGTTGGATAAAGAGAGCTCGTATTGAAGTCTCCACCCACTGCTCTGACCAGTGACTGATCAGCAAGATCAACAGGTTGTGGCATCAACTGGGGCAGGTTTGTACCATAGCAGCAGCTGCACTGGTGGACAGCAACCAATACAGTTTCCCAAACAAGTGAAGTGAAGTAACAGAGAAATGCTGTGGTCCTATTTTATTAGTTCTGTTCAGTAACTTTTTGGTGCTATGAACTGATATTTCTGACAAAATGCCATAAGCTAAATTGATTTGCAAGCATGTTATTGAGGAAACACTCATATGTCAGTGAAGCGCAATTGGCCTACAATTGAAATTCATGATTAGATTACAATGTCGAATCTCATTCCTAATGTTACATCTGTTCTTCAGCTTTACACCCATGGCTCTCCCTCTATGGCCCTATGAATTCTGTTCCATTGTATCAAATATTGGAGTTTGAGATAAATTTGATCTAGTTACTTATTATAAATTATGGTTAGAAATCAAATTTGAAAGAAAATACCAAATAAAAAACTAAGGAAGAAAAGTTTCCCAAAGTTCTTGCGTGAAAATTAAAATGTTGCCCTCGAAACTCAAAAAGTAACCCTCAAGTAAATCTCAAGAGGAATGTGCAGAGAAAATAATTTTTGACCCTGCTCTGGAACTTACACCTTAGCCACTCCATCACATTTAAAATACTCTTAAAACTTATCATATTGACCGGGCTGCTGGTTACCTGTCACTCATAGCACCTTAGATAACAAGATGTAGAGCTGGATGAACACAGCAGGCCAAGCAGCATCAGGGGAGCAGGAAAGCTGACGTTTCAGTCCAGACCCTTCTTCAGAAATTCTTCATTTTCATTTTCTGAAGAAGGGTCTAGACCCGAAATGTCAGCTTTCCTGCTCGGCCTGCCATGTTCATCCAGCTCTACACCTTGTTACCTCAGATTCTCCAGCATCGGCAGTTCCTACCATCTCAGTAACTAATAGCACCTTGTCTGGTTTACTTAAATTTTGTTTGATCATGCTCCTGTAAAGCTCCTTGGGCATTGTAATACACTGGAAGAGCTAAGTAAATGCAAGTTGTTGTTGCTGATGGCCAATGCCCGATGCTGAGTGGGGCGCAATTCAGTGGATTTAAGCAAGCCTCCTGTTTCTCTACCAAACATCCGTGAATTAATTCTGACAGTCAACACTGGCACTCCCTGGAGGAAGTCAAAGCTGAGTGATCTTGGTCACAATCTGAAGAGTCAACATGGTGCTTGGCTACGGCGGTACAAAGGAGAGATTTTGAGTTTAAATCACGCCGTAGCCAATCGTAAAATTAATTGCAATAAACATGGTCATTTGTCGCCAAACAACAGAAAAATTACCCATAAAAGTTGATGGATTGTTGGACTCCTTCAGGATTTCTTTCAGGATAAGAAGCTATCACCCTGAACACACTGGATTACAGCCTGCATTTACAATTACTCCTAATCTCCTCAGAAGAGGTTGAGTGAGCCTTCAATGGTCATGGAACTAGGAATGGGTATAGAAAGTAGTCTTGTCAGCAGTGTCTATACTCTTTGTAACACATTAAAAACCATACAGGCAAACTTCTCAGCATGCAACCTTCTTAACTGTGATCCAAACTGGGAACACTTTTTAATTTCTACTGTGCAGCTAATTCTGCATTGACCATGAAAGAAACCCAGTCTGAACGTCTCAGTACAACACTGGATGGTGCATTAACTGAATTAACCTGTTTCTGTACTGAAAACAAAAAATCCTGGAAACCACAGCAGGTCAGGCAGCATCCATGAAAAGAAGCAAGCTCACGTTTCAAGTCTAGATGACTCTTCATCAAATTGACGTGAAGTGTGGAGTGGCAACATTTATGCAATAGTTGGAGGTAGGGGCAATAAGTGGGGGTGGTGGGGGGGAGAGGGAGTGCTGAGGGAGAAAGGGTGTCGATAGTTCAGATTAAGTGATCAGAATGTGGAAATGGCAGAACAATGGTGTGTCTAACTGCCAGACTGGAAAGAACAGTCCCACTGGAATGGGGGAAGGGGAGAGAGAACATGGTGAAAGAGAATACAAAAAGTAAAGCTAGAAGAAAGGGAAGGAATGGGAGTGAGTTCATAATCTGAAGGCGTTGAACTCAATATTAAGTCCAGAAGGCTGAAAATGAGATGTTGCTTGTCCAGTTTCTGCTGAGATTCACTGGAGCATTGCAGCACGCCGAGGACAGACAAGTGGGTATATGAGCAGGATGCTGTGTTAAAATGACCAGCTACGGGAAGGTCAGGGGTCATGCTTTCGCACAGACCAGAGGTGTTCTGCAAAGCCATCACCCAGTCTGCATTTGGTTTCTCCAATGTAGAGTAGGCCACATTGGATGCAGTGAATGCAATGCACCAGATTGGAGGAAGAACAGGTGAACTGCTGCTTCACCTGGAAAGACAGTTTAGAGCCTTGGGATGGTGAGCAGGGAGGAGGTGAAGCGCAGGTGTTGCATCTTCTGCAGTTACATGGGAAGGTACTTTGGGAAGGGACTGTGGTGTTAGTGGTTGTGGAATGGACTAGGGTGTCCCACAAGGAACGGTCCCTGCGAAATGGCCATGGGGAAGTGAGGGGATGATGTGTTTGGTGGTGGCATTCTGCTGGAGTTGTCTGAAATGGCAGAGGATTATCCTTTGAATACAGAGAAAAAGTGAGGACAAGAAAAACTAGATTACACTGTTCTGAGCGATGGGAAGGGGGAAGGGCAGAAATATGGGTGATAGGTCAGATGCAGTTGAGTGGGCGAGCAACCACAGTTATGAAAGAAGGAAGTCATGTCAGCAGCACTGTTTTGGAAGATGGCATCATCCCATGCAGGCGAAGGAATTGGGAGAATGGAAAGGAATCCTTACAAGACTTGGGGGTGAAGAGTTGTAGGGAAGGTACTATGGAAGTCAGTGGCTTTGTAGTGGATGGCAGTGGACAGTTTATTGCCCGAAATAGAGAAGGAGATGCCAAGGAAATAAAGGGAGATGGACCATGTGAAAGTTATAGCGGGATGGAAATTGGAGGCAAAATGAACAAATTTTTGGAAGTCCGGGTGGGAGCATGAAGTAGCACCAAAGCAAGTCTTCAACGTACTGATAAAAGAGTTGTGGCAGGGGCCAGTGTAGGACTGGAACAAGGATCGTTCCACAAACTCCTTGATCAGGCACGAATAACTGGGACCCATGCAGGGTGCTCATAGCTATTCCACTGACTTGGCAGAAGTGAGATGAATTAAAAGAGAAATTGTTCAGTGACAGAACAAGTTCAGCCAAGTGGAGGAGAGTAGTGTTGGATGGGGACTGTTCAGGCCTCTGGTCAAGGAAGAAGCTGAGAGCTCTCAAACATCATGATGGAGAATGGAGTTATGGAAGGACTGGACATCCATGGTGAAGAGGAGGCAGTTAGGGCCAGGGAACTGGAAATTGTCAGTATGGTAGAGGGCATCAGAGGAATCGCAGATGTAGTTGGGCAAGGTCTGGACAGGTAGAATGAGCACAGTGGGGCAGGAACAGGCTGACACGATAGGCCTACTGATCTATTAGATAGGTCATTGCCTAGGTAGCTCAATGACTAAGAAAATACGCTTCTATATGGCTTTATTAGGAAGTCTGACTTACTGAGGTATTTAAGTCGTGAATTATCGGCATGCCCCAGTTAAAATGGCAAAAACCATTAAAGCCCCACTGAGATAATGCCTGTATTTCTACTTATTGTAAATTAGCTCGCTGCACAGCTCCTAGTTACTCCTGAAATAACATTTTAATGGTATGTTTCTGTAGTGAAATAAAACCCAATATCACTCCAATTTAATCTATATAATTGCAGCTGAAGTGCTTGGTTTGGTTATTGGAGTTTTCCATGTGTCACTCTGTTATGACAACCAACACCAGGAAATTTTTTTAAAAAGGCTGCAGAAAGAGTAACTGCACATGTAAGAACACCACCAATTCACATTTTATATTTACCGGTTGAAATGAGTTATGTACATCTTTAGAAAATACACTTCTGGCATTTGGATAGATGATGCCAATGGACACATGAAGACATTCACATATCAAAAGTTATAACCATGGAAGTGTTAGAAAAAAAATGTGTTAACTGCAAGGAATGATAAAAGTGCAAATTATTTTACATGAACGATTTTCACTGTTCTATTGGTGGCTAATCTTTCTGTTGTTTATTTAGCCCCATTTCTGTAATCTCCTCTAGATCTACAACACTGAATATCTGTACTCCTTTAATTCTAGCCTCTTTGAGTGTGATTTATACTGTCTGATTTGTGTATATCTTAACACAATTTATTTTAAGTTTGAGTTTTCTTACAATCCACTTGGCAAAGACACTGATTTGCAAGCTCCACTACTTCTTTGGTAGCCACAAAGTTAATGATGTAATCAAAGCACACAAAATTCATGATTTACCAGTCTATTGGAAGACAGTTAACAGAAAACATTGATCAGATTCCTGCACTTAACTAAATGAAAAGTTAGCCCTTGTTAAGTAAACTCTAATCACAAGTAAACAGCTATGAACTAGCAATATAGGCTCTACTAATTCAAACTCTAGCCATCTTTTAAAACCCCTACACACATATACAGATTAACACAGACAAGCATCAAAACGTTTGTTTTGTAGAATCCCTACAGTGTGGAAGCAGGCCATTCAGCCCATCAAGTCTACACCAACCCTCTGAAGACCATCCCCCCCAGGCCCACCCCTACCCCAGCCCTGCATTTTCCAACCATCTAGCCTGCACATCCCTGGACACTATGGGCAATTTAGCATGGCCAATCCATTCTAACCTGCACATTGTTGGATCATGGGAGGTAACCCGTACAGACACGGGGAGAATGTGCAAACTCCACACAGTCACCTGAGGGCGGAATCGAACCTAGGTTCCTGGCACTATGAGGCAGCAGTGCTAATCACTGTGCTGCCTCCATGACTGCACAAAATAACTAAAACTGAGAAAACAGTTCAATAGCACAAATCCACAGGGTTTGAGGTATTCCTTTTGTTTTCCAGGACTTTCTGTTCTTCAATTTTCTTTCTCCAGGTTCTTTTCATATCTTTGCCAAGATATGGGGTGATTGGTACACTTACCTTGTTTCTATCCTGCACTATGAGTCTCAGGCTTTTATTGAAGTTCCTCAGTAGTTGATAAAAAAAAATTAGAAGTTTCCAATTTGATCCAAAAAAGATGAAACGCAGTAAGGGAGAAAGAATTAATTAACAGCACACAAGACATGTCAGTACCCACCAGTTTGGCCAGTGAATGCTTTGTACAGGATTTAATATCAAAGACAAACACTGTAGAATATAAATTATTTCCAGCAGTCTACTTTATCTGTAATATTGACAGCTTTTCTTTTTGCTTTTGCCACAGTGCAAAGGCAACTAAAGAGATAAATTAATTAATCTTACGTCAGTCATAGTCAATGATACACTGTTTGGTTATTAGAAACACAAGTGGGTATTGTAGTCAGAAAGCACCCAAATGATTTATGAAAATTTAACATGAAAGGAAGCTGAAAATTCTCTAAAGGTTTGGGAATTATTGTACTTTTCTTGAAGTGTGCTGGCCCTTTTTTGTTTTTCAGTTCAACGCTTATGACCTCATTTAATGACCCTTCTGGTGTATTATCCCTTCTCTCAGCTGTAATTGTTTCATGAACCAATATTCTGACCCTGCCCTGTTTTTATTTCATCCCTTCTGTCTGATCTGGAAACCCTGCAACCAAGAATGTTGAGTTGCCACTCCTGCCTTTTTCTCAACCATGTCTCAGTGATCGCAAATATATACTTCTCAGGTTTCCATCTGTGCCTTCAACTTACTTGCCTTATTCACTAGACTCCTCGCAACGATTCGACACTGTTTTGTTGGATGAACACAGCAGGCCAAGCAGCATCATATGAGCAGGAAAGCTTGACGTTTCGGGCCTAGACCCTTCATCAGAAATGGGGGAGGGGAAGAGCGTCCCCCACACCTCCCCCCTCACCCCAATCCCAGGCCCCAAGAAGACTTTCCACATCAAGCAGATGTTCACCTGCACATCTGCCAATGTGGTATACTGCATCCACTGTTCCCGTTGTGGCCTCCTCTACATCGGGGAAACCAAGCGGTGGCTTGGGGACCGCTTTGCAGAACACCTGCTCTCCGTTCGCAACAAAGAATTGCACCTCCCAGTCGCGAACCATTTCAACTCCCCCTCCCATTCCTCAGACGACATGTCCATCCGGGGCCTCCTGCAATGCCACAGTGATGCCACCCGAAGGCTGCAGGAACAGCAAATCATATTCAACCTGGGAACCCTGCAGCCCAATGGTATCAATGTGGATTTCACAAGCTTCAAAATCTCCCCTCCCTCTACCGCATCCCAAAACCAGCCCAGCTCGTCCCCGCCTCCCTAACCTGTTCTTCCTCTCATCTATCCCCTCCTACCACCTCAAGCCACACCCCCATCTCCTACCTACTAACATCATCCTGCCCCCTTGACCTGTCCATCCTCCCTGGACTGACCTATCTCCTCCCTAATTCCCCACCTACACTCACCTTTACTGGCTCCATCCCCGCCCCTTTGACTTGTCTGTCTCCTCTCCACCTATCCTCTCCTCTATCCATCTTCTATCCGCGTCCCCCTCTCTCCCTATTTAGTTCAGAACCCTCTTCCCCTCCCCGATTTCTGATGAAGGGTCTAGGCCCGAAACGTCAAGCTTTCCTGCTCCTATGATGCTGCTTGGCCTGCTGTGTTCATCCAGCTCCACACCTTGTTATCTCGGATTCTCCAGCATCTGCAGTACCTATTATCTCTGACACTGTTTTATTGTTTATTTTCCGATCTTTGTATCTTCTAGCTTCCACATTTGCCTATCAATTCATGCCCTCTATCTCCAACTTTGCTTCTCACCCTTCTGAATCTGTGATCAGGTTCCATTCTCCTATCAAACTATTTAAACTTTCTGTTAACAGCACCAGCAAACCTCTCATGATTCTGCTTTCTTCTAAAAAAATTAAAATATTGATTTTTTAATGAAACTAAAAGCAAAGCATAAAGAAATTGATAGCACAGTGGCAGGAAAAATGATTTTTTTAAGCAGTGTAAACCTATTCCAAACAGCCAGCAGTTGCTGTCGGAAGTTGTTGTAAGAAGCTAGATCTGTATCACCCACGCCTTGATTCTCTGCACTATGCAACCCAGATACAGATGTGTGGAGGAGGCACCTGCCATTAGAATGCTTGTCACTTTCTTAAAAACTGTTCTATCAATCCTGTTATTAGTACTGGCAAGCTAGACAATGACCTGCCAAGATGGGCAATATGTTGATACTCAATTTGTGAGGGAGGTTTTGCATCAAGATTTAATTTCTGTGGCTATATGTTGCTGAGCAGACAGCAAGTCCTGCCACATTTCTCCCCTTTTTCCCTACAATAACTGCAATGGTGAAATGGACAAATGAATCCCAAATAGTTCCTCTCCCTGCTGCTGTATGAGCCAATTCTGCATCCTATTTTTGATTTCCTAACTTCTCTTTCCAAAACTATTTCCCACTGCATGCCATCGCAGTTATCAGAGGGAAGTATGGTGATATTAATTACATATCTCTTTTAAAACGCCTAGGCAAAAGGGGTCGAAAGCTCTCTAATAACATTCGATTTTAGAGATGTGGCCCTGTGAGATACAAATGTACCAATTCTGCCTCTTCCAGAACTAGTTGTAAAGCCCAGAATCTAAAACCCTTCACTTTCTCTCCGGCTTTACAGTTATCTGCACTACCCTTCAATATCTGTAGTCATATCATTATACTCTTTTCTCCAATATATTGATCTGCACCTGGTACTTATGGCTAGAGGCAGACTTTCTGCTTTCAAATTAATTGACACGCTCTATGTGGAAACAAGACAAAAGTCTGTCTAACCTTTCCTCATATGACAATCCACTCATTCTAGATTTCAAACGAGTAAACTTCCTCTGAAACATTTGCAGTGCATTTACAGTCTTCCTTAAAAAGAACAAAACTGCACAGTATTTGAGATGCAGAACTAAAGCATAACATCCTTACCGTTATGTTCAATTCCTCTCGTAATAAAGGAGAGCACCCCATTAGCCTTCTTGATGATGTGCTGAATATAAATCTTCGAAAGCATTTCACAAAAGAAACTATCAAACACAACTTGAGAATAACCCACATATGATGTTCTGAAGAAGGGTTAAAAGACCCGAAACTTAACTCTAATTTCTCTCCACAGATACTACCAGACCTGCTGAGGTTTTCTAGCTATTTCTGTTTTTGTTTCTGATTTCCAGCACTGCAGTTGTTTTGTTCTTTTTTAAGATGATAGGTCAGGTCAAAGCTTGGTCAAAGAGTTGCACTTTAAGGGGTCCTTAAAGGAGGAAAAATAGGTGAAGAGGTTTAGGGAGGGCATTCCAGCTGTGAGGGCATTGGCAGCTCCAATGGAAACGAGAAGCCAAAATTAGAGATGGTGTTAATGTTCCAGAATATATCAGGCTGAATCTTCTCATATTTTGGCTATGTCATTTTGTTAAGTTTCATTGAGGGTTTCTCTCCAATGAGGCCCAGCAAGTTTTCTTGTGTGATCACCCCAAACTTGCCTCATTAATTACCCAACAGATACCAATGGCACCACTCCAGTACAATGCTAGCCCAATTCTCCTGTTCACTGTAGCTGAAGGTACTCACCATGGGATATGTTGCCATTCATGGGGCTGGCGCAAACGATCATTGTGCAGCCACTCAAGTACTAACAGTCCACAGCTGCAGACTCTAATTCCAAAGAAAAACTGATGCTTCAATTTGTGTACAGGGACCTGGAGATCATGATGGTGCAGAGGAGGATAGACATGTTCCTTCAAGACCGGCAGAGGAAGCGATGGCACCATAAAATGTCAGCCTGATATGAGGTTGCTATCTGATTCAATATGGTGTTCACCATCCGGTGAAACGACCAGCAGTGCACGAAGAAAGCCAGTAATGTGCACTCAGCCAGGGTATGTGTCCCCATTTGCTTACTGCAACCTTATTCTCACTGTATCTCTAGAGAGGGGCCATAAATGCTGGCCAGCCAGCGATGCCCACATCCCATGTGTGAACTATAAATGATAAGCACACCTTATCAGTACAGCAGTGATCCACAAAATCATTGGCATCATTCCTGCTCTGTCTTAAGTTATTTGAACTCAATTTCCTGGTGGTACAGGATTAATAACAGCATCACTGGATTAACTGCAAGGCAGCTGGGAATTTTGATCACTGTGCAGTGATTGCTGTAGGAAAGTCCTCTCATCAGGTCAGGGCAGAATTACACCCACATTGATTGAAAAACCACTGATTTACCCTATGTGGGCTCCTACCATGAGGGATTAGCAATTCCAGCTGAGCTACACTGCGTAGCAGTCTGTAAGGTGCCTAGCAAGACCTTGTTTTGTAATAAATAATGAGGGGATATAATGTATAAAAAAAATTAGAGGGCTGGCACACTGGAAAAAACAATGGACTGCACATAAATAAATTTTATTGAGGAAAATTCATCACCAGGACAAGATTATGAATCACTGATGTTCCAGGTTATCCCCCAGTGAGGTATGGCTGAGGACGGTTTTATTTGGAGTTATTTCTTAGCTGTAAACATGCAGTTCAGTATATAATTGAAGAAGTACGAGCAGGAGTAGGCCATCTGGTCCATTGAATCTGCTCCACAATTCACTAGGTTCATGGCTAATCTTTTCATAGACTCAGCTTCACTTACCAGCCTGCTCACCATCACCCTTAATTCCTTTACTGTTCAAATCTATCTTTGCTTTAAAAACATTCAATGAGGTAGCCTCAACTGCTTCACTGAGAGGGAATTCCACAATTTCACAACCCTTTGGGTGAAGAAGTTTCTCCTCAACTCAGTCCTAAATCTGCTCCTCCTTGTTTTGAGGCTATGTACTCCCCCACAAGTTCTAGTTTCACTTGCCAGTGGAAACAACCTCCCTGCTTCTATCTTATCAATCCCCTTCATAATTTTACGTGTTTCCATAAGATCCCCCATCATTCTTCTAAATTCCAATGAGTATAGCCCCAGTCTACTCAATCTCTCCTCATAAGTCAACCCTCTGAATTGTGAATGGCACTCTCCAAAAATGGTGCAACCACCAGAGTTCCAGTGATACTGAAGACATGCCACGGTATCTTTACTGACACTGGTTCAAAATCCTTGAACACCCTGCTTAACAGTACTATGGGTATCCCTACATCCCAAGGACTGCAACGATTCAAGAAAGAGGCTCATTACTACCATCCTCAAGGGAACTGAGAATGGGCAATGAACGTTGGCCTTGCCAGCAATGCTCAAATCCCAACAATTTTTAAGAGGTCTGTTTGCATGGGCCTTGTGAGCTGGTCTGTCTAGATGTCTACATGCACTGCAAAGTCTTCAAGTCACCATTTTCTGCACCAGTCTTCACCGAACCTGAAAGGAGTACAGTCAGATCACAACTATAAATAGGGAACAAAGGCATATGTAATTCGTTATGGTGTTACTTCTTTAAAATCAGAAAGGGTGTAAAGCAAATGATATACTGGTCACTAGAATCAGACCTTCAAGATCTGGTTTGATGAGTTTCAGGCCTGCAAAACTTGACCCCAGTGCAATAAAATAATTCTCACCTTTTGCTGTTACCTAGAAGCTTTTAATCAATGTCACTTTCACATATTTCACTTGCTCATGCATCCTATAATACTTACGCTACACAGTCACAAGCATTGGAAAACATCAAGAATGGCATTAAGTGTGAAGAGGGTGAACTATTATGTACAACTGAAGCTGAAATATCAGTGGATTAATGATGATATTTCTGCTGCTGCTAATTTAGTTCCCACACAGTCAGCTCAGTAAAATCCTCCCAGTCAGAATTGACAATTATCTCACAGTTACAAGCAAACACATGAACAAGGTGAGAAAAGACCATCAGGTACACCAGTACTCACTCAACCCGTCAGACAGTACAACTCATCTACTGTTTAAATTCTGTTTCTTAATTCTACATAGAGGGGGTTGGGAGGAAAACAAAAACGTGATTATAAGTAATTGTTTTTTTAAGAATTGCAAAACTTGTTTTTCTTTTCCTCCCCTATCATCAGTGGGAGAGAGAGAGAGAAGCTGTGGATTTTTCACTTGATAACTTAATCTGTCTCATTTTGCAGAATGTCATATCCTAGTTACCCCTCATGCAGCTATCCTGTAAGTCCGAGATAACAAGGTGTGGAGCTGGATGAACACAGCAGGCCAAGCAGCATCATAGGAGCAGGAAAGCTTGACCTTTCGGGACTAGACCCTTCATAAGAAATGGGGGAGGGGAAGAGGGTTCTGAAATAAATAGGGAGAGAGGGGGACGCGGATAGAAGATGGAAAGAGGAGAGGATAGGTGGAGAGGAGACAGACAAGTCGAAGAGGCGGGGATGGAGCCAGTAAAGGTGAGTGTAGTTGGGGGGGGGGGGGGGAGGAGATAGGTCAGTCCAGGGAGGATGGACAGGTCAAGGGGACGGGATGAGGTTAGTAGATAGGAAATGGGGGTGGGGCTTGAGGTACGAGGAGGGGATAGGTGAGAGGAAGAACAGGTTAGGGAGGCAGGGACGAGCTGGGCTGGTTTTGGGATGCGGTAGAGGGAGGGGAGATTTTGAAGCTTGTGAAATCCACATTGATACCATTGGGCTGCAGGGTTCCCAAGCTGAATATGATTTGCTGTTCCTGCAGCCTTCGGGTGGCATCATTGTGGCATTGCAGGAGGCCCCGGATGGACATGTCGTCTGAGGAATGGGAGGGGGAGTTGAAATGGTTCGCGACTGGCAGATGCAGTTGTTTGTTGCGAACGGAGCGCAGGTGTTCTGCAAAGCGGTCCCCAAGACTCTGCTTGGTTTCCCTGATGTAGAGAAGACCTTAACGGGTACAGCGGATGCAGTACATTGGCAGATGTGCAGATGAACATCTGCTTGATGTGGAAAGTCTTCTTGGGGCCTGGGATGGGGTTGAGGGGGGAGGTGTAGGGGCAGGTGTAGCACTTCCTGCGGTTGCAGGGAAAAGTGCAGGGTGTGGTGGGGCTGCAGGGGAGTGTGGAGCGGACAAGGGAGTCACGGAGAGAGTGGTCCCTACGGAAAGCAGATAAGGGTGGGGAGGGAAAAATATGGTGGGATCGGATTGCAGATGGCGGAAGTGTCGGAGCATGATGCGTTGGATCCAGAGGTTGGTGGGGTGGTACGTGAGGACAAGGGGGATTCTTTTTTGGTTATTATTGCGGGGACGGGGTGTGAGGGATGTGTTCCAGGAAATGCGGGAGACACGGTCGAGGGCGTTCTTGACCACTGTGGGGGGAAGTTGCGGTCCTTGAAGAGTGAGGACATCTGAGATGTGCGGGAGTGGAATGCCTCATCCTGGGAGCAGATGCGGCGGAGGCGAAGGACTTGGGAATAGGGGATGGCATTTTTACAGGAAGGTGGGTGGGAGGAGGTGTATTCCAGGTAGCCGTGGGAGTCAGTGGGTTTGAAATGGACATCGGTTTCGAGGTGGTTACCTGAAATGGAGACAGAGAGGTCCAGGAAGGAGAGAGAAGTGTTGGAGATGGTCCAGGTGAACTTCAGGTTTGGGTGGAAGGTGTTGGTGAAGTGGATGAACTGTTCGAGCTCCTCGTGGGAGCACGAGGCAGCGCCGATACAGTCATCAATGTAACGGAGGAAGAGGTGGGGTTCAGGGCCAGTGTAGGTAAAAGAGGGATTGTTCCACGTAACCTACAAAGAGGCAGGCATAGCTTGGGCCCATGCGGGTACCCATGGCCACCCCCTTTGTCTGTAGGAAGTGGGAGGAATTGAAAGAGAAGTTGTTGAGGGTGAGGACGAGTTCAGCTAAGCGGATGAGGGTGTCGGTGGAGGGGGATTGGTCAGTTCTGCGGGACAGGAAGAAACGGAGAACATTTAGGCCATCTGCATGGGGAATACAGGTGTATAGGGACTGGCTGTCCATAGTGAAAATGAGGTGTTGGGGACCAAGGAATTGGAAGTTCTGGAGGAGGTGGAGGGCGTGGGTGGTGTCACGGACGTAGGTAGGGAGTTGCTGGACCAAGGGGGTGAAAATGGAGTCTAGGTCGGTGGAGATGAGTTCGGTGGGGCAGGAGCAGGCGGAGACAATGGGTCGACCAGGGCATTCAGGTTTGTGGATTTTGGGAAGGAGATAGAAGCAGGTGGTGTGGGGCTGGGGAACGATGAGGTTGGAGCCGGTGGATGGGAGGTCACCTGAGGTGATGAGGTTGTGGATGGTTTGGGAGATGATGGTTTGGTGCTCGGGGGTGGGGTCATGATCCAGGGGGCGGTAGGAGGTGGTGTCGGAGCGTTGGCGCCTGGCCTCAGCAATGTAGAGGTCAGTGCGCCATACTACAACTGCGCCTCCCTTGTCTGCGGGTTTTATGGTGAGGTTGGGATTGGAGCGGAGGGAGCGGAGGGCTGCATGTTCTGCGGGGGAGAGGTTGGAGTGTTTGAGGGGGGTAGAGAGGTTGAGACGATTGATGTCTCGACGGCAGTTGGAGATGAAGAGATGGAGGGAGGGTAGGAGGCCTTGGGGCGGTGTCCAGGAGGAGGGCTTGTGTTGGAGGCGGGAGAAGGGGTCAGTAGAGGGAGGGTTAGATTCGTGGTTGAAGAAGTAAGCGTGGAGGCGGAGGCGGTGGAAAAACTGCTCAATATCCAAGCGTGAGCAGTATTCGTTGATATATGGGTGGAGGGGGACAAAGGTGAGCCCTTTACTGAGGACTGACCGTTCGTCCTCAGCAAGGGGGAGGTCTGGGGGGATGGTGAAGACTCAGCAGGGCTCAGTGTTGCTGTCTCCTCTGGAGCTGCTGGCTGTGCAGGCACAGCTACCTAGAATACACTTCCTCCCACCCACCTTCCTGTAAAAATGCCATCCCCTATTCCCAATTCCTTTGCCTCCGCCGCATCTGCTCCCAGGATGAGGCATTCCACTCCCGCACATCTCAGATGTCCTCATTCTTCAAGGACCGCAAACTCCCCCCGGCAGTGGTCGAGAACGTCCTCAACCGTGTCTCCCGCATTTCCCGCAACTCATCCCTCACACCCCCTCCCCGCAATAACAACCAAAACAGAATCCCCCTTGTCCTCACGTACCACCCCACCACCTCCGGATCCAACGCATCATCCTTTGACACTTCCGCCATCTGCAATCCGACCCCACCACCAAAGACATTTTTCCCTCCCCACCCTTATCTGCTTTCCGTCGGGACCACTCTCTGTGACTCCCTTGTCCGCTCCACACTCCCCTCCAGTCCCACCACACCTGGCACTTTTCCCTGCAACCGCAGGAAGTGCTACACCTGCCCCTACACCTCCCCGCTTACCCCCATCCCAGGCCGCAAGAAGACTTTCCACATCAAGCAGATGTTCATCTGCACATCTGCTAATGTGGTATACTGCATCTGCTGTTCCCGTTGTGGCCTCCTCTACATCATGGAAACCAGGCAGAGGCTTGGGGACCGCTTTGCAGCACATCTACCCTCGGTTCGCACTAAACAACTGCACCTCCAGGTCGCGAACCATTTCAACTCCCCCTCCCATTCCTCAGACGACATGTCCATCCGGGGCCTCCTGCAATGCCACAATAATGCCACCCGAAGGCTGCAGGAACAGCAAATCATATTCAGCCTGGGAACCCTGCAGCCCTATGGTATCAATGTGGATTTCACAAGCTTCAAAATCTCCCCTCCCCCAACCGCATCCCATAACCAGCCCAGCTCGTCCCCACCTCCCTAACCTGTTCTTCCTCTCACCAATCCCCTCCTCCTACCTCAAGCCCCACCCCCATTTCCTATCTACTAACCTCATCCCGTCCCCTTGACCTGTCCATCCTCCCTGGACTGACCTATCTCCTCCCTACCCCCCCACCTACACTCATCTTTATTGGCTCCATCCCCGCCTCTTCGACTTGTCTGTCTCCTCTCCACCTATCCTCTCCTCTATCCATCCTCTATCCGTGTCCCCCTCTCTCCCTATTTATTTCAGAACCCTCTTCCCCTCCCCCATTTCTGATGAAGGGTTTAGGCCCGAAACGTCAAGCTTTCCTGCTCCTATGATGCTGCTTGGCCTGCTGTGTTCATCCAGCTCCACACCTTGTTATCTCAGATTCTCCAGCATCTGCAGTACCTATTATCTCTATCCTGTAAGTCCTATTGCTATACACCGCTCACTACAGTCACTTTACAAGTACATTTATATTCTTTGTACAAGTCTTCAGAAAATAAAACATCATTGATAGCTGAGAGATACCAAGAACTGCAGATGATAACACAGTGTGGAGCTGGAGGAATGCAGCAGGCCAGGGAGCATCACACAAGCAAGAGAGTTGACATTTCAAGTCAGGACCGTTTTTCAGAAATGGGGAGGGGGAAGGGAGCTCAGAAATAAATAGAGAGGAGGGGTGCGGCTGGGGAAGTTAGGCAGGATGGTGATAGTTGAGTGCAGGTAGGGAGTGGTGGGGATTGGTCAGTGGGAGGGGTGGAGCGGACAGGTGGGAGAGAAGATGGACAGGTTGTGTCAGGTCAAGGAGGTAGAGATGAGAAGGAGTATTGAACATGAGATGCTGCTGGGGGTGGGGAGATTTTAAAACTGGTGAAATCCACGTTTAGGCCTTTGGGCTGTAGGTTCCCGAGGCAGAATATGAGGTGTTGCACCTCCAGTTTGCGGGTGGTGTCATTGTGACACTGGAGGAGGCCTAGGATGAACTTGTCATCCAGGGGGTGGAAGGGAGAGTTAAAATGGTTGAAGACTCGAAGGTTTTGTTGTTTGTCGTATACAGAGCGTAGATGCTCTGTGAAATGGTCTCATCGATGTCGAGGAGGCCACATCGGCAGTAGCGGAGACCAAGTTGACGGATGTGCAGGTGAACCCCTGTCTGATATGAAAGGTTTGTTTTGGGCCTTGAATGGAGGTGAGGGGGGAGGTGTAGGGGCATGTGTAGCACTTCCTGCGGTTGTCGAGAAAGGTGCCAGGGGTGGTGGGGTTAGTGAGGAGAGTGGAGCTGACGAGGGAGTCATGGAGAGAGCGATCCCTACAAAAGGCAGATAGGGGAGGGAAATATTTCTTTGGTTATGGAGTTGGATTGTAGATGGCGGAAGTGGCGGAGAATGATACGTTGAATATGGAGGTTAATAGGGTGGTATGTGAGGACAAGGAGGATTCTATCTTTATTTTTGTTGGGGGGAGCAGATATGAGAACGGAAGTGTGGGAAATGCAAGAGATGCGGTTGAGGGCATTTTCGATCACCAGAGGAGGGATGTTACGGTCCTTGAAATAGAAGGACATCTGGGATGTTCGAGAGTGGGATGCCCCATCTTAGGAGCAGACGTGGCAGAGGCCAAGGAATTGGGAGTAGGGGATCGCATTCTTGCAGGAAGGTGGGTGGGAGGAGGTGTAATCCAGGTACCTGTGGGAGTCGGTGGACTTGAAATAGATGTTGGTTTTGAGGCAGTCACCAGAGAATGCAGACGGAGACGTCCAGGAAAGAGATGGAGGTATCGGAGATGGTCCAGGTGAATTTGAGGCTGGGCTGAAAGGTGTTAGTAAAGTTGATGAACTGGTCAAGCACCTCGTGGGAGCACGAGGCAGTGCGGATACAATCATCAATGTAGCGGCGGAAGAGGTGGGGGATACTGTCAGTGTAGCAGCGGAAAAGGGACTGTTCCACATATCCTACAAAGAGGCAGACACAGCTTGGGCCTGTGCGGGTGCGGATTTGCTGTATATGAGAAATGAGATCTGCTGCTCAAATTCTCTTACACTGTGGGAACGGTTTCTGCTTCTCAGATTGAGTCAGACAGACTAGAAATCCCCTATGTTAGCACTCCTCACCTTGCTATCTAAGTTTGCTTTGTCAACGAATGGAAACTAGAGACAGAATTGGGCATAAGTCTGAAACTCCTCTGCTGTGTATATTGAGATTCACCAGGAGCAATTTTAAGTTAATGCACCAATGAGGAAACTGGTGAGATAGGGTCTAATGCTGATTGTACATCCTGCTTGTCTCTATTGTCACTAAGTTGCTATTAGGCTGAACATTAAAATAGGTTTCCATCTGATTCTTTGCAGAACAGTTCCCTTTTTTTATTAATCTGTTTTTCTAATCATTGGTGATGTCACTTTTGGAATACTGCATTCAGTTCTGGTCTTCCTGCTTTAGGAAAAATGTACTTAACGTGAAGGGGTTCAGAAAATGTTGACAAGGATATTGCCAGGGTTGGAGGGTACAAGCTATAGGGAGAGGCTGAATAGGCTGGGGCTATTTTCCCTGGAGTATCCTCATAGAAGTTTATGAAACCATGAAGGGCATGGATAGGGAGAATAGCCAAGGATTTTTCCCAGGGTAGGGGAGCCCAAATCTAGACAGCATAGGTTTAAGGTGAGAGGGGAAAGATTGAAAAGGGACCTAAGGACAACTTTTTCACGCAGAGGGTGGTGCATTAGTATGAGCTGTGAGAGGAAGTGGTGGAGGAAGGTACAATTACAACATTTAAAGGCATCTGGATATATACATGAATAGGAGAGGTTTAGAGGGACATCGGCCAAATGCTGGAAAATGGGACTAGATCAGTTTAGGATATCTGGTCTGCACGAACAAGTTGGACCAAAAAGTCTGTTCCCATGCTGCATAACTCTATGATTCTATCATCTCCTTTTGATAATAATTCATGCTGTGGTTCATTCCAGCTCTACATTGAAGTGACTGTTCCTCATGTGCGAGTTTAGTGCAAGTTAGCAACATGTTTGATGAAAAGAAGTCACATTGGAACTACTGATAAGTCATCACACAACCAGTTAGGCACATAAAATCATGTTTTTACCCAATCACAATCAATGCTGAGCTGGAAAAGACTCTCTGTCCCATCCACCTCTGTCTGCAGAGTTACCACTGTCTGCTTATACATCACATTACCAACCACCACCGATAGTCCCATCCCTTCACTCTTTCGAGAGTCACCACGATGTTCATCTCTATAAGGGCCATTCTTATGCCAATCAAAATGCAAAGGGATTTCCCTGAATGGATGATTCTCAACAATTTCTCTTCCCCATTTCCAAAGATTTTCAAAACTCCTCTAAATTTTCTACCGCACTTGCTCACAGCAATGGCCTGAAATTGAAGAATCCTTGTTTAACCCACATAATTAGAACCCCTGTTGTCACTTAGGACCTCTTTTTAAGAAGGTGAAAAGGCCTCCTTTAAAAGGTGTTAATGTGAACCATTTTCCCTTGTTGCCGGGGTCAGACTATACCCATTCATCTTATTACTTTAAAGAAACAGTTTTATAAATTCTATAGCCTTCAAGCTCATTACAAATGTGTGCAATAACATGCTGACGGTACCCACGAATGGGAGAATGTTAAACAAATAACACCGCAGAAGTGGCAAAAATGAAATGCTCATTAAAGTCCAAAAAAATTACATTAACATTATTTTAAAGATGAATTACATTCAATATGAGCAAACCGAGCTACTTGTGACTGTTAATCATAAGTGCAGTAATTGTTCATTTGTAATGGTTTCCTTCATAAGAAATTAGATCTAATGAGATTTTAGCGAATACAGTTCAGCCTCTTGGCTAATATCTGCATACACAGTATAACCTTTTCCTCATAAATTATAATGTACAGCCATTTGAAGATTAATGTTGGGGACTGGCTAATTAAAAATTTAAATGAACCAGGTTAACTCTTATGATTTAAGAACCTGACCAACATTGGGATCACAGCCCTTGCTGCTTCAGTGCACCATTTATGCTATGGGGTAGTAATATAACTCAAAATTTGCAGTTCCATTAATATCGGGAATTTTCCCATTTTGCATCGGTATTAGGAAATATACATGTACAATTTGAATAGGAAAGGAATGCAGGTTTACCTTCAAACTCCCAATTCCCTTCCTGACACATCCCCTTCCTCAGCCGCTGGCCCCTTCTTTCAAAGCTGTTGGTACCATCACCACTCATCTCACCCTCACATCTGAAAAAGCCAGCTTCAACATCTGACCTTCCTCATCTATACACATTTAACTCACATTTAAGACTTCAACCAAATCTTTTCACAGCACCAAAACGACCCTACCCAAAGTCAAATTCCGCAACTATGACCAGGGTTCATTCTCCTCTCCTAATCCTCCTCACCATTTCTGCACTCTTTGGAATGTTGGCCACATTTTCTCCTGCAACATATTCTGCTCTGTTATCCCAAATCAGTGAACATGGATCTTCTATTTGGCCTCAAGCCTACTCCAAAGCTCTCCAGCACCTTGCATCACCTGCTCTTTACTTTCCACTCACAAAATCCCACAATGTGCCTTATCATTTCTAGACTCAAACACAGTGAACAACACGTAGTCGCCTGATGCAAAGTAAGAACTGGCATATGTAAAAACATTCAACCTTGGAGTGGAATGCAATTTGCATCATTAGGCATTCCAAGTACAATTTCATTTTATTTATATTTCTGCCAGTTTCTGGTAATACTTTTCATTTCAGATTTTAATATTTAAACAAAACTGGAGACAATCAGGGAAGATTCATATTGGAGAATAGTTGCAATCAATTATTGCAACATACACAGGGTAGAAAGGATAGAGAAGGGAATATGAAACATATGGAAATTAACTCCATTAGGTGACGATGAGGGTGAACAGCTAAGAGATCGAACTCTGCTAGAGGCAGTGATAAGCCATTTTTAGCTGCTTCACAGTATCACAGACTTGTTGCAATACGGAAGGAGACCAATCAACCAATTGTGCCTGTACCAAGAATTATTACCTAGTGCCAATTTCTTGCTTTTTCCCCAAACCCTTGCACAATGTTTCTACCCAAATAATTCTCCAATGCCCTCTTGAATGAATACCTTAATTAAACCTGCTTTCACTGCATTTCCAGGCAGTGCATTCAATACCCTAATCACCCGCTGTATGAAAAAGATTCTTCTCACACACCCTTCTTTCTTTTGCACCTCACTTTAAATCTGTGCCCTCTCATTCTTATTCCTTTTATGAGCAGGAACAGCTTCTCTCTGTTGACCCATTCATGGTTTTGAAAAGCTGTGCCAAATCTCCTCTCATCCTTCTTCTCCCCATGGATAATAGTCCCAACTTCTTCAGCTATCCTCATAACTGAAGTTTGTCATTCCTGGAGCTATTCTTGTAAATCACTTCTACACTCTCTCCAATGCATTCATGCTTCCTATAATGTGATGCCCACAACTGTACACAATACTTCAGGTGACTTCTGACAAATGTCCTGTACAAGTCCAACATCACTTCCTTCTTGTTATGCCCCTATTATTAAAGGCAGGAACTTTACATAACTGTAGGGTTATGTTTATTAGAATTAGTACAGAGAAGGAGGAGGTAGTAATGTATATTTGCAACTGAGCATGATAATCTGATCTAGCATGTTCTATTTTGTCATCACTGTATACCTCCTCTCAGCTTTGAAAGACAATGACATTGTTTGTTGAGCCAGTCTGAGGCAAAGACAGTGGCTCTGGGATAATTTGCTGTCCTATTTTCCCTTCCCTCCGTGTGGAATCAATATAATCTCACTGTGTTTCAGCCTTGATACACTGAGAACATCTATAATTATTGTTCCCTGCTTATCCAATACCTCTCCAATTGTAATCCCATTGTGTCCATTTCTAAAGAGCCTATTCTGCACATCACTGCAGATGTACATGTATCTCCTGATGTTTATTTACATCAGTTTTACAGACAGCTGTCTGCAGTGATGAGTTCGTAGACTGTGTAGAAACATGAACAATATAGCTGGAATAGTATTGTGATGAATAAAGCCTAACATAATGGCAGCAGATGGGCAATGCACAGTGTAATATCCTCTCAGATAGAATAGAAAATCAAATTCATTTAACTTTTTTTTATAAAAGAGTATATTGTTAGGCAATGTAAATTGTTCTCATTACAAATAAACTCAGGCTGACTTCTTTTAGTTAGGTAAGTTATGCAAAATTAAACAGTAATGAGACAGAAAGTCATGTAATACCTTAAAGTAAAAGTCTGAATAAAGGATGTTTTATCAAATTTAAGATACCTCAATTTACAGAAGGCAGCACTAGTTGGGTGCTAAGAACGCCTGCCATTTAATCCTTACAGGTTAAAATCTTCCAACCCCTCCGCTGCCTCTTTGCGTTCTCACACTGTCCACAGGACACATAGTGCGAAATGTACACACAGCTCAATTTCCTCCAATTAAACATTAGGAGAGACAAAGATACTCTCTGCAACTCTACCACCCTCACATCTGTAACCTCACTACCAGTTCAAGCAATAGTGCCAGATTCACAGCAATGGCATCCTTTTCTACTTTGGGCTAATTTTCTAGCCCAGGTCCCTCTTCTTCACAAAGCTCCTTCCTATTTTGATCTCTGTAACACCATTACACGGCTGTGCCTTTACCTCCACTTTAACTCATCTGTTAGAGAAATTCTCATTTCTCTCCAGACTTGAAGATTCCAGACATTGCTTTATCAAAAATGCAATATGAATAGGTCAGAATAATCCTCAATAGTATCACTGGGAATTTTCTCAGAGGTCTTTCTGTCACTTCCCATAACTTCAGCAGAAAAGCTAGTGAGGAGTATAAAATGGATTTCCATTCATCTTCTACCAAAGTTGTGGCAACCCTTCAGGAACCCTCATTGTGTACATTTTAGAGAATTGGAGTGCTTATCAGGTCTATAAGAGTAGAAACATGTACTGTTGGAAATTCTGCAAGCATTCCTTGGGTACTCCACTGTAACCTGAGAGCCAATGTGGCAGAGCCCCAGAGAAATTGTCTGAACAGGTCTTTTTTAGATATTTTGGTCGTGGAGATGGGATGGTAAGGGAATAAAGAGGAGAGATTTGAGGAGATAGAGAGGAGAGGGTGTGAGGGTATTCTGTCAACAGAGACTGGGAACAGCCTTTGGAAATTCAGGTTCATTAACAATACGTCAATCATTTTAGATGAGAAAAATTAATTTGAGATTGACATTATAAGATTATACTTTGGTGTTCACTCCTCTCGGCAACAACAAGAAGCAAGGCTTGCTAACATTCCTCCTTTAAGAATGACAAGCACTCATTTAAGTTTTCTGCCTTCATGTCACTCTGAGAAACACATCTGTAAATGGATTTGCAATCTGTCAATCTTGCCGATCATAAATGTCACCTCCAACATTTCAATGATGTTGACAGCTTTGCAATGAGGCACAAAGCTATTAAAATAAAGATTAAATGATGCACAGACTCCACAAGAACAATCCAGAGGTGCTATTTGGGTCACAGACCTCCGCAGTGTTCACACTTTAACTTAACCTGTGTCTCACACAAAAAATAGAACCAAAATGACATCTATGCGTTTATTCACATTGTCATTACACTTGCTGTATTTTAGATAATTGTCAAGTACTGCTGCATTATAAGTCTAAAATAAAAACTTTCATCTCACTCTGCCCTCTAACAAAATGCCTTAGAGCGGAAGCTTATTTTAGTACTTGTTAGAATCTGGAAAGAGATGCAGTTGAGACTAGAAAAGTGGACACTGCACTCACTCTGCCTGTTGTTCCAAGTATTTGCGAAGACTTGAGGGCAAGCCAAAGTTCCCGCTGTATAAAGTATTTTATCAGCCCTCAGAATGGAATTGTAAGATCCAACTGGCATTCAGGATTACTTGAAGGTGAGTGTATCCAGTGTAAGTATAAAAGGGTCAACAATCACATTTTGTTCAGCAACTCATCATTATTACATTTCTACATTAATTTACTCTGGTTTTCAGGATCACTACAGCAACTGCTCTGTGGCTTGTGTTTTCCTTCCAACTCCATTGGCTTTACCGAAGGGCTTCCCAACGGGGGATGCTCAACTTTGGAGCAGGGCCAACACAAGAATACCAAAAAGCCTAGATTATACCAGAGACGTTCTATTCCCACCTACTGGTAACTGCATATCTGCTTCTCAGCCAAAACAGACGTACTCCTCACTCTGGCAGACAACCAATGTTCTAGAAGCTTCACTGCCAAGGGATGTTAGGAGAATGGACCTAATACAATAACCATAATGCTGAACAATTCCTTGGAAATGCACCAACCATAGATAGATACTTGGTGCTGATAACTGACAAAAGGCTTCAAATGTTTTTGTCATCTAACAAAGTTCAATGGCAATAAGCAAGGTGATATGAGCCACCTTTGCAGACATTGTCACACCCATCTGCTGCTGACCATAGGTAATGTTTCGATGTGTTACCTGCTGCCGGTAACAAGCTGCATGAGTCTGGCACAGGCAGTGACTGATCCTCTCCTTGCTGTGATGATATAGTTCAGGGGTGGTGCCACGGAGTAGAAACAAGGCCTGTCTCTTTGCAACCGTTTCCAATTCAGTGATCACAAAATGGGGTCGAATACCAGGCATGTGGTGTGTCAATTGCCTTTCAACTCCTGCCTGCAAATTAGATTTCCTTCTTGTTCTTTCCCAACTGAACATATGCCATGCTCAACAAGCCACACAATGTGTGTAAAAATGGTGAAAACATTGCCTTCCTCCTGATGCCAGCAACTTCATATTCAGCCACATACAAAAGAGAAAAATAACTTGCATTTCAATAGCACCTTTCATCACAACCAGATGTCTCAGAGCATTTTACAGATTATTGATGACTTTTCTCATGTGTGGTCAGTGGTGTTAACTGGGAAACATAGCAACCAATCTGTACACAGCAAGACCTCACAAACAGCCATGTGATATTGACCAGATCATCTGTTTTATTGAGATATTGATTTAGGAATAAACATTGACCAAGGGAACCAGGGATTGGTCTCCGTATTCTTTAAAACAGTGGAATCTATTTACATTCTCCTGAGAAGGCAAATGGGGCATCAAATGAATATTTTATCTGAAAAACTGTAACTACAGCAATGCAATACTTCCTCAGTACCGCACTCAAATGGCAGTCTTTCAAGCTGAAGTAATGGACTGCAATCTGAACCTAATAGTTTGTAATTCAGGTGAGGGAACTACAATCAAACCACAGCTGAATAATGGAATGTCAGTGACTGCAACCGCTGGGCTGATGACTTTCCTACAGGTAATGTGCACTAGCTACTTGTGCAGATATCAATCCTTCGGAAATCTCCCATTTTCTTCAATACCGGGATCACTACTGTCCAAAGATTATGTCTTTTCTTTATTCTTTCCTGGGACATGGACATTACTGGCAATATTGACATTTCGTGCCCAACCCTAATTGCTCCTAAGAAAAGGTGGCAAAGACAGCCTTCTTGAACAATGACCCTATGACCACTAGCTGTGTGGCACAGGGGCACCGACAATACCATTTGGGAGAGAGTTTCAGTCTTTTGAGCTAGGACACTAACAGAACAGCAATATATTTCCAAGTAGGGATGATGTATGGTTGGAGGGAACTTGCAGGTGGTGCTATTTCCATTGCTGTCAAAGGAGCTTTGTGAAATAGTCTGTCTACTCTTCTCCCACCTCAACTTGTCCTATATAAGCCAGTTATGTTCATCAAGGCACTGCTGCTTCACCAGATCCTATTCTCCTGAAGCCAAACATACAACACTCAAAGTACTCTGTGTTAGCTTTCTATCTGCTCATTCAAATTATAGGAGGGACTTCCCTGATCAAACTAGTATATAACCCACACTTGACCCTGCTGCAGGCAACAACTGCACACCTTCTAGTAGCTGTCAATGGATAACAGTGTCAGTGTTCAGGTGGTCTTCTGACTTTCCTGCCCTGGGCTTATGAGGACAATTACAGTAACACAACTGCCACTCTCACAGATCTCAGTAACTGCATGTGGGAATAATTGAACATCTCACCATCAAGTATTATATAACCTATAACTACATCAAGGGAAGCTGTCTTCCCCTGTGCTTCGGGAGCATTTTGGAAATATGATTTTAGATTAATTTGCAAAATGGTTATTGTATCATGAAACTTGTTACAAATTAACATATTAGATTTACCTGATACATAAAAAGAACTTATCCTTGATTCACTGCTGCTAATTACAAACCTAAGGAAAAGAATAAGCACTACACTATTCATAGTTAGTCTTAAGAAATGTAGTATGTTAGTATACATATGAACAAAAGATAGTTCTGGATTCATTATCCAGTGAAGTATCCCACTGGTACAGCCAATAAACCTGTACAAACACTTTTACTTTTAGTCACTTGGTAATAATCTGAGTGCGTGCTCACATTGTAGTTCAGGTCTTGTAAACATCACAGTGAAAGAACAGTTAATAGAGACACAAGGATGGCACTTAGAGAACAGAATTAGATTTTAGATTATCTCATAAATGAGCAGACATGATAGTAAAAATAACAAAGACGCATACTTATATAACATATCCAGCCCGAATAAATATCCAAATGCATATTGTGAAGGGATTATTTTTAACTAAGCCATGATGAGAGAGTTACAAAAGGCAACACAAAAGGTAGGCTTAAAAGGGGGGTTTTATGAAAATAAAGAAAATTAGATTAAGCTAACTACAGACTGCGCGAGGACACAAAAACGAGATACGCACATGAGGTCAGAGTTGAAGGATCAAAGAATTCAGGAGAGGATGAATACAATATTTCAAATGAAAAGCAGACTAGATAGATCAGCAGTTGTGGGATGATGGTCCATCTGAACCAGGTGTCATAAAGAATCAAACATCTGAGTTTCAAGCAAGCTAGAGTTTATGAAATGAGAAAAACAGAAGACTGGCAAAGAAAGAGATTCTGGAAATCAAATTCAGGAGCTAACACCTAATATTTAACTGCAATAGGCGTGAGGTAAACATGGAGAAAAAGGAACAGCTACTTGTTGAGGGAAGTCAGGATAGATCTTGGAAAAACCTGGAGAAAATCTATATGTTATGAGAGAGTTAACAGTGGTGGCAGTGCCTGAATAAGGGCAGCTATTATAATTATTAGAAGCAAAGGGAGATTTAAAAAAAAACCTCAAATCCTCATCTTTAAAACTCCCTCCTGAGTTTTCTTCGTACCTTCAACTCTTTCCAGCTTCAAGAACTCCTCTAAGCCATTCTCGCCAGCCAAGACTTGCAACACATCTCCTAATCTCTTCATCTCCAGCTCAGCATCAATTTCCAATCCCAGTAGCCATTTGTGAAGCAGTTTGGCACACTTTTTTTAATGCATTAAATGTGCTGCACTAATATCAGTGTAACTTGCAGGCACTTGTAATTAATTTTAAATGAGACACACACCCTTCATACCAAAATTAATATACAACAGCTATGTGCAGCTTCCTTTTTTTTCATAGCTGAGATCAAATAGGTTTCTCCTTCAATTCTCTCTTCTACTTTAATGAAGGCACTAACTCATGCTGGGTATAGTCCCAGAAGTTCTGGCAATCCTCTGCTGACTTATGCTAGTGACAATGTAGACATTGGCAGCTTATCTGACCACAGATGGTGCAAGGGCTGAGTGCAAATCTGCTCTCGACCCATGGTCACACAGGCATACATGCCAGCAGGAGTTACTGGATCGAAAAAGGAGCAAGAGCCATGACTAATTTTCACCTCCCCAGGCTGGGAACACGGAAGCTCATTGTAACATCCCTACTTCGGAGATAGGAACCACAGCTGCAGCTCAAGGTGACAGTATGAACTTGAAGCTTTCTGGCCTGCAGAATTTAAGAGCTGCACTGTATAGTGCTTCTATTCATGGAGCCACTAGGGAGCTCTAAGGATGAATTTCAATGCTTAAGACAAAAATTCTGTCATCCCACAGAAAGATGCAGTATTGAGACATTTATAAACATTATTTGCTTGGGTGCTATTGTGGTGACCTCCACTGTGGTTTCAATTCTCGAAGTCACTGCACCGATAACCTTATGCACAATACTGGGGGTAGGCACTGAGAAGAAGCCAAACCATTCCCCAGGCCAAAGGGAGAAAAACAGAGCAAGACAAACATTTCCCAGTGGCCAGCTGCAAGATAAAATACGGTTATACTCAGTCAACAACTTTTTTTTTTTAGAAGGGGCACAAGTTCCTTTCAGTTGGTCAATTTAAGATCAAACTGAGCTGTGCAGCACAGAAGATCCTGACTTAATTTCTGCTTGCCACCAGTGAGCTGATGCCAGGTTTCTTCTGCATCACCGGGCAAGAGTGAGGATTAAAATCTGTTAGCTTTCATGCTCCTGATTGGTATCTGCCTGGTGGACACTGCCTGAGAACACATAAGGTTAGCTGTGATTTCTTCTTTGGTCCAGAATCCTGCTGATACTGTCCTTTCTTTCTTTCATTCATTGGATAAGAGTGTCACTAAGGCCAACGTTTATCTAGGGTTAGAGTTGTTTAGATTACTTTTTGAAGAATAATGACTTGGCGGGATGTCTGAAAACTGATAGCAACAGGGAACCAGCAACATCCAATCAGAGAAAGGGAGAAAAGAGGTCAAAAACCAGAAATAAAGTATTTGCTTTGATTCTTCTCTCCTCTGAATGATTTTGTATTATGTGGTCTGGAATTCAGAGCACATGCAACCCCAAGTCTCTGTTAGGTGGTCACTTAAAACTATGTAATCAAAGTCACTTTGTCGCGAATGCAAATTATTTAGATACAATCTACGCAAGGTCTGGAAGCCATCTGTGGCTTCTCTGGTGTCATGAGACCTGGACGGATTTGGCCGTTCTGGCTGCTGGAGGATTAAACAGAGTTAAATGAAACTGCAGCTGCTTTGAATAGGAAACAAACATCAAAAATTGTACAACTACTTCCTCTATCTTTAAGTTGGAGTAAAAGCGACGACAATTTGGATACAGTGTCATAAATCTACAGTTACAGCAATTTAACCCTTGCTAGATGGTGTAAAATAGCCTGGAATTAAATCCCTGATCCACTCATGTCTTTCAGTGTGCCTTCAAAACAAGCAGGGCCACATTTTGCTATTTGCCAAAGCTGACCCTGTTCCAGTTCACTTCAATCCGTATTTAATTTGATCTCAAACAGGGTAATTCTCTCTTGTTCGTTCTTTTATTCACAACACTTTGGTCCTTTTTTTGACTGCAGCCTTGGCTGATTGAGACTAAGAGCAATTTACTCTTAAGAGTCTGCCAGAGATATTTTATACACATCTCACTTTCTTTTAGTGTGCTCCTGATGCCAAGGTGGGAAGGGAATCATACGTGCCACAGTAAGGAAAGTAAATTAGTATGTTGAAGCTGATACAAACACTTGCAAGAAGACTCCTTGAAATAGTGTGAATCATAAAACCAAAGATTAGCATCTAGACCAATGCAGTTTTCACTCTATCTGCCAATTTAAAATATTTCTTTAATCTTCTCAACAATTTTTCTCCACAATAAAGGTCAATTTAGTTTGCATAATTCTCATTTTGTTTCCAAAATAAAAAGAATTGTCTGAAGTTGAAGGAAAGAAAGCAATGCTCAATTGTTTTCTTCTCAAAATTTTCAATTACTAACAGCCCACGTTCATTAACACTTACTGCATAAATTGCTGCATTCATTTATGCTGCAGTGTGCAAAGGACATCAACTGTTGGCATAATCTTTGGATTTTAATCAACCTCACAACTAAACAGATAAAACAACTAGGCCATAATCTTAGACGGTGATAGGTTTGAGGGGCTGAATGGCCTACTCCTGATGCTAATTCATACATTCATAAATCTCAACTGATTTTTGTGTGGTATAATGTGATTTTGTGCACATTAATTAATACAGTCACCCTGGTAACACAACTTGTTACATTATCTTATTGAGGCCTTTTGAAAAGAAGAATTATAATTACCTGACTGTGCTTGCATTTAAATGTTGCTACCAGTATAAATTTAAAATAATCAAAGCTTAAAACTCAGATTGAAATATTTACTTTAAAAATCATCATACAACTTTCATCACAACAGAATAGTAAAATCAAATTCATAATTATGGGAACAGAATGTACTAAAACTGCAGTAATTCCCCAAAGAATGGGAATACCCTTTTAAGTAAAAAAAATTACAAATAATATGTTTATCTCAACACATAAAATCTTATAACTGAACCTCTTTCCTTTACACATATTCCATTAGCCACAATTATTATGAGAATTGCAAATGTAAACCAGTCCTGTGTAACTTTTATATTTATTCTATGAAGGGTTGCTGCTTAAAGTTCACTTGGCACCTTTTCAGGTGTGATAGTCCATGGTTCCTCTTAGGGCTTTTCCAAACAGTCACTGAACTTATATCCACAGTCATCGTTTATCTCCTCTTTCAGAAAACGCACATTGGAATGAAAAGTTCAATATGTCCGAGTGTAATGCAGGCATATGACGTGTTGACATGACACATGGTATAAAAGGTATAATAATTAAAACTAGAGACACTGATGATACATCTGTCTCCATCAGAATCTTAAGGCAGACTCCTTTTTATCCCTCTCCCAACACTGCATGACATCATCAGATTGGGCAAAGCTTAATGCAGGCCCCAACATTAACCCTTTCAGAACCATTTTCAGATACACCATCCCCTCCCACCCACACAAGCCTTTTTTCTCCATAGTTAACATTTGTATATTCAAGTACATATAATTTCATTTTACATTTACCACAACCTCAAGTGCCTGGCTTCACAAATTTAGGTGATTTCACAATTCTTCCAGAATGCATTCTCTTTAGATTTAAGATTGGTAGGTGTGGTATGAAGACCATTGACCTGAATTCTGATCTTGATATTGACTGGTCTGTAATAATTTCTCTGCTGGAGGATCTTTTCACTCATTCCTTCTAGACTTGATAGTTGGTCGAATCCTTTTCTTACGGACCCTTATTTTTCAGAATTTTCTTTCCTTGTTGACTCGAGCATTTGCTGCAAAACATAATCTTATGTCCTTTAATCTCATGAAATCCATTATGGAAGAAGGCCAACCCATGGAAACAAGTAGCTTCTTCTTTGTATTATCCTAGATTTCTGAGCCAGGTAATTTCTTCTGGACTATATCTTGAATCTGGGAATGTTAGTCTGTCTTCCATGGAGTCACAGGCAGCTCCTCATTATTTTGTGCAACCCAATCTTCATTTTCACTCTGCTGATGCATCTATGTTGGAGTATGTAAGTGCTTTACTTCAATTTGTTGAATAGGTTGGATGTTTTCATTTGCTCTCTGGGTTTCTTCCTGGTCAGGCAGATATCTTCACACCCTCTATATTGTTGCAGGATTTTTGCTTACTTCCCATTATTTCTGTCATTGGTACTAATACTTCTTCTATAGAAGACAAGGGATTGAAATGTTGCTTGTGAACTTGTGTTGTCTGACCGTCTGACCATCTGGCAGCAATGTCAAATTTGCTGCATTAATTTGCTCACCATGGTGTTTTGCTGTCTGAACAGCTTCTCCTAAAGATTTGAGGGTTGAACTTCTCATTTATTTTCTCTAGGTTTGCAGTTTCTCACCAACTTTGCTGGCATCTGTCAACTGAATTTTCTTCACAAGTATCAGGACTGTTTTGTGGTCCTGTCAATTCTAAGAATCATGGATTTTATGATGAGTTTTGCAAACTTCAATCTCTCATGATCTCTGACCACCATGTTACTGACTGGATGCTGGTTATACTCCTGTGAAAGCCTAAATGTACCTGATGTATCCTTTTGAAGACTTTCTTCCCAGAGGGTGGTGGAACAACTAGCCTTCAGGCACACACTTATAAGTCACCAATGGCTGTGAAACGTTGCCAGTGTAGGAAGTACATGCTCTTAGCACATTCTTGGTTATTTCTTCCCTCTTGCCAAATTTCCTGGAACTGCTTTTGGTTTGCTCACCAACGTTTCTTCACAGCAACATGAAACATTTCCTTCATGCCACCATTCTAAACCAATCCCATCCACCTGCATATGGTCCGTATCCCTCTATTCCTGGGCTGTTCATGTGTCTGTCTAAATGTCTTATAAACTTTGCTGACGCGTCTGCTTCTACCACCTCGCCTTTTTTCCCAGCTTTTCCAGGCACCTACCACTCTCTGTGTATAAGACTTTGCTTGTACATCTCCTTTGAACTCCCACCCATGTCCCCTAATATTTGGCATTTCTACCCTTCTGTCAGGTCACTTGTCAGCCTCTAGCGAAAACAATCCAAGTTTATCCAACCTCACCTTATAGCTACTGCAGTCCATTCCAGACAATATCCTGCTAAACCTTCTTTTGTACACTCTCTAAAGCCTCTACATCCTGTAGCATGGGGACCACAGCTGCACACAATACTGCAAATGTGGTCTAACTAAAATCTTACACCTACTGGTAATTCAATCTTCCAAACTCTGGGTGCCACTGCCACTGTGCACATCTGAGCTACAAGAGCCATTAAGCATGATGAGCTGTATCTGAGTTGCGAGCATATAGGAAGGAAAACGTGTGAGAAAGGGAGGGGGGAGAGTTCGAAGGAAAGAAGGCAAACTCATGCTGACATCTGTCATGGCCAGCTGACGTCACTGGCCCTGTCTATGTATGTCTGAGGGCCTGCAGAAAGCTTAACAATTATTTTAGCATTCGAGCCAATTACTCTGTTCTTTTTAGGTTACACCATGACTGTGGGAAGTCCAATTAATTCTTCCACAGGTTGTACCTTGACCATTTGACAACACATTGTCCCTGGACCAGTGTACCCTTCGAATTATTTGTACTCCTTCTGCTATTTCGTGGATGCAGTCAAGTCATCCATGCAGGCTTAAAAGTTTGAAGGGTTGGTTGTGAGTTATGTATGCATTTTCAACACTCTTATGGTGTTTGTGTTGCAGAGTTGCTACTGGAGTACCTTTAATGTCGAGAATTAATCTACCTGGACCATTAAGTTTTATCTCTGTAGATATAACACCCGTTTCTTGAGCCATGATATTTGATCTGATAGGATTGTGACACTTGTACCTTTATCTAGCTGAACCTCAAATTGGGACTGTCCTACAGAATGTTCTACTCTAAGGATTCAGTCACTGCCAAGTGTCTCTTATTTTTGAAGCTCTTCTGAACTCACAATGCTCTCCTGTTCTCCTTACCAGGTCTGAATTAAATGTTCTAGTCTGGAATGCTGTCTCTACTTTGTTCCTTCTACAAGTTTTGTGTTGTTTTTTGTTCAACTTCCTGCAGCTACTGTTTGACTGTCTGTGTATCATTAAAGTGATAAACTATTTAAAGTGAACTCACTTGCCTTCTGAATTTTATTACAGCATTGTGACTTTTTAGTAATTAAGCAATAACGGACACTGCTAGTCACCATGTTAGTGTGGTGTGACGTGATGTAGAACCAATAACTACCAGATAATAGTTGGGTTGATGCTGCAACTAATCTTCCATGCTTGATAACACAATCAATCAATCTGTTCAGAGTCAGGGTTAGGACACACCTATGAAGTAGATTGGACTTGAATATTAGTCTCCTGGCTCAGAGGGAGGAACTCTATGACTGCACCGCAAGAGCATTTTACCCTATTTTCCTTTCTGTACTGAGTCTAAGGGCCTATTTGGTTAATAATGGTAGAAGAAATACCAATGACTCTTTTAACAACAATAGGCACCTACCTTAACAAGATGCAGTTTCTTGCAGCATAGCAATAGGACATTACAACGGTCATTTAGATATAACAACTAAGATTATCAGAGACTCTGATGGTAACATCTATTTCCATCGGGATCTTACTAGATTCCTCTTTTCCCCACCCTACATTGCATTACATCATCAGATTGGGTGGAGCCTCATGGTGTCTTGTTCATTAACTATTTCAGAATCATTACTTTGTACAACACACATTTACAACTCTGTATATATACACACACACACACAGATTCAACAACAAGTGCTCTGGTGTCACTGCAAACTCAACAATGTTATTAGTTCGATTTCTGAAGATCAAATATTTTCAAAGTTGAATCCCAAGTGCTTTGGGGAGCCTAATTCTTGTGGAAAGTGAAGGTTAAATTTTGTTGAAATTCTGACTTCTTGCCATGTGAGGAAGATCAGAACTTGTTATATTTAAATTTGTGCGCGAGCAGCACTGAAAACTAATATTTTGTCACTAGTTGATTCTAATCTTAGTACTGCAGATGTCCCCTGACTTCTTTTAATAAGTAAATAACACTTTGTAAAGATTATTTGCACAAGTGTGTAATTTGCATCAGAATGCAGAGAATATTTACACAATGAGATACTTTTATTCATTCAGTCTAACCACGCAGCAGCATCAAAGGAATAACTCCACAAAACCTCATCTTACAATAAAATATACAATAATTTCAAAATGCTCCCCCTTGTTAGTCATGGAACTGTTTACCAGCATACCACAGCAGCAATACACAGTAAAATCATTAGGCTTTCATACAACACACTGAACATCTGTATCAGATTGTCAATTCCACCCAATGCAGAGATTCCCAGATCTGATGGCAGTTCCAAGAATAATGAACACTATGCCTAGATACTCAGGATCTTCAAGTGTTTAAAAATAATCTAGAATAATCCTGGTTTGTACAATGAGAAATTGAAAGACTTTAAAAATAAAATCAGCAAGCTCTCACAAGTTGCAGCAGGCAACCAGCTACATATTTCACCTGTTTTTCCGATCTCTTGTCTCAACTCATTTTAGCCGTCAGGCTTGTTGTGTTTAAATGAACACACGTGACTGACTTACAGTATTCTGTATGGAATAATCCACTTAGGAAGGTTAGCTTTGTTTCCCCTGAAGATAGCTGGAAATGCAAGATCCCAAACACATTCTCAGCTGCCTGTCAAATCGGGAAGCCCAACCTACTAGTGATCTCATCAGAATTTTCAGCAAGCGTGTCTCCATGCAGGAGCCCTCAGTCTCCAGTTGAGCTCTTGCAGTGGGTAGTAGCTGGCTTGTCTGAGACATCTATGGAGCTTTGAGACTCAACCTGTTTTCATTTTGCTCGCTGCATGAATGCCTGGTGGTTTTGTACCTTGCTCATGCTGTCTGACTTCAGGAGGGGCGTCTTATACTCATTCTTTATCTCTTTTCCCCCTCACTCACTGGAATATCTCTTACATTTTATGGGTGCTGAGCTGAATAACAGTACCTGAAGATGAGTAAACCTTGAACAGGTAAGCAGGCGCTTAGCTTACATGTTTTACTTAGAGTTTTTTTTGCTACCTTATGAATTACAGCAAATTCCTATATTATCTGATCTCAACTTACATTATTAAATGCAGGGCAATCAATTTGAATAAAAGGCCTCTATCCGGAATAGCGACAAAGTTTTTTACGCTTGTTAACAGATTCAGTCAGCGCGGGTGATCCTTAATACAAGTAACTGCAGAGCTTTACTTAACCCCATGACAGCTGAAAGATCTGAACCGCTCTCAAAACAGGGAATTGCTCCTGTGTGTCTACATATAAAATTTGAGGATGAATTTTAATATATTGAAAAATGGTTGTGATAAAGTCACATTTAAAGAAGATGCAAAAAGGGGCAGAGAGATTAATTTGTAATACTTTTGAAATAGTTTATACAAATTGGTAAATGAATCTGATATTAATCTGATTTCTAATCTGCGGCCCATCGAACGTTATTCATTTCTCAAATGATACAAAAACATCAACATCACCACTCCTCTCAGCGAGCACTCCTCTCAGCAAGCACATTTACTAGACAGTGCTTCATGTGATGACTAACTTGTAGCTACTGATGGAAAAAATCAGGCTCTGCTTTTGCTTCTATTTGCAAGATCATCTAATTTTAAACAAATCTAGCTTGCGTGTATAGTTCAGTTCTCTCAAACCGTATGTGTTCTTTGAACACTTGCAAAAAAAAGGTAAAAGATGAAGTCAAGCAACTGCAAAATTCTTTTGCCTTTAGGTACAGGCAGAGTACTGTGCATTTATTACCTCCTTAACTCAATTCTGCTCAATTTTTAACTACATATACACAAAATCAGCAATTTGCTAAATAAATTGCAAGGAAGATTAATAATTTTCTTTTTATGTGAGGGGGGAGGTGATGGAAACTGAACAGAAGAAATAGATTGTTAATGTATTGTGACAGAAGACAAATTTCTAAAGCTTATGCTGATATTACTTTATAAAGACACAGGCAGTACAAGTATGAATGTCTGTTTTTGAGATAAAGTAATAAACCACATGAAAAAGAACAATTGTAAACTTGGAAAAGAAAAATGCATGCAGACATATTTAGTATGTAACCATCAACTAGGTGAACTCCAAGGAGATGCAGCTAGAAATATCTGTAAACCGAAAGCTGTCTGACAAACGTTCTGCTTGTTTAGCTTATGACAATGAAGGAGCCTGTTCTTTCTGCAAACCCATTGCAATTGCCAAATCAAGCTCCCTGAGTATATAACTCAAGTGATCCCTTCCTTCTCTCCACTTTCACATTTTTTAAAATCTGGTTTTCATGCACTACAGAGCAATGTCCTTTTGCAGTAAATTACCAGGCATTTAATTCTCACCTTTAGTCAGTTCCACCTGCATGTTAAAAACTGGATATTATGCATTTCTGTTTAGAGGCTCATTCTTGGCATGCTGATTGGTTCATCTTTAGTAACCAGTATATCAATTAATGTTATTAGGAAATAAATCTATTTTGCTCGCATTTTAGAAAGCTGCTCAAAACTGTTTTTACCAGTTGGATGCTCTTGTACATTATGGTTCTTGTAGTCAAAAGCTGAGATTTCAGTAGAAAGGTGTGGAATACGAACCCACACACTAAGATTTGTAACTGTTACAATACTTATCTTCACTTTTCTTTCTCCTATTGTATTTAGATTTGTATTTGTGCCAAATTTAAATCATTTTTATTGCTTTACTGAGTAGTCTGGTGGAGAAAGTAGCTGTGCTTTTTATTATGCCATGCACTGAATGTTAATAGATTTGTGCAAAATGCTTTAGGTCTCAAACAACAGACGCTGTGCGAATCCTTGCAAAGAGTCGGGGGAGAAATGAGAAATGCGTGAGATACATAATAAAAAAACAAATAATGTCAAGAGGCCAGACTCACTACTGGGTGACCAGTTTCAAACCTGCTCACACATAAAGGTTGTTCAGCCTTGACTTATTGTGTGAGCCATGCTGTTTTTAAAAAAAGCTGAGTTGTCACAGGTTTCAAATGAAACAGTTCCATGAAACAGCACAGATTCCAGCTGACAAGTTTGCAAACTGCATAACGTTTTTTTTAAAATATAAGAGCTAAAACTGCAATTTTCAGAAGCTCTGGTACGAGGGCACATATTGATTTAAATATAGAAAAGTCTAAGAACAAAAGAGACGCTACAGTGAGAACAAGCAGCACATATAGCCAGTGGAGCCTTTCAGCAACTTTACTGAACAGCAAGGAGGATTAAGTCATATTGTTCTAAAAGCCTAACCTTTAGCCTGAATGTATCTCCCCCACCCCCACCCTTCCATTTCAAGGAAAAGTGGAATGCTACTAAGCAGACACTGTTTGCCAGTGCTAACAGAAACACTCTCAGTATTATGCATTTACTGGGCATTCAACAACAAAGAAATAGAGTCTCTAAATGCCCAATATTTGGCTGTGTGGAAGAGAATTTGGTAATCCCTCTATTATCTAGCTTTGGGCTCTTGCCATACAACGCAAATAGTACAGTGTTTACAAAGATCAAGAACTCCTCAAGAAGCAGTTCAGATGCAGCGATATTCAGCATTCCGAAGTAGAATGGACCCTCTTCTCAGACGTACATTTAGTAAGTTACCATATCCTGTTCATAAAGGAACAACTTTGTTTTTCATCTATCAATCACAGAGGATTCCATTCTATGACAATTACATGATACAACCCAAATGCAAAGATGCTGCATCTGAACTAGACACAAATATAAACAGGGCTGATTATATCACTAACGATTATAAAGAAGGTCTAAGCAGCGTTGCCTCTCAGCAGATGGGCTTGTTAGAATGAATTTTGCAAGCAGCAACACGGGGGGCTCAGTTTATATAACTGCAATAGTACTGCTGATTTTCATTTATTGCCTGTGAACTTTGAGAGTTTCATAGGAGCTTTCTGCTCTTCCAATTTTCACTGCTAGCCTAGATTTCAATTTCTCTTGCCCTAAACCAGTTCCTTTCAAGAGCTGCCGTTGTAAACTGAACTTCAATAGAAATTTAGTCCTAAAGCTGAGAATTTACTTGGTTTTGTTATTTCTTCTTACACTAATATAGTCATAAAAGGATACATCTGTAAAAGGACTGCTTATAGTTAGCCACGTCTATGAATGCGACTGTAATAAATCTTGTAATTTCCAACAAATGGAAGCTTCTGCTGCAGCACAGTAAGCTCTTCACACATGAAACCTGCTCATTCGCTCGAGACATTCCTAGCTCTGTACTGAATTTCAGTCTAGATTGAATACTTTGGGGATTAATTACAATGTCACAGCAATTGCAGCAGACCTGTTCAGAGGTTAATCTAAGGCAGCCTGATGGTGCAGTGTTCTTGTATACCATGCATTACTCCCAAGAAGCCGTAACATGGTTTATCCATTCTTCTTCCCCCTTACAAACCATTCCCCACACGCCGAGTCCCCAGGTTCTAACTGGGACCATCTGTGAATGATACTGATCAGAAAGTGAGCGCTTTTAAAAACCCCATGAGAAAGGGAAGGAAAATATATCGATGAGAGACAATTAAACTGGGACGACATTTATACACTTCCAATTGCACAGTTACACACAGGGCTGTATCGGCAGAGGGCTTGGAGCAGTTCACTTGGAGAATGACTTGTGTGTGTAATAACCATTATCTGTATTAAAAAAAAGTGTTAGAATAAAAAATTAAATTCAGCATCTACAAATATTCTATTATGTTTACCTCACAGGGAAAATACTGAATGAGGAAACTATTCAGCTTATTTCCAAAACCCAACAGTAAGATATTAATTTTACTTAATGAATGACTGCAGTCACATTTGTATATGAAAACAACTGGCATTTCTTTTAGCTCCTGTCAGAATGCACTTAATCCTATCTAATAGCAAACATCAGAATGCGGACAAAGGAGTTAGTACAGAACTGCCAGAGATTCAAATCCAAATCATTGTGCTTAGTGCTGCGATAGCTGTTTCCTTTTCTATGGAAAAGCAGCCTCTGTTAAACTGAAATTCCATTACAAGACCACAGGACGAACACCTGATTCTATACTGAAGCAAGGATGTCTCAATTTTACTACAGGTCAGTGCACAGGTTTAATCTTATATTGGGTCACTGTGCTTGAGCTGTAAAAGTTATAATGCATCATTAAAACAACAAATCACGTTATACAGCATTCCTGGTAGGAATACTACTATTGGTTATCTTTACCAGGTAATCCACCTTTTCGTTGGGGTTACTAACTAATGTAAAATCAATCGAATTTTCCACATCACTATGAACAGTTTCATTGACAAAAACTGTCTGCATTTACCACATCCAGAACCAATACATTCTCATACATGTTTGGTGCAAAATACAATACCTCCAATCCCTCTTTGTGCTAACAATCTGCTAACACCTACCCTTTGAAGAATGCCTTCCCTTAGACAGTTTGTACAGAACAATAACAACTAACCTCACCAGTAGTTCCTTATTTTTGCCATGTGATCTTGCCTTGTGAAGCTCCTGACATCTTGCCAGAGTATAGTTCCTTGCCAGAGTATAGGCACTTGCTGCCTTCAGCAAGATGGGCAGCACTCATGGGTCAGATTTGGCTGTGAACGTTAGCAGAGGACACAAATATGGAACGGGGGAGCACACAGGGGCTGAACACAACCCTTCAAACACACACACACACCAACAAATAAAGAAACTGAATTGTTACCGAGTTATTACAAACCCTGCTTTCATTCCTACCAGTAAAAAAGATATAATAAACATAACTAGAATGGGTTCACTCTCATTTGGAGCTTTGCTAAAGGAAATGCACATTTCAGAATCAGCCCCAGAGTTACAAACTTACCTGTGCCTTATGATCCTATCTAGCTTGGCTTTAAGAGGAAAAGAGAGCTAGACATAATGACTCCTCATAACTCACAACTCAACATATCTTCAGTGCTGGATTGCTTCTCCTAAGTGGAATTCTCCCAGAGAATTCATTATTCTGCAAACCAAATTAGGGTGTTACTTCACCTAGTCAAATATTACGTTCTTGAAATAACTTCACAGAGTCCAGTATCGGTCACCAAGTCACCCTTTATTTACACGTGGAGAGTCCTTGACACTGATCCAGCTCTCAAGAACGAGCAAAACCCCTGACACTCCTGTTTATAACTGTCAGCCAGGATTCCTGATTGGACCAAGTTAATGGCCAATCAGGGAACTCATATTCTATGAAGTCCACCTAGCTGACCTTGTTACAATCACTACAGTTTTATTAGGCAGAGAAAACTGCTGCCTGAATGGCTTTGTAGCGAAATGTTGCATGGGTCAGAAGGTCCCAGGTTTGGTTCATTGGTCATGGTTCACACTGAGTAAACTAATCTAAACTACTGATAACAAGCATGGGGCTGGATGAGCACAGCAGGTCAAGCAGCATCATAGGAGCAGGAAAACTTGACGTTTCGGGCCTAAACCCTTCATCAGAAATGGGGGAGGGGAAGAGGGTTCTGAAATAAATAGGGAGAGAGGGGGAGGCGGATAGAGGATGGATAGAGGAGAGGATAGGTGGAGAGGAGGCAGACAGGTCGAAGAGGCGGGGATGGAGCCAGTAAAGGTGAGTGTAGGTAGGGGGGTAGGGAGGAGATAGGTCAGTCCAGGGAGGACGGA
>JAHRHZ010000161.1:1258116-1289436 GCA_024137785.1 Ginglymostoma cirratum
TTTCCTGCTCCTATGATGCTGCTTGACCTGCTGTGCTCATCCAGCCCCATGCTTGTTATCTCGGATTCTCCAGCATCTGCAGTACCTTTTATCTCTAATCTAAACTACTACTACTTTCCACTACTACTTCTTTCAATATCAGAAAACTAAGTCTGAACTCCAAATTAAAGGTGAGATTTGATTAAAAAAATACAGAAGTCGTGTTTAGAAGGCTGCTACTAATCTTCAATTCAGGTTTTGTATCATAACAAATAAGCAGTTATTCAGAAATCAGTGTCAGATACAATTGGTAAGTTAGAAGGACAAAAGCCCAAACAACTGCCTGAGATAGATGCCTTATTTCCTAAGCTAGTGAGAGACACTAAGGAAAAGAAAACTGAAGCATGTGATATCATCACAGAAGAATCATGGCTCTCTGGGGATTTGGAACAAGCAGATTAGCAGTCCCACTGGGTGGATGCATCACACAATGTCCTAATGAGCTATTCAGGAAACCCCAAATTTGATCCTCAGTCAACGATGAATTATTTGATCTAAGCCATGGTATTTTATGGGGTACATTAACACTGCTTGGAAGGACAAGAGATAGTCAGCCATGATTTCCACTCCTGACAACAAAGTGACTCTGAGACAGGAGGAACTGCAGATGCTGGAGAATCTGAGATAACAAGGTGTAGAGCTGGATGAACACAGCAGGCCAAGCAGCATCAGAGGAGCAGGAAGGCTGACGTTTCGGGCCTAGACCTTTCTTCAGAAATGGGGTTCTGAAATAAATAGGGAGAGAGGGTGAGGTGGATAGAAGATGGATAGAGGAGAAGATAGGTGGAGAGGAGACAGACAAGTCAAAGAGACGGGGATGGAGCCAGTAAAGGTGAGTGTAGATGGGGAGGGAGGGAGGAGATAGGTCAGTCCAGGGAGGACGGACAGGTCAAGGGGGTGGGATGAGGTTAGTAGGTAGGAGATCGGAGCGGGGCTTGAGGTGCGAGGAAGGACAGGTTAGGGAGGCAGGGACGAGTGGGCTGGTTTTGGGATGCAGTAAGGGGAGGGGAGATTTTGAAGCTTGTGAAGTCCACATTAATACCATTGGGCTGCAGGGTTCCCAAGCGGGATATGTGTTGCTGTTCCTGCAGCCTTCGGATGGCATCGTTGTGGCACTGCAGGAGGCCCAGGATGGACATGTCATCTGCGGAATGGGAGGGGGAGTTGAAATGGTTCGCGACCTGGAGGTGCAGTTGTTTAGTGCGAACCGAGGGTAGATGTGCTGCAAAGCGGTCCCCAAGCCTCTGCCTGGTTTCCATGATGTACAGGAGGCGACAACGGGAACAGCAGATGCAGTATACCACATTAGCAGATGGGCAGATGAACATCTGCTTGATGTGGAAAGTCTTCTTGCGGCCTGGGATGGGGGTAAGCGGGGAGGTGTAGGGGCAGGTGTAGCACTTCCTGCGGTTGCAGGGAAAAGTGCCAGGTGTGGTGGGACTGGAGGGGAGTGTGGAGCGGACAAGGGAGTGACAGAGAGAGTGGTCCCTACGGAAAGCAGATAAGGGTGGGGAGGGAAAAATGTCTTTGGTGGAGGGGTCAGATTGCAGATGGCGGAAGTGTCAAAGGATGATGCGTTGGATCCGGAGGTGGTGGGGTGGTACGTGAGGACAAGGGGGATTCTGTTTTGGTTGTTATTGCGGGGAGGGGGTGTGAGGGATGAGTTGCGGGAAATGCGGGAGACACGGTCGAGGGCGTTCTCAACCACTGAGGGGGGGGAAGTTGTGGTCCTTGAAAAACGAGGACATCTGAGATGTACGGGAGTGGAATGCCTCATCCTGGGAGCAGATGCGGCGGAAGCAAAGGAATTGGGAATAGGGGATGGCATTTTTGCAGGAAGGTGGGTGGGAGGAGGTGTATTTTAGGTAGCTAAGGAATTGGGAATAGGGGATGAATGTATCAGCGCCGCCTCGTGCTCCCACGAGGTGCTCGAACAGTTCATCCACTTCACCAACACCTTCCACCCAAACCTGAAGTTCACCTGGACCATCTCCAATACCTCTCTCTCCATCCTGGACCTCTCTGTCTCCATTTCAGGTAACCACCTCGAAACCGATGTCCATTTCAAGCCCACCAACTCCCACAGCTACCAAGAATACATCTCCTCCCACCCACCTTCCTGCAAAAATGCCATCCCCTATTCCCAATTCCTTTGTCTCCGCCACATCTGTTCCCAGGATGAGGCATTCCACTCCCGTACATCTCAGATGTCCTCATTCTTCAAGGACCGCAAACTCCCCCCCCACAGTGGTCGAGAACGCCCTCGACCGTGTCTCCCGCATTTCCCGCAACTCATCCCTCACACCCCCTCCCCGCAATAATAACCAAAACAGAATCCCCCTTGTCCTCACGTACCACCCCACCAACCTCTGGATCCAACGCATCATCCTCCGACACTTCCGCCATCTGCAATCCGATCCCACCACCAAAGACATTTTTCCCTCCCCACCCTTATCTGCTTTCCATAGGGACCACTCTCTCCGTGATTCCCTTGTCCGCTCCACACTCCCCTCCAGCCCCACCTTACCCTGCACTTTTCCCTGCAACCGCAGGAAGTGCTACACCAGCCCCTACACCTCCCTCCTCACCCCCATCCAGGCTGCAAGAAGACTTTCCACATCAAGCAGATGTTCATCTGCACATCTGCTAATGTGGTATACTGCCTCCGCTGTTCCCGTTGTGGCCTCCTCTACATCGGGGAAACCAAGCAGAGGCTTGGGGACTGCTTTGCAGCACACCTACGCGCGGTTTGCACTAAACAACTGCACCTCCCAGTCGCAAACCATTTCAACTCCCCCTCCCATTCTGCAGACGACATGTCCATCCTGGGCCTCCTGCAGTGCCACATCAATACTACCCAAAGGTTGCAGGAACAGCAACACATATTCAGCCTGGGAACCCTGCAGCCCAATGGTATCAATGTCAATTTGACAAGCTTCAAAATCTCCCCTCCCCCAACCGCATCCCAAAACCAGCCCAGCTCGTTCCCGCCTCCCTAAGCTGTCCTTCCTCCCACCTATCCCCTCCTCCCACCTCAAGCCCCACCCCCATCTCCTACCTACTAACCTCATCCCACTCCCTTGACCTGTCCGTCCTCCCTGGACTGACCTATCTCCTCCCTAACTCCCCACCTACACTCACTTTTACTGGCTCCATCCCCGCATCTTTGACTTGTCTGTCTCCTCTCCACCTATCTTCTCCTCTATCCATCTTCTATCCGCCTCCCCCTCTCTCCCTATTTATTTCAGAACCCCCTTCCCCTCCCCCATTTCTGAAGAAGGGTCTAGGCCCGAAACGTCAGCCTTCCTGCTCCTCTGATGCTGCTTGGCCTGCTGTGTTCATCCAGCTCTACACCTTGTTAACACAGTGACTCTTACTGGAATGTGTGAATGTAAAAACAGAATCGAACTTCAATGTTGTTTCATTCATAAGCAAATCAGCTGCCGACAATCCCTGCCTCAGTGCACCCATTTAAGAAGAGCCACTGAATGAGTTACCAGAGTGTATGATGTCACACCACGTGAGAGGAGAAGCAGGGGATAAAACTGAAAGAAAAAATATATTAAAAGGTATCTGATGTATGATATCACAAGATCACAGTGTTGGCCTACTTTTCTCAGGAAAGACATTGTGTGATAATACAATGGCTTTAAGAGGTGTATTCTGTCAGTTTTTGAGTGAAGAAAGGTTCAGACAAAGGTGAAAAGCAGTCTGCTCAAAGCCAATAAACAGTTTGTGAGGCCCTGGATTGTTTTTAAGGTCGGAACAATAGAAACAGCCTGAATGAGTGGGGTCAAGGTCCTGCAGAACCAGGATTTTTAGTTTTAGCTTTCTGCAGTTGCTAAGGTCTTGAGTCGCGATGTAGGAGCTCTGATTCCAACCCTATACAGCTAAAAGCCTGGGTTCTCTTCCTGCTGCTGAGACAATCTATTTTACTCAATTAGCTTTTGCAATTTGTTTTTTTGTATATTTATGGGATGATAATAGTTAATATGTATTTTATTTTGTTAAGCATTTTGATAGTTACAGTTAAGTCAATTCTTTTATTCTTATTTTGTCTGTATTTTAACAGTAGTACAAAAAATGAGAGAGATAGTAGGAACTGCCGATGCTGGAGAATCTGAGATAACAAGGTGTGGAGCTGGATGAATACAAATGAAGAAAAAAAAAATAAAAAATGAAGTGTGCTTTGCTTAAAATCGATTAACTTGACCAACTGAATTGCATCTGGAACACAATGCCTTACACTCACGTTTAAAGTGAGAAAAAGTTAGGGACTAGGCTATCTACTTAATATATTTTGATGGGGTTTGATCTGGTCCATAACATTTGCCATACAGGAAATGCAACAAAGATTCACCAGACTTGTTCCCAGGATGGTGGGACTGTCCTATAAAGAGAGATTGCTTAAATTGGGCCTGTATTCTCTACAATTTCGAAGAATGAGACATGATCTCATTGAAACTTACAAAATACTCGAAGGGTTAGATAGAACATAGATCATAGAACATTACAGCGTATTACAGACCCTTCGGCCCTCGATGTTGCGCTGACCTGTGAAACCAATCTGAAGCCCATCCAACCTACACTATTCCCTTATCATCCATACGTTTATCCAATGACCATTTAAATGCCCTTAAAGTTGGCGAGTCTACTACTGTTGCAGATAGGGTAGATACGGGTAAGATGTTTCCCTTGGTTGGGAAGTCTAGAAATAGAGGGCACAATTTCAGATTAAAGGGGATGCCACTGAGATGAAGAGAAATTCTTTTACTCAGAGAGATTTGAATCTTTGGAATTTTCTACTTAGACAGCTATGAAAGCTCAGTTTTTGAGTATATTTAAAATAGATTTCTGATTATCTGATTTTTGAGTATATTTAAAATAGATTTCTGATTATCAATGGCATATGATTTATGGGGAAGAGTGTAAGAAAGGACTTTGAAGTGTTCAATCAGCCATGCTCGTACTAAATAGTGAGGTCGGCTCAATGGGCTAAATTGCCTACTCCAGTTCCTATGCTTAACACAATTGTAAAAATGCCTAAATTTAGAATTTGCACATATGCATACACACAATTTAACACATTCACACGAAATTCCTTTGTTCTGCATTTTCCAACAGCATTGTTACCATTTATTTACATAGTGTAATTTCAAGGTTGGAAAGTGAAATGTTGTCTCCCAGCCAAATTACCAGCAAGTGTTGCAGTAAGTTTAAGGCGCAATTCAACCTCAGGCTTTGCTACAAAACTTCTAAGCCTCCGAACTTTCAATAAATTAGTACCAAAATATCACTGTAAGCCAATTTGACTCCCCTACCCCACATTGTCCCTTAAGAAAAGGGAAAGTGTAAGAAATATGTAAGTACTCTTTATGTGTTCATCTTGACATCTTAATAGAATCATTTTGTACTTATTTATTGCTGCCATTTTATGTCATTACTGGGTCCAAGGAATTAATTTAGCAACATGATAATGACATTTATCACAAGGAAACAATCATGAAATTTTTTTTGTAAATGCAAAAATAACACGGCCACTTAGTTGCTCTTGTTTACTTTTCTATAAAAGGAAATTTTATATTTACGTAATGCACATTATGTCCTTGTGACGTCCCGAAGTGTTTTACAACCAGCACTTTATTTTTATGTAAGTGCAGTCGGTGTTGCTGTTATTGTTAAGGCAAACCTGCAAGCCAACTTCCCACAGACAGCAAACAAAATAAATGAGCATTAATCTGTTTCTGATGGTGCTGTGTGAGGGAAGAATGTTGGCCAGGACCCCAAGGAGCACACCCTCCCCTCTCCCCACCATTCCTCCACTGAAAAGTACTCAAATTGGCAGGACAGGACCAGTCGTGACCCGCAGGGATCTGTGTAGGGGCCTCAGTTATTCATATATTCATTAATAACTTGCATGGCATAAAAAGTTACATATCCAAATTTGCTGACGACAAAAAAATTCAGCAGCATTGTAGACGGTGTTGACAACAGCATAAAATTACAACAGGGTATTGATAGATTAATGGAATGTGCAAAACGGTGGCAGATGGATTTTAATAAAACCAAGTGTGACATTATCCATTTTGGTCCGAGAAAGAATAGATCAGGGTTTTCTTTGTAGGAGTCACAAAGTTAAATGGAGAAGATATCCAGCGAGATTTGAGGGTTCAGGTGCATAGCTCTTTAAAATGACACAAACAGGTCGTGAAAATAATCAAGAAAGCTAATGAAATGCTGGTCGTCATATCTAAAAGGCTGGAATACAGGAATGCAGATGTTATGCTGCAGTTATACAAATTATACAAAACCCTAGTTAGATCCCACTGTGAGCGGATCTGAGCACAACACCATAGAAAGGATGTTTTGGCTCTCAAGGGAGTTCAACGCAGATTTACAAGCGTGATACCTGTACTTAAATTACGAGGAGAGATTAGGCAAATTAGCCCTTTAGTCTCTAGAATTTAGAAAATTAAGAGTTGATCTATAATCAGAATAAGATTTTATTGTCATATGTACTGAAGTACAGAGATACATGAGTACAGTGAGAAGCGTACAAAGTCCACAGTTCTGGCACCATATTTGGTACAACAGTGTCTAGGTACAAAATCTTAGATATAAATTAGATAAATAAAGACATAAAGTTATAAGTTCAGCATTTCAGTCCTTCTAAAGCAGAGGAAGAGAGGGGAAAAAAAGAGCAGGTGGAGCTATCGGGTCTGCACTGGGCTTCAACCCAGGACTGTACTATGCTCCACCTCGAGGCCTAAAGTCCATGCTGGGCTCCACCTTGAGGCCTCGAGGCCTAGAGTCCGTGCTGGGCTCCACCTCGAGGCCTAGAGTCCGCGCTAGGCTTCACTCAAGCCAGGAGTCTGTGCTGGGCTCAACCTCGAGGCCTAGAGTCCGCGCTGGGCTCCTCTTCAAGGCCAGGAATCCATGCTGGGCTTCAACTCGAGGCCAGGATTCCATGCCGGGCTTCACCTCGAGGCCAGGATTCCGCGCTGGGCTTCACCTCAAGACTGGGTGTCCATGCTGGGCTTCACCTCGAGGCCAGGAGTCCATGCTGGGCTTCACCCCGAGGCCAGGAGTCCGTGCTGGGCTTCACCTCGAGGCCAGGAGTCCGTGCTGGGCTTCACCTCGAGGCCAGGAGTCCGTGCTGGGCTTCACCTCGAGGTCAGGAGCCCTTGCTGGGCTTGATCTCGAGGCCAGGTGTCCACGTTGGGCTTGACCTCGAGGCCATGTGTCCGCGTTGGGCTTGACCTCGAGGCCATGTGTCCGCGTTGGGCTTCACCTCGAGGCCTGGAGTCCACGTTGGGCTTCAGCTCAAGGCCAGGAGTTCGTGTTGGGCTTCACCTCGAGGCTGGGTGTCCGTGCTGGGCTTCACCTCAATGCCAGGATTCCTCGCATCCATGCTGGGCTTCACCACGAGGATGGGAGTCCTCAATCTAATCAAGGTCTTCAGAATATTAGCAGGGGAAAGACAGGATAGATAAAGATAAACCAATTCCACTGGTTGAAGATTCTACAACCAAGGGGCATAATCTAAGAATTAGGGCCAGGCCATTCAGGAGTTGTTAGAAAGCACTTCTATGAGTAAAATGTAGTGGAAGTTTGGAACACTCTTCCTCAAATAGCAGTTGATACTCATTCAATTGTTAAATTTAAATCTGAGATAGACAAATATTTATTAAGAAAGGGATATGGGCCCAAGGCACACACATGAAGTTAGGCCACAGATGAGCCATGACCTTACTGAATGTGCAGCAGGCTTGACGGGCTGAATAGTCTACTCCTGTCCCTGTATTCCGAAGTGTCTCATGGCTTCCACTTAGTTCATCTTAACAGCCTGATGAAGTCATATTTTAAGGTCCCATTCGAAAACAGCACCACTGATAATGCTAAGTCTTAGTTCTATAAAGATGTGTCAGTCCAGATGGTACACTCAAGTAAGCTCTTAATGGGGTTGGACTGCATAACACAGAGTCAGTGCTTCAACTGCTAACTGTGGTTTTAGCATGTTAGTTAATTGTTAACTGCAGTTTTAGCACATTAATTGCTAACTTCAGTTTTAGCATGTTATTTAATTGTTAACTGCAGTTTAAGCATGTTAGTTAACTGCTACCTGTAGTGTTAGTATGTGAATGAACTGCCAACTGTAGCTCTAGCATATTAATTAACTGCTAAATAAAAAACAAAAGAACTGTGGATGCTGTGAATCAGAAACAAAAATGAGCTGGAAAAGCTCAGCAGGCCTGGCAGCATCTGTAAAGAGAAATCAATGTTAATGTTGATAACAAGCATGGGGCTGGATGAACACAGCAGTTAAAGCAGCATCATAGGAGCAGGAAAACTTGACGTTTCGGGCCTAAACCCTTCATCAGAAAATGTTAACGTTCATCAATGTTAACGTTTTTGGGTCCGGATACCCTTCCTGAGAACTGGACAGTTCTGCAGTTCAGCACATCAGTTATCTAGTAAAGAGTCATGTCATTGTCATTGCTATGAAATCAATGAAATCATAAAATTAAATGATCACTTCAGGACCACTCACCTGACATTTTCTTGTAAAGTGGGAGAATTCACAATTGTCTTTCCTAAACTTACCTTGCAGGTTTATCTGAAAAATGCTTGCTTCCTACTTTACCCTTTAATGGACTAGGTTAATCTATATTGTCACAGCACTTTCAAGGTTATAACATGATTTTAGAATGGCACGTGAGCATCTTCTCAAGACTTTGTCTTGCATCTACAAGGAAAGATGTTGAGAGATGACAGTCTGAAGATTGTTACAACCGGAATATATGTACAAATTTATATAGTGCAACATAATTACTTATAATAAGTAAAAGATGCACTAGAGAAAATGAATATATTTTTCAAAGAATACCATCGATTGCAATCCAGTAATCAGAGTTGCCATAGAGACAGTATACTTTCTGGTCGAGTGTACATATTTGAAGCCTCTCTTTGCTCATTAGAGTATTTTAATTTTGCAAAAGGGACTCCTGATTGCTAAATAGAAAGAAAGTGCTTTTTGAAGCACTTGAGTGATAACGGTGACAGTGCCTGTTCATTCTACCACTGGACCAAAACAACAAGTCTCAATGAGGTAGATCCTCTATAAAATATCTGTTTGCAAAGAACACCATTCAGGGTCTGACCGAATATAAGAATGAATGAATCTGCAGGAGCTTTGGTTGATTATCTTTGGGGATTAGGAAGCATTAATGCAAAGTATTCCCTCTGGAGTTTAGGTTGCTGAGATGGAGTTTACAAGGGTGAGTTTAAACGTTGTTTATAAAGTCACAGCTTTTGTTTTGAACTGGATGGCTTTTACTTTCTTTTTGTCTTGTGAATGATAAACCCTACAGAAAAATTCCCTTAGGTCTTCGCCTAGTCCATCACCATTAGATTTGTGAAAGTAAGGCAGCAACCTTATACAGGAACATAAATGTGAATTCTGCTGAGCCCACAGTAGTGAAGTGAAAGAAGCTGAGGGAAATTTCCAGTGTAGGTGCACAAATAATTTTCATTCTATCAACTGAATACTTATGTCAATTCAAATGAATGCACAGCAACTCCTTTTAAGAAATAAAAATTGAAAGAAAGAGTCATACGGCAGGGAAACACATTCGTGCTGACCAGGTTTCCTGAACTGAACTAGATCTATTTGCCTACGTTTGGCCCATATCCCTCTAAACTTTCCTATCTATGTACCTGTCCAAATATCTTTTAAATGTTGTAATTGTACCCGCCTCTACCGCTTCCTCTGGCAGTTCATTCTGCATACACACCACCCTATGTGTGAAAAGGCTGCCCCCTCAGGTTCCCCTTAAATCTTTCCCACTCACCTTAAACCTACGCCATTTAAGTTTTTGGTTCCTCTACCCTAGGAAAAAGGCCTTGTCTATTCACCTTATCTATGCCTCTCATGATTTGAGATATCTCTGTAAGGTCACCCCTCAACGTCCTATGCTCCAAGGAAAATCATCCAGCCTATCCAGCCTTTCCCAATAACTCAAACCCTCCAGTCCTGGCAACATCTATGTAAGTCGTCTCTGTACCCTTTCCAGTTCAATACTATCCTTCCGGTAACAGCATTCCAAAAGTGGCCTCACCAATGTCTTGTACAGCAGCAACATGACATCCCAACTCCTATATTCAATGCTCTGGCCAATGAAATCAAGTGTGCCAAACTCCTTCTTCACCACCCTGTCCTACCTGTGACTCCACTTTCAAGGAACTCTTGTACCTGCACCCCTAGATCAGCAGTTAAACTTGCATGGAAGCAAGAAGTGGAATGGATATATATTAACACATAGCCCCTTTTTTTGCAGACAGAAGGAAAGTGTACAGTACATACATTGTATCTGTTCCGACTCAATAAAACATGTGACAGCCATTCTCTGAATCATTTCTGAGGACAATACCTTAACCAGAGTCAACTTCCTGATTTCAAGAAAACTTAGCAGTTATCTCTCAGTCACTATCCAATCTGTGTATTCTCCATAGCAATATTCATTCACCAACCAGTCAGCACATTTTTTTTCTCATATCACATAAATATTGCTTTCCCTTTACTTTGGTGTTCCTTGCAAATTGTCCTGATGAGGTGCAAGATGAAAAGCTTTGATGAAATGCGCCTTTTTACAGTCATACTGGAAGTAATAGATTGTTGACTAATCATTAAAATCCATCTCAAACTATTCATCTAGAATAGTCCCAGCCACAAAAAAAGGAAATCCCCCAGTGATTAAGAGCTGTGGCAAGCATAGCACCAAAGTCTCTTGTTTTGTCCCAGCATATTGCACTCACTGCATGAGTTTCTGCTTTCGGTGTGATCGAAAACTTGGCTGAAAGTTGCACTTCAGCTCAAACTGGTTTTCAGAACTTATAGTTTTGATCTGGAATCTGCTCATGTAGAATCTCACCATGTAGAACTTAAATTCAATTCAACAATTTCTAAAACTGAAAGGTAGTCTTAAAAATGGTAACGATGGAACTATCATCATTGTTGAAAAGGCCTATCCGATTCAATGAAATGGGAATGGAAATCTGCTATTCTTTCCTGGTCTGACCTCCATGTGACTCTAGATCCACACTGCCCTCTGAAATGCCCCTAACATGGAAATCAGTTGATGGTCAATCAGAGAGAAGTGCCTTGCTAGTGCCACCCTCATCCCATGAGAGAATCAACTTAGAAAATGAAAAATAGGCCAAGCAACAGAACAATTGGGCAATATATTGAATGCAATACTTTAAAAATGATTTTGCACTTAAAGACATTTTTTGATGTATTTCAGATTGATAACCTGATGTAAGTTAATTAAAATATATGAAAATTTGTTTGACACAAAAAATAAGCATTTTTTGAATCAATCAGTAGTCTAGCACCTGAGTAATCTGATTCTAAATAACTGAACATGACTCTGTTAAACTAATCAGAATTGTCTACTAGTTGCATGGTGTAAAGTACTTAGTAAAGTTTAATATATATAAAATATCTTTTAGAAAGTGCCTACTAGTGCTCCAGCTCCTAAGTAAGCACCTTAATATTAAGAGACTCTTCAAAAGCTCTACTTGGACTGACTTCTCAGAAACCCATCATTGTGACTAGTTCAAACTGGGGAGGACAACTATTTCTGAACTGGGCTGACATCTTGCATGATGTTCTTGAAACCAACCCAAAAAAATCATGGAAGCTGGACTTGTGCTGGATGTAAATTGTGCTTGAAATTCTTTGATAGTTTCCACTGACTTTTGGAGACTATTGCCTATACAAACAGAAACTCCGGGATATGATGTTTTAAGAGGGCAATATTAGTATTGACAAATTCCTCCTGAAATGGTATTTGTCCAGTTGACATTCCCTAAAGCACAAGCTTGGTCAATGTGTGGCTATGGATCATTGGACTGTGGAGTACCTCAGAGGAGGGCTAAAGTCTTATCCAAATTCCAAGGACATGCCTTCTAGCAGGAGTCACTGCACTGGCGAGTAATCAGGCATGGGAACTCTGGCCAAGATTCCCCTTCAAAGTCTCAGGTTGCTGAAAGTTTATGTACCCGTGTAGCTCAGGACTGGACCAGGCAGAGCCTGATAGTAGAATACCCTACTGGTGCAGGTAGTTCTGCTTTAATGCATGTTTTGCTAATGCAAATTGGCTGTGACATGATTGATGAATAGTAGGGACTGTTTGGGTAATGCATACTTTCTGCTGTACAGGGAGAGCGATCTTCTATAGCAATTTCCCTATAAAGTAATTTTCTGTGGGGATTTTCTATAGTAAGAGATCATGCAAGAGCACAACTATCACATTATAGGAGAACTACCTGTAATGCCAAACATAGAGGAGAGGCAAACAATAAGGTTGACATCCATAATCTCAAGGGTATTTGGGGATGAGCAAATAATGTTGGCCTATCCAGTGATGCCGACATGCCATGAATGAATTTTTTAAAAATTGTGTGCAACATGACCTAGATAGTCCAGCAGAATGAATGGAAAACTGGAATTGCACTCTGGATTTGCACTCCTGACTTTGAAAATTCCTCACTCCACAAATCCCATTGAGACAAAGTGTCCTGGGTAGTCAATATTTTTGATCTGAGGGTGGGGAAGTAGGGATGAGTCTTGGCTGGAGTTGGACCCCAAAAAACTGGGAAGGCAGCAATAGGGACTGCCTGCTGTCAAGTTGGACTGCCTCAAAGATGCAATATACCAGCTGGAGAAAAAAAAAGACCAAAAAAAAGCTAACACTTCAGCACCTACACGATCCCTAGCATTATATCTCCCATCAGCCTCCTCATGGCCCTTCATACTGCCTATGCTAATCTATTGCACCTCCACCCATCTCCATAGTCTTTCATATGCTTCATACCCATCTACACCACGTGCCAAAACCCCCAAGGAGCCTCCATGCCTATTTATTCCCCAATTCAATACCCTTTGCTTTATATCTGCCATGACAATTCACTCAGAATCTACCATAGCCAGACCTAAGATGAAATGAAATAAAGTTCTAAGTATCTACTGGTGATATCACTGTTTAAAAACAAAATTCTCATTTATAAAACAAATTAAATTCTGTCAACTAATTAATCCCTTATAAATAAACACACTTATATTTGTCACCCCACATCAAAGGTTTGTTCAACCATTTGGAGCATTAAATCAAACTGTGAATTGGAAGGTGTCCCACTGTGATAATAACAGGTTTTGAAATCAGCCATACAGATCAGATCCTACAAGGATAGCTCTCAGGCTTATGTAACAATCAGAGTTAAATAGCAACCACTGATTTTTTTTTAAAAAAGCAGACTTCTTTTAACTTTAAAGTCAGAAACATTAAATCCCTTGAGTGTTTGATAATTCCAAGAGAATTTTGATGCTTTGAATAGATTTATAGTTCCACTGAGATTACCCACTTGTTACGCATGTTCATGTCTAATTTGAACAAACCCAGGGAACATCTAACTTCTCCCAAAGGGCACTTGACCTCTCCAAAATGCATCCCTCGATCTATCCAAATGATACTCTAACTCAGTAAAAATCTTTGGTAAATTTAGACATGCTCCTGAAAAACGAAAAGCATACATGTCGTGTTTTGGACATCCCAATCACTAAAAACTGAATCTGTTTGAAGGTAGTTGCAATTTAATTTGTGAAACTTCCTCCATGAATCACAAAGGTGCAAAGTGCAACCAGCCTCCAAAAATCAAGCAAAAATGGTGGATACTAGAATTAGATTTGGAACCTTTTTTTTAAAGAATCCCTTGTGTGGAAACAGTATTCAGCCCAACAAGTCCACACAAACTCTCCAAAGAACACCCCACCCAGACCATACCCCCCCCCCCTCCCTATCTCTGTAACCCTGCATTTCCCATGGCTAATTCATCTAACCTATGCATCCCTGGACACAACGGGACAATTTAGCATGGCCAATCCACATAACCTGCACATCTTCGGACTGTGGGAGGAGACTGGAGCACCTGGCAGAAACACTGCAAACACAGGGAGAACTTGCAAACTCCACACAGTCGCCCAAGGCTGGAACTGAACCCAGGTCCCTGGTGCTGTGAGGCAGCAGAGCTAATCACTCAGCCACCATGCCGCCCCTTCCAGAATTTCTATAGCTTCGAGATGCTATTTTGGCTAAGCCAGAGACTCTCTCCATCTCCAAAAATATTCAGACCTACAAGTGAAGAAAGGATTAAAAGGAAAGTTTGGGGAAAGTAGGTCCTGAAAAAGGGGATGATTAGAATGCAAGTACTCTATCTTAAACAATTATTGGGCAGGTTCCATGAATTTTCTGTCAGGGGATGAGACAGTGCTTTTAAAAGGCATACTTGAAAGAGTATAAGGACAGACGTGGAGTGTAGGTGGCTCACACGAAGACGAACATCATCGCAGAGTTAATGGGTCCAATGTTCTTTTCTGTGTTGTAAAATTCTACAATTCTCACTGTTGTCTTCAATCTCAGCTGGAGCAGTGATTAAACCTTTCACCTCATGGGTCAGCCTCACTTCAGGGGGAATTGCCATTATTTTCTAAAGCTGCCTTTGCCATTCATAGGTGAAGGGATGAATACATCACATGGTTTGTTTATTTGACTGCATGTGAGGAAGCACTAGGTCGTAAGTAAAAAAAATCTAGTGAGCTGTGTTTTACCGAGGTTAAAAAAAACTTAAAATTTAGAAATATGAAATAAACAATATGAAGGAAATGCTAAACATTCACAGTAGTTTATTCAGTATCCAAAAGACTATAATACTTCATTATATCAAGTGGATCCCTTTATTACATCAGAAATACCAACTTAGCTCACCATTATATATTAATAAAATATTGAATTCAGATTTTAATACTTTACAAAAGATTTTCAAAAACGTGTATCCTCTTTTGAAAGATAGATCTTCAAATGTCATTTGCTGTATCAGTGTGCACTACAGCAAAGGGTGTTTGATGAGATTTCTCTGTTGAAATCCAAATGTTACATCAGACAGTGTCACAGCAATAGATAGGTTACCCGGTTGAGAGATATAAAGAATGCACATTATGAGAGTGATGATGTTGTTGAACAGGAACACGGCTCATAATAATTTTGTCAAAACTGAATCTCATGGTGGGGTAGCTTCAGCACAGGTATTATATTAATATTTGACAGAATGAAACAAACATAAATTGCATAAAATAATGCAGAGAAATGCCAGTCATAACTTTAAGAAGGCTTTGTATGTTTTATGCAGCTTTCCTACTCAAATAACCTGGTAGTTTAAATAAATTATACAATTTACAAAACATTAATGAATAATACCAGAATCCTCCATAAAATCAGTTCTCCACACACAGTTGCCCATATTCTGGCCCTTTTTCTTCTCTCCTCTACTGAATATACTCACTTATACTAAAGTTCAAACCTCTGGTCTTCAGTCAGAAATTTTTATGAATAATCATTCTTCATAACCAGAGGTAATGAGCTGGATTATCCATAATCTGCTTCAGTGGTGCTGAAGGAATCACAGACTTCAGAGGTCAGATTCCTAGTGGAATCACTCCTTGCCTTGACTCATAGCACCCAAACAGGCCAGGAAGAGGCAGAGGAGCTCCAAAAATTCACAAGGTCCTGGACTCAGATTGACCTGTGGCAATCAGAAATTTCTGAAGAAGGGCCCCGACTCAAAATGTCAACTTTCCTGCTCCTCTGATGCTGCCTGGCCTGCTGTGTTCCTCCAGCTTCACACTGTATTATCTCTGACTCTAGTATCTGCAATTATTACTACCTGAGAGGTAGAGAGCTGAGTTGGTTTGGGAGTGAATTCTGGAGCACAAGCTGTCAATGGCAGAGTGATTAAAATTAGGGAGGCTTGAAAGGCCAGAATTGGAGGACCCAAAGATCTTGGAGGGCTCCAATGAGCTGGAGGAAGTTACAGAGAGAGGGAGGGGTGTTTTTTTTTTCTTTATTCATTCATGGGAGGAGGGCATTGCTGGCTAGGCAGCATTTATCGCCCATCCCTAATTGCCCAGAGGGCAGTTTAAAGTCAACCACATTGCTGTGGGTGTGGAGTCGCATGTAGGCCAGGCCAAGTAAGGATGGCTGTTTCCTTCCCTAAAGGACATCAGCGAATCAGATGGATTTTTTTCCAACAATCAACAATGAATTCATGATCATCATTACATTCTTAATTCCAGATATTTATTGAATTCAAATTCCACCAACTGCAATGGTAGGATTCGAATCTGGGTCCCCAGAATGTTATCTGGGTCCCTGGATTAAGAGTCCAGCAATAATACCACTAGGCCATCACCCCCACTGTATGTGGCGGCTGGAGGAGGTTACAGACAGCGGGAGACAGTGTAAGTACTGCAAGAAGTTACAGATATAGAGAGGGATTTTGGGACTAGAGATGTTACAGAGATAGGGAAGAGTGTTAGGATAGGGAGGGGTGTAGGTGCTTGGTGGAGTTTGCAGAAATAGGGAGGGTGTCAGGGCTTGAGGAGGTGAGAGAGATAGGGAGGGGTGTAGAGGGCTGGAAGAAAATACAGACATAGGGAGGGGTGTCAGGGCTGGAAGAAGTTACAGAGATAGAGAAAAAGTTGAGGCCTTAGAGCAATTTGAAAACAAGGAAGTTTTTATTTAATTAGAGACATTGCTCAACAAAGGAGGAATAATTTGATTATGAACGAAAAGAATTACAGCAGAACTTTACTTTTTAATGAGCGCTAATTATCTACCGTCTGTAGATATTGACTTCTTGCTTTGATATGTTTCTCAGTGCACCAGATGTCTTCAGAACTGCACCCGAGAGTCATACAGTCATACAGCATGGAAACAAGCCTTTCAGTCCAATCAGTTATGCCAGCCATAATCCCAAACTAAACTAGTTCCACCTGCCTACACTTGGCCCATATCCCTCCAAATATTTCTTATTCATGTACTTATCTGAATGTCTTTAAACATTGCAACTGTATCCAATCAGCACTTCATCTGAAAGTTCATTCCGCACACGAACCATTCTTTGTGTAAAAAAAATTGCCTCTCATGTCTTTTTTAAATCTTTCTCCTCTCACCTAAAAAATGTCCCCTATTCTTGAAATGCCCAAGACAGTTCTTTTCATGAGAGACCATCCAGTGCAACCAAGGACATTAAACTCAATCCTTTGCCTGATATGCAATTCCAAACAGGAGTCACTGGATTAGTCAGGAGTGTAAACCCCAGGTGATTTTCCACCGAGCGGTCCAATGCCAATTGTAAAGTCTTGACCACAACATGGTGAACAGCAGCCAACTCAGCGCAGATCAGGGTTGATATCTAGTGTGGTATCATGTCGCCAAGTTAAGCTGTTTTTACACAGTCAAGTTATTTAGTTTAGTTTCTGGGAAACTGCTCTTAAGATCTACAATTTCAAGGATCTACAGTTCTGCCCCCAGGATAAAGGAGATAGATTTAATAATGTGAAGGCAGGGAACCAGCACATGGATATCAGTCTCCTGCAATCCAAACTAAATGAACGTCAGTGTAATAACAATTTCAGTCAGCAGTCTTAAAACAAAGCTGTGTATTGAAGCTGCAGTCCTGATAGTTGTATATTTTCCTACTCAGATTTTTAACCTACTTCAGAAAAGAAATATTCATACAGCTTTCCATTATGAAAGCATTTGACTTCGTAAATCCTGGTTAGTTTGCTCAAGGTAATGAGCTCAGTTATTTTGCGTGGTTTTTGGCCTCCATACTATCAGCAGGTGAAGCAGGCAAAACATAAAGGGCTAGTAACAAGCAAATATATATTTAATAAAAACCTATATTCAAATAATGAATAAATATTCTAGTTAAAAGCTCACTCAGAACAAACCCAAAATTTTCAACCACTTAAAATGCCTGAAACAGCTGGATAAAGAACAATCCCTGTGTTTTTCACTGCTTCCGCAATGCTGAGTACTCAATAGCAAGTTTGTGGTCAGGAAATGTTGGATTCAAGTATAATCCTTGAGTTTTATGGAATATTTTCAAGCACATTTTAAACACTAAACTTTGTTTTCGCGCAACAGTGATTTCCATTCGAGTTCAAGACCCCCTTGATCTGAGTAACTGTGTGAGGGATTTCCTGTATTACACTCTTGTGTCAATGAGCTGCTGTCTCAGCCTACAACTGTGTTAACTGTACAGAAATAGCTGCAAAATTCAGCAGATGATTTCAACATTCGTCAGCTCTTAAATTAAAACTGCAAAGGAACAAGGTTGCATGAACAGGAGAGGAGAGAGAAGTGCAGCTACGAGTTACTCTGAGGTTTAATATGCTTCAAAGGTTTTGCCTCTCTTCTGAAACAACTATTATTGCAATTCTCATTATCTGTCCCTTCCCAAAGCACTGACACGACCTGGAACAACACCCCACTAGCACTATCCACCCTAGATTACTTTGTCCAACCTGGAACACCACCCCATCAGTACTGTCCATTCAAGATTACATTGTTCAACCTGACACCATCTCACTAGCACTGTCCTTTCCCCAACCTAGAATAGAACGGTAATATATAGAATGGAAATTTATTGTCTTGTGTACTTTTACATGGTCACCCCACTTTGGCACCTACATCAATGACAAAAGTCATACATAATAATAAAAAAGTCAAATTAAGACAAAGGTCATCACAGTTCAGTTAACAGCTCCTGAGCTTGGGGAAACAACAGAATACCATGAAGACGCAGGTGGGACGAGACCGCCACTCCGGGCCTCTAGATACTAGGCCAGAAGCTTTCGCCGAAGAAGACCACCATGCCAGGCTGAGACCACCACTCCTGAGACGACCTGAAAGCCGCTGGAACACACAGACACCAAAGATAAAAGAGACCTCCACACAGGGACAGGACGTCCACACAGGGATGAGACCACCATGCTGGGCTGAGACCGCCCTTTTCCTCCTTCAGGTGCCCAGGCCTAGCTGCGGACCTGGAGCTTCAGCCTAGCCTGCGAGTCTGGGTGGGGGAGTTGGCCCAGGAGCTGGTCTGAGCTCACCGGGAGACCCTGGGCTGGGGTGGAACAATGTACGGTTATCCTGCCGCCGCCACTGCCACTGGGGACCCAGAAGAAAAGAAAATGAAGAATAAAAGAAAAAGCCAGGGAGAAACAATGAGTATCAACAGGTCTTTGATATTGCAGCAAGAGATCAAAGTCAAATCCAGTTTGTTTTCACCCAATATTCACAAGCTCCAACTTATAATCAGTGCTTACTGAATTATAAGCAGGATTGGAAAACTGGACAACCTTCCTTCCTTACTTTAGGCAAGAACTCATTGAGTGGTGCATTTACATCAAAAAGAAGCACTGTCTAAAATTTCAAAGCTGGAAAGTTTGATTGCAACTTAATATGAGACTTGGGCATTTTGCACTATATCCTGATAAGTGATTATCACATCATCATCAACCATCCACATTTTCATATTGTTCCTCATGTGCAGAAATTTCAGTGTGTTTTACAGAACAGAGACAGATGTTGAGCAGCAATGTTAAAACTTAGGAGGCAGAATACACAGAACATAGGAAAGGAAGTCAAAGAGTAGTTATTTAAGCATGGAGCTCCAGAAGATAAGAATATAATGCCAAGTGGATTAGAGTCCAATGAAACAGTTGGATGAAGTGGAGTGGAGCAGAGTGGAGTTAAGACAAGTAGCAGTCCAGAGTCAAAAGATGTGGATTTGGGTTTGCATTGCATGGGTTAGAATGCATGGCTGGGTATTTCCCAATGGTTAATGGAGGAGAAGATTTTGAGATTGTCCTGGCCCTCCAGGATAATTCAACACTGAAAAAACAGATTTATTCTTTGAATAAAATTAGCAATTCTGTTTGAGATGATCAAGAAGGAACGGCAGTGAACAGTCAATTGGGTGAATTCTAGTGTCGAAATTGAGAAGACATTTGTGATTGTTTTCCTGACAGGAAAGTAGGATGGGAAACCATCTGCAGAGGAGGTGGGATGAGAGCATCCAGGTTGGAAACAACAGAGTTGATGAACAGGAGCGAGGTCCAAGCAGGTTGGGGCTGTTGACATGTTTGAAACATCCTGGGAAGGCAGCAAGCTGTCAGTTCAGAGGGTAAGTCATGCAGATATGGTTAAGAATTTACAGGTGCATGATGCATTGATTTAGGAAGATGGGAGTAGGATATTAACAGACTGGCTATATATTCAGTACAGTAGAAATAAAACAAAAGGCCATTTGACATTGCACAAATGTGTACATCCTGACCCACAAGCCAGGGTCGGAACACCACCGCAGTCCTCAGAAGGTTAAATTAGCTACAGGATGAGTACAATTCTACGCTAGACCTCAAAAGGTGAAAACAACACCATAATACATCATGCATAGTTCTTCAGGTACAAAATTGATTCAAAATGGACTAATATCATATTTAACAGTTTAATGCATTTAGCCATAACAAAATTAGGACTACAGATTAGTGCATTCCCACTGGTGGCCCCGGGTCTCTACTGTTAGTTATTTCATCAAATTGATCTCAGTACCTCCAAACTGGGGAAGGAACAGAAAAATAGCAATGATTCCCAATCTTCATCAACATGCAGTGATTCCTGCTGAAAAGCACTGATATGGAACAGGATCAGTCTCAGCTGTGATGCTCCTCACAAAGAATTGCCAGCTGCTATTCCCTCTCCAGGCTCATACCAGAAGCATGGTCATTTGAGAAAACCACTGAAGAATATCTGCACCTGTGCTACTAGTTTCCAAGCAATTCAATATCGTCAGAATGGAAGAAATCAAAATGTGGGGAAGGGAGATAAGAGCGTATAGTTTAAGTGATTATCACTGAAAATCTCTAAATATTATAGTTACAAAGACCGATACTCTGAACACCTGCAAAAATCCTTTACACTTTACAAGTGTAGATTATTGCCAAATGTCAAATTTGAAGCAATTCTCACCAGCAAATCATAAAAAAATCACAAGCTTAGCCATTGCATACTATCATTATACAAGAGGATGTACGAAAGAGTTTATTCATGCCAAATATTTCAACTTTGTTTTCATATATTAAAACATTAAAACCAGTTGAGTCTTATGATTTCTTTAGGGAGTGCTGAGCAACTAACACATATTATGTGGCACGGAGCGTAGAGCGTAGAGCCAGTGAAATGTTACAGAATCATAAGGCGGCTACGGCATGGAAGGAGGTCATTCTGCCCACCTGATTCTCTGAAGCAGCAATTCACCTAGTGCCATATTCATGTCTTCTCCCTAAAACTCTGCATGATCCATTTCGTTTTAAGTGCCTCAATTGAATCTGCCTCCACACACTCTCAGATACAGCGCGTTCCAGATCCTATCCATTATATCCTGATAAATGATTATCACATCATCATCAACCATCCACATTTTCATATTGTTCCTCACGTGCAGAAATTTCAGTGTGTTTTACAGAACAGAGACAGATGTTGAGCGGCAATGTTAAAACTTAGGAGGCAGAATACACAGAACATAGGAAAGGAAGTCAAAGAGTAGTTATTTAAGCATGGAGCTCCAGAAGATAAGAATATAATGCCAAGTGGATTAGAGTCCAATGAAACAGTTGGATGAAGTGGAGTGGAGCAGAGTGGAGTTAAGACAAGTAGCAGTCCAGAGTCAAAAGATGTGGAGATAACAAGCATGGGGCTGGATGAAAATTTGGTTTGCAATGCATGGGTTAGAATGCATGGCTGGGTATTTCCCAATGGTTAATGGAGGAGAAAAAGGTTTTTCCTCATATCACTACAGCTTCTTCTCCCAATCATCTTTAATCTGGGTCCTCTGGTTTTTGATTCATCCACCAACAGCAACAGTTTCTCCTTATCAACTCTGTCCAGACTCCTCCTGCTTTTGAGCACAACTATCAAATCTCCTCTCAATCTTTCTTCTCCAAGGAGAATAGTCCCAAATTCTCTACTCTTGACATAACTGAAGTTCTTCATCCCTGGAAATGTTCTCATGATTCTTTTCTACATCCTCACTATTGCCTTCACATCCTTCCTGAAGTATGGCATTCAGACACAATACTAGTGTTGATGCTGTGTCACTATAAAAGCTTAACATAACCTCTTTTCTATTTTAGTTATAGCCACTATTAATAAATCCTATCATATTACATGCATTAGTAACCACACTAACCTCCTTTCTATTTTAGTTATTGCCGCTATTAATAAATCCTATTATATTACATGCATTAGTAACCACACTCTCAAGCCGTCCTGCCAACTTAAAAGATTTAAGCACATAAACACCCAGGTGCCTATGTTTATATATCCCATTTTAAAATTGTATCATTGACACTACATTGTTTCTCTGCATTCTTTTTACTAAAATGCATCACTTAATCTGCCATTTATCCATCCCTTTCCCCCAACCCAGCTATCCCATTTTGAAATTCTACACGACTCTTCTCACTGTTCACAACAATGTCTCAAAATTTTTTTATCATTTGCAAATTTTAAAATTGTGCTCTGTACAACAAAGGTTTAGGTGATTTATATATATCAGAAAAGGTAGGGATCTAAGACCAACCCTGGAGAACTACACTCTAAGCCTGCCTTCTGTCCGAAATACATCCATTAACCATTGTTCTGTTTTTCATCACTCAGCCAGTTTTGCGTTCATGGTGCTAATGTTGTTTTTATTCAATGAGTTCTAACTTTTCTCACAAGTCTTTTGCGTGGCACTTTATTAAATGCATTTTGGAAGTTCATATACACCATAACAACTGCATTATTTTTGTCAATCCTCTCTGTTACCTCACCAAACAAAATGCAGCATGTTAGTTAAACACAATTTGTTCTTAATAAATCTGTACAGGTTTCCTTGATTTAAACTCTATCTTCAGATAATGCCCCCTGGTTCTACACTCAGTGAACAGGGGAAACATCCTATCTACATCCAGCCTGTCACACCATGTAGGAATGCAAATAAGTTTAAACTAGAACATGTCTCATTCTTTGAACTCCTAACTCTTAGGGAATACAGACCCAGATTCCACAATTTGTCTTCTTAAGACAATTCCACCATTCCAGGAATTAATCTGGTGAACCTCCATTGAACCCCCTTTATGGCAAGTGCATCCTTCCTTAGGATGCCTAAACTGTACACAGTACTCTAGAATAACAAGGTGTAGAGCTGAATGAACACAGCAGGCCAAGCAGCATCATAGGAGCAGGAAAGCTTGATGTTTTGGACCTAGACCCTTCATTCAGAAATTTCAGGATTTCTGATGAAGGGTCTAGGCTCGAAACGTCAAGCTTTCCTGCTCCTCTGATGCTGCTTGGCCTGCTGTGTTCATCCAGCTCTACATCTTGTTATCTCGGATTCTCCAGCATCTGCAGTTCCTATTATCACAGTACTCTAGGTATGGCTTCACCGGGCTCTCCACAACTGAAGCAAGACATCCTCTAAAATCAAACCCCCTTGAAATGAATGCCAGCATACTGTTTGCCTTCCCAATTGCTTGTGGTGTCTGCATGCTAGCTTTTAATGACTCATGGACAAGGAGACTCTCCCTTTGGACACTTGTACCTCCTAACCTCTCACCACTGAAGAAATATTCTACAGGTAGTTCTGCTATAATTCATGCTTCATTAACACAAATTGGCTGTAACGCAATTGATGAATAGTGGACATTTTTTAGATAAGGCAAACTTTCTGCTGTACAGGTAGAGCAATTTTGTACAGGGATTTTCCTGTAATGCGATTTTCTATAGTGCAAGGTCACACAAGAACACAACTATCAACGTTATAGGAGAATTACCTGAACCTGTCTTTTCCAAAGTGAACAACTTCACACTATTCACATTATATTCCATCCGTCATATTCTAGCCCATTCAGTGAGCCTGCCCACATTCTCTTGAAGTCTCTTTGCATCCTTCTCACACAGAGGAAGGGGTACATGCAGGCACAGTTACAATATTTAAAAGTGATTTGGACAGGTGCATGAATAGGAAAGGTTTATAGGAATATGGGCCAAATGCAGGCGAGCGGAACTGGATTGGGTCGAGTTAGACCGAAGGATCTGTTTCCGTGCTGTATGACTCTATGGCTGTAATTTACATTCCACCAATTTAATGTCATGAGCAAATTTGGAAACATTAGAGTTGGTCCCCATTTCCAAATCATTTTACCGATTGTGACCAATTATGTGCTCAGCTTTGATCCTTGCAGTACCTCTCTAGTAACAGCCTGCCATCCTGGGAATGACACATTTATTCTGACTCTGAAAAGTAACTGTTCTATTTCTCAGACATTTCCTTGTTGTCCACTGTAAGTTCTCCTGTTCCCAAGTGTAATAGCTTCACATTTGTGTTTGCTTATCATTTTCTTTTTGTATATCACTAGATATATAGTTAGATTTATAGTCCGCCTTTATGCTCCTCACTAAGTTGGCTTCATGTCCTCTTTTCTCTTTCCTTATCAGTTACTTCATCCTCCTTTGCTAAGCTCTAAACTGCTCCAATCCATAGGCTTACACTTTTTCTTGCTTTCTCATAAACAGCTGCTTTTGATTTAATATAATCTTTAACATGTTTTGTTAACTATAGTGGATTCACACTTTGGGTGTTTGCACCTTAGAGGAATGTACGTTGGTGTACAGCATTGTTACGATCCCAGCTGATGTTATTACTGGGCCATTAAGATCACAGACTGAAATCCTGGCTTGATAGATCATATTTTGTCTTTTTTAGTTTTAACAAGGTGGCTTTTCACACAAACACAAACAAACAATGCTGCAGAATTGAGTTTAACAATATTATAAGTTCTCTTACATAAAAGAAATTAAAATGAAATAGAATAAACCACATATCCATAAAGATAAAGATTTTAAAAACAAGATGGTAAAAAAATCTCATTAATCTCATAAAACCTCTTTTACACTACTTATACCAGAGAGAATCCATTTTATTTAACATCTACAAGGCTTAATTTAACTGTGTTTTCAATGTTTTAGTTTCAGAATCTGACTGCCTCCTCCAAAAGTCTTTCTACAACTGAGCTTAGACTTTCTCAGCTTCAAATTACCCCTTGCACTGAGGTAACCTCATCTTATCAGTCCTGAAACCACCCTCTATCTCAGCAGCAACTGTTTTACACATCTAGTTTCAGCCAAGGCTTCTGCAAACCTGCCCCAACTGAAACAAAAACTATTCTGTCCCAAGCTGAAGACGTTTACCCTAAGTATCACAAAAGATTCCAGAATCTTCTATCTGAAACCCTAATCCATTATACTGCTTACATTATTTGCTCATAAACTCTCACAATGTAAACAAATCCCCATCACCCTTTGGGACATTCTTTCTAATACCATGTCTTGAAAGAAATCACCATGACTACAGAAATACTTACAATTTAATCATTAAACCCTTGTTGGGCACATAGAAAGCCCATGTGCCACCAGTTTAAAATTCAAAAATAAAAGATATTACCACACATATAAATCACACACTTTCCATCACACATTGTAACATTTGTTTAAATGCTAGTCATTGCCTTCAAATGTGCCTTCAAATCTTACAGCATATTTTACCAATCCACTACAGCTAACTTGTCTTTCATACTCTCACCGTATCCTTTACACAAACGTAAGGCCTTAGCTTAAGATTAAGCATGTCACATTCAAACTTTATGCAAAATTCAATCATATTATGATCATTATGAGGCATTCTCTCTCCAACTCTCCTCAAAGTCTGCCTGGAGTGCTGGCCTCCTGGTTTTGCTGCTGACAGGCCTTCTCCAAACAACTACGCCGTTTCCCAACACCTACAGAGACTTCCAATTAGCCTCTGTTGGCTTTAAAACGCTGTTAAAGAACCTTAATTGGTGAACCTCCATTTAAAAACCCTACTGCCTGATTCCGTGTCAGGAGGAACAGCCCAGGGACAATGTAGCCAGGAAACCAGCATGCTGGCCACAGGCATCACATTCCCTACCACCTGCTTCCACGTGGCCCTTAGCAGGGCATAAAACATTCACCTTAACATTGACCTTTGTCAACCAGTAATGTTAATTTCTGTTTCTCTCTCCATAGATTCTGCTGTCGTGTTGTGTATTACCAGCTTATTTTTGATTTTTATTTCAGCATCTGCAGAATTTTCCCTATGTACAGTGTTAAAAATCCAATTACGTTTCATTCACCAATGTGCAAATTCTACTAGGTTTAGATAGACAGAAATAGCATAAAAAAGGGCAAGTTCTCATCAGTTCAATGATTTCTAATTGATTGTGGAGTTGTGGGGGTGGAGGGATGCCTTGAACAGCTCAGCTTATAGTAAATCATAAAATCTGTCAGCAACCTCTGAATATTGTGCCTAACTGCACATGCATAGATTTCTCAAGTTGCTATCAGTTCTAAAAGACTAATGATGGCGACCGCTGACACTTTCACTGTCATTACATTGCAGAATCTAGACTATTTCATCTATTTCATGAAGTATATGATACATGTTTCTTTTTAAGATGCCCTGGAGCGATTTCAAGGCTATAATCTCATCTGGTGTTCAGGTGATCATTTCAATCAGATTAGTGCCATGTAATCATTCTCAGCTATCCATTATTGTCTATTTAAAGCGCACCACGACAGAACTTTGGACAAAAACCTGACAGCATGTTCAGTGTGAAAGCTTCATTGAACATGGCACTAGAAATCACTTTACAAAGCCCTAAGGGGGAAACTTGGCTTACTGTTCAAAACTTGGAATATCTGAAGCTTCACTCTGTAGCTTAAGATAATAAATAGCTGGACTACAGGTGACTTTAATATTTTATCATGACATGCTTTTCCAGATAGCTGCATTAGGAGATTAGCAAAGATTCTGTCTCTACTTGTTTTACCAATGTTTAAAAAGGAAAATGTATTAATGCGTTTTATCTAACATTTTTCTTTCCAAGCAACAAACAACTATGGTACTGGTGAAGTGGGAAAAAGCATCAAAACAACTGGATAGGCTAATTTTGCACATGCAGAATTTATCTCAAGGGTCAGCTGTTTGATATTGCAAATGAGAATGAAAGGAGAAAGATGTGTTTCACGTAATGCTTTTTCATATCTCAGAAACATTTCAAGGCACTTCACGAACAATGGACAAATACAGCAGTCATTACATACATATCACGATCCTGTCAGCAGCAATGAGCGATTTAATTGATCATTTATTCAAATGGTTGCTTCTTATACAATATTTGGCAGAATTGAAAAAAGCACTGATTTGATATTTAGACCATTGGTGGCTTTCTGGTTTGTTACGACTAGCAGCAGAGGAAATGGAGAGAATGTATTTTAAGTATCTCTCAAAAAAACAGTTAAAATTAATTGTATACCCCATGCTTTGCAATCTACTAAAACCAAATTAGCGTTAACATAATTGCAAGCAAGATGAAGGTCAGATTCATTCACCACAGGTTTAATTTATTGTTCAGCACCTACATTACTAGCAAATCAACAGACTAGATTAAATGGTGCTACTATCTGCGAAGGCAACACACATCACCAAATTAGTAATTGCACAGAAACCACGCTACCCTAAAAGATATTTTAACTGCCAAAGACTTGTTCAGCTGTTTAACCCCCATTCCTGCTTGCTTGCCACCAAAGTAATTTTGAGGTGACAGTAGCAGACTTTATGCTGGAAAAACTATTGCAACAGTGTGTGAGCTCTTTACACTCCACTGGGACCTGAACTGCTTCCTTCACTACCAACAGCACTTTAATAGCATTTGTTGACAACAAACAGTAAGGATGTTCAGGTGTACTTGCTAACAGGAATTCCAGCCAATTCCAGGATTGTCTAAACATATGTACTCTGCACTCAGCTCAATAAAAGTGGAATCCTATTGTTAACAGGTTTCCTCTGAGCTGACTACCTTAGCATAGCCAATTAGCACAATTTGCCCAAGTTATTCTTCATGACTTGACAGTTATCAGATAATTGCTAAAACCTCTTAATTAGCAGGGCTAAGCTCCAATTTCCTCCATCCTTACCCTTTCATCTCATCCAAACTCAATTTCCAATTAATCCTGGCACGAAACATCTTCATGTCTTAGCCTCAGAACTCTGAACAAGTAAACAATCCCAGCTGAATCTAGGTAAGATAATTGCTGTGAAATATTGGCCATAGATTTGGATAATTTAGTTACATAGCATAGGACAAGGAACTGGAAGTGTAATTTGCATGGAATTCAGTCCTTCCAATAAAGAGGACTTGTAGCCAGTCATGACAATAATATTTTCTTTCAAATTAAAGGGTAAATTTAAAAAGCAGCATATGTTTAGGGACAAAGCATTTTGAGCAAGTTACTGGAAAGTCAGCATAGGCTCGCTTCCATAAGAAAGGAGGAAAAACTAGTTGGAACAAGATGACATTTTCAAATTAAGAACTAAATGTAACAGTTCTCATGGAAGATCATCAACCTGAAACATTAGTTGCAAACTTGTGCTCCTGGAAATGGCAGGTTTGGAGGTGGGAGGGGACTTTGGCAAGGTGACAGCATACCAAAACTCCACAGTCTTCCGCTCTTCCAAGGAATTAAGTTCAGGCTGAGAAAACCAATAATGGATCACTTAAGGGCCTTAGCCTCCCACCGCTGGGAGTCTCCCTGCTGCAAGCAATGTGACCATGTAGTGTACCTAACAGGTCAGCTTGTACAGGCAACTTGTCAGACGGGAATGAGACTCAATCAAAGCAACTAAGTGTTTGATTGAGGAACTGAACATCAGGACAGGGGGATATCCATTGAGAGCCACTCCATTGCCCTTGCACCTAGATCCCATCTCTCCACAACTCACAACCTCAGGGCTCCCACCCTACAGACAAATCATACCTCACTCTATGGTTGTCTGTGATCTTGGGGGAGTTTACAGCAGCAGTTATGCTTTCCTCCATGGCACTGTCAGCTTCTATATGACTGGTAGCTCTCTCTGGGCTGGATTTCTGCAGCTGGCATTTTAATTCCTGGCCAAGGTCCACTGATGGCCTTGCCTATTCCCGACTGGCATTAGATTCAGCAGGCCTTCCCTGCAAGAGACAGCACATGCATCTCACTGGCTCTCTAGCCAGCCAGCAAAGAAAGCCACCATTGCTTCAACAAGATTCTGCCCATTTACATGGCTTTTCACCACAGATGCTACCTGACCTGCATTTTTCCAGCATTTTCTATTCTTATTTCAGATTTTCAGCATCCACAGTGTTTTGCTTATGTGTCGAATTGTTTTGACTTTGAATTTAAAATATCCTTTAGAAGTTGAACTACAATTAAGAACAACATGAGGGGCTACCATGACCCCTCTGGTCACAATGCTCCACTCCCTGATTGGAAACAAAAGTATGGAACCATGTGGCAAACTTCTACCTATTCACAACCATCATCCCTACTGTGTGAACATTGTTGTACATTCATTAATGGCTGCAGTATCACCCATCTGAGTAACCTATTCAGGTTCAATGAAAATGCAGTCAATCTAAGGAGGAGCTAAAACCAATGTACACACTGTAGAATCAATGGTCATGCCATCATTAGTACAGGTTGATTGAGAAATCATTTTCGATAGGAAAATTTTGCACATAATTTTGTATGAAGGTGTTACTTTCATAGCAAATACTGGCAGCTCAGTTTACCAGACCTGAATGGACATTTCCCTGGAGGCTACATTACGTAATCTCTCATCATTATGTCTCACTCTGTCAAACAGCCTTTTAATACTCCATCACTAACATTATTTTTTATATAACAAAAAATGGTAAAAGGCAAAAAAGTGGAAGATGTTGTTTATAAATATCCCAATGACTTATTTATTGTTCAATTGAAGACTCGAGGGCAAATCTTATCTGAGACGGCCAAGGCTGCAGCACTGACGCAAGCAGCTAACATCCTTCTGTAAACCTCAAATACTATCACACCACTTGTACCTTGCTGAAAAGTTAATATTGGAACAATATGTAAACTACAAGAGCCAACTATTCTGAACAGGCCTGAGGTGGTGGCTCCTGATGGGGGAATTAATCATTTTGCAGCCAGGTGAACATTCAAGCAACAGCAAATGTCTGACCTCTTGCTGGTAGTCAAGTAGCCTTGCAGTATGTACCACCTCCATTTGGGCAAAACCCACAGAGAGTAGCTGCAGAAATTTCTCCGCTTTCAAAATGTGTTAAGTGTTCAAGAGTAAATTCATTGAGGGGGCGACAAGTTTCACCTGTACGGGATTGCCAATCCCTGCAATGTTCTGTTATTTGTTTTATTTAAAAGAACACAGCTTAAAAATAAAGACATAAACATTATCCTTTTACTTTGCACCTATAGGCACCAAACCTGACCTTCCATATCACCATTTCACCCAATACTTCACCAGAGGCATCTGCTCTCCTGTCATCTGAAACACTGTGACATGCGTACATTTCTGTCTCCAAGCACGTTGTATTTTCTCCTCATCCAGGCAGTTTTAATTAAAGAACAAATGGATCAGTTTGATATACAATATAATTGAGGGAATTCAGCAACTGCTTCTGAACCACCACAAAGTCAAACTGAGTGAACACAAAATATTTCAAACAGATGTTGTAAAAAATATACTGCCACTCTGTCAAACACATTTTTTTTTAGTCTTAATGTTTGATGCTGACTGAATTATTCACACATGACAATTTTTTTAAAAATTCCCTTTGATTTTTATTCTGGTTAAGGTGAGCAGGCATAAAAATTTTTTTTTCAATCCTAGCTGGTTGGGTATTGAGCAGGTTAGATGTAAAATCCAAGGACAGAATCTTATAAGGGTCTGAGCAACATCAGCTACAGCAAGATCTGTGGCAAAATTGGACAAGAAGACAGGCAAAGGCAATCTCAACAAGGGAGCACCTTGCTTCATGCTTTTCACTAGCAGCATGGTGGGTTTCTCCCTAGGCAGCAGCGAGTTGGCACTAAAAGAAGATTACTGCTTATTAAACACCTTGTAGATGGCCCAACTCACCGCATTAATATTCCATTCTCTATTGTAGCAAACTTGCCAAATAAGCTAAATGTTAGGAAAACTCCACTTGCACCCGCCACATGCGCCTTGCGTCCATGCATATTGTTATCCGATACGTGCCAGCCTCTAAGAACTAACAAACAAACAAAAGACACAAAACCAGGATGTTTGTCATGACTCTTTCTGCCCCATAGTGGGCTGAATTCTTCTTGGAATGAGAGCGAGGCAGGTATACAGAAGATGAGAGATAACAAGGTGTAGAGCTGGATGAACACAGCAGGCCAAGCAGCATCAGAT
>JAHRHZ010000161.1:1289836-1306702 GCA_024137785.1 Ginglymostoma cirratum
AGCAGGAAAGCTGACGGTTTGGGCCGAGACCGTTCTTCAGAAGAAGAGTCTAGGCCCGGAACGTCAGCTTTCCTGCTCATCTGATGCTGCTTGGCCTGCTGTGTTCATCCAGCTCTACACCTTGTTATCTCAGATTCTCCAGCATCTGCAGTTCCAACTATTTCTGATACAGAAGATGAGTGTGGGTGGCACAGAAGATGAGTGTGGGTGGCACAGCTGTTACCTTTGTTCAGGTGGGGAGGTGTCCCAAGTGAGTGAGTAGACAGTGCAGATGGTATGCAGGGTTATTGGTGTCAGGGGTTGGGGTAGGTGACAGCCAGTGCAGGAAGATAATGAAGGCAATAGTGGGAATGGTAGAGCATGAGACTTGACAGGAGGTGGTTGAGGTAGCAGAGACAGCGTGAATATGAGGTATTGGGCACAAATGGTGGCATTTATGCTGGAAGAGTGGAGATGGCATGACCTACTTCCTACAGTGTTATGCATTCTTACTGACAGTTGAGACAGCTTCAGACTGGGTGGTGACCTTGGAGCAGGCTGAAATGGTTTTAATTGTGGTCTTCACTGCTGGTCCTGGAAAAAGAGGAAATCCCACCTCTGCACCATCCCATCCGACAGGATCTCCAGGACCCTGCTCGCAACGCAAGGAAATTATTTCCAATCTGCCATGTCAAGGACAACTGTCAGGAACAGGGCAGCTCTGAACGGACAGTACTTGTCAGGGTACAGAAAGGGCTTTCAAAGATGGCGCAGAGGTAAGGGATGCTAGTGAATGTAGAATACCAGATGCGTGGCGCAGTATTCTGGAATGGCATGTAGTAAGATGTGGCTGGAATCAAATGTGGGGGATACCATAGTGATGGTTTAGGTAATTAATGGAGTGAGTTCTGTAAGATAGTGCAAGAGAACTCACTGGGCCTCACATCACAAAACTCTCCAAAAAACTCAACATAACTTGGAATATAACCAAAAAAAACTATAAGTTTCAGCCACATCTCTTCATTAACAACCACATCCCATTCCCACCCAACCAACAATGTATCTCAGCACAGAGTGGTCAAAGTTTTGGAAAACACAAGGACAGAATTATACCATTTTTATTCCACGAGTGGGGGTGCGAGCGTATCAGTTGTTGACTGACACACTGTCCCCACCAGTGGGATAACTCATCTCATCAACTGCCAATTAGCTTATTTATAGCTGATTGGCAAGTAAAGGGGGCATCTCATCCTGTCACAGTTCACAACACTGGTGATCTAGGTTGTCAAAAACTACCGGCCAACCAGGCGGGCAACTGAGTCTTAAAGCCTGCCAGTTAAAGCCTATTCCATTGGGGAATCAACAGTAAGAAGGTATTTCTTTCTTTCCTTTGTCTCACAGAATGGAGGTCTCAGGGAGAGGACGGTTGGTGGAGGGATTGGGGGGATCAGAAGCAAGGGCAGGGTGGTCATTTTCAGTGACCATCGCCTTGTTCACTTTCCATGCCTCCAACTGCTCCCATTTTGGGACAAATGAGGCCCCTTTCCAACCCAGTAGGGTAAGTCATCATGGTTTTTCATTCAGAAAACTAGCTACTTTTCTCACCTGCCAGGAAGACAAGTGATCAGCAAGGTGGTGTGCTGAAGTCCTTAACTGGCCAATAATTGATTACTTCAGGGCTTTAGTTACTGGTACTTCAAGAACAATGCCTATGGACTTCTCGTACAAAGTTTCATTGCTGAAGTGTTCAGAAGAGCTGAGCTTCACTTCAGCATCAACACTCCCAGTTATTTTCCTCTCTCACTACCTTCTTGCCTTCTTCTCCAGGGCAATTAGAGATGGACAATAAACGCTGGCCTAGCCAGTGAATCCAACTCTCATGAATGAACAACAAATTGAATGGACTTCTCTGTGATGGTTTGGTACAATTGTCATCTCAGAGGACAAATAAGAATCAAATACATTGCTATAGGCCAGTCTGAATAAGGGTGGCAGATTTTGTCCTCTAAAAGGCATTAGTCAACCAGATTTTTTTAATGACAATTCAGTGTTCCAAGTTATCGTTACTGATGCTAGCTTTTCATTCTAGTTTTATTTATTTAACTACTGAATTTGAATGCCCCAGTTGCTGTTGTGGGATTTTGTCAGACCTGTTCTTTCAGCCAGGTACCTGGACTACGAGCCCACTAACATAACAAATAAGCTATCATAATTATGATGGCATCATTTACAATTCCAGCTAACAAGACAATCAGGAAGGAAGGTTTCATGGTCAGCAATTCACTGGGAATGAGGTCAAGGATTGTAGAAGTTGGGGTGCATTGATGAGGTGACACTGCAAAGACATGAGAGAAGATGGAGGAGAAACTGAAACAGAAATGTGTTCAATGTTTTGCATTTGACTTCATTATTATTATTTTAAAATACTCTCTGATCAAATAATCATTGTTCCGTGTTTAATAAAACTAAGAAATGAAGATGCTGGAGATCTGAAACCCAAAACTGAAATTGCTGGAGAAACTCAGTAGGTCTAGTAGCATCTGTGAAAAGAGAAAATAAAGTTAATGTTTGCTGCTTTCTTAATCACTGTCATCCTTTGGGTGTATATACACCCACAGTGCAGTTTGGGAGGGAATTCCAGAATTTTGACCCAGTGGCAGCAAAAGAACAGTGATACATTTCGAAGTTAGGATGGTGTGTGACTCGGAGAAGGTTTCGCAGGGGTGTGGTGTTCCCATGCATTTTCTGCCCTTGTCTCAGTGGCAGAGGTTGCAGGTTTGGAAGACACCATCAAAGGGAACTTCCTATCTCACAGCATGGAGGGTGTACTTACATCTCATGAACGACAGAGGTTCAAGAAAACAGCTGATCACCATCTTCTCAAGGAATGGGCAATAAATATTAGTTTTCCCTGCAACAGTCATATCCTGTGAACTGATGCGCCACGTACAAGATGCACTGCAGCAACTCATGAGAACTTCTTCAACAGGACCTTGCCAACCCTGGCAAGGCACCCTACCACTGCTTCAAAGCCTCGCACTTCCATCCCTCATGGCCTTGCACTCCCTTTTGACACACCTTTAACCAAGATTTTAGTTAACATTCTTAATATCTCCACCTTTGGCTCAATATCAGTTTTCTTTTGCTATTTAATTCCTATGCATCTTGGGACATTCTTCATAAATGTGCCGTATAAATGCAAAATGGTGAGAGTGATATTTAATAAGACTGCTTAATCACAAATTCTGAACCACTGTTGCAGAAATAGTTTTAAAGTCCTGTTTGTCACTACACTCATCCTTATGGTTTCTATAAATGAGATATTCTAAAGAAAATATCCATTGAGATAGGAAATACTTTAATTTCCCTATCCTCCTACAGAATAAAGTAAAAGCTCAAAAAGAAACCATTTTTGAGGTGCAGATAAAAGAAAACTGACAACCATATTATGACATTCATCATTCAAATTTTTAACAATCATTACTGTTCCTTAAAGACAATATTCTTCAGCACAGCTTCAAGATTGAATGAAGGAATCAAGTCTCGGAACCTTTTGTTTTCGAGTCCTTTCCAGTTGTTCACTTGTGCTTATGATTTGTTTCTCTACAAAACAGCAACAGGATATCTTGACAGAATTAAACTGGCACCATGCTGCCAATCAAAAACCAGAGTGCAGCATACTGCCAGTTGGCTAATATTGACCAGACAGTGCAGAATCAACTTAACAATTGCTTAGTCATACACTCATATATTCCTCAGGCTATTTAATGTGTTTTAGTTAAACTGCACGGTCATATTGAAAATATAAGCCTGAATTCAACTGTGAACTATCACTTGTTTTTGAGAATGTGTTCTTAAAAGCTAGGTATATAGCCCCTGGACACTATTCTGCCACATAATGGATCATGGTTGATAAGCAATCTAACTCCTTACATCCACCTTTGCCCCATGTGCTCTAATTGCTATCAATCCCACATAAAATGAATTAATCTAGCCAATTGCAAAAGGTATTCCAAAATCCTGCAACCATTCATGTGCAAAAGTGTTTCCTATTGTCTGGCTCAAATTTTCAAATCTCAGTCTTCCACGCATTACGCCCACTCAACAACTCTCACCCACCTCATTCTTCTGCTACCAATCTTCCTTCCTTCTGTGCTAAAACACAATGCAAGCCAGAGATCCTGTGACATGTAACTGAGCACTAAATACCTTCCATGCTAAGAAAGCAACTGAAGCCATACAGAGGTTGTCAGCCTGTAAATCAGTACTGAAGTTGTCAGTGTGCACTAAGAAAGCAATGTGAAGTAAACAGAAAGTGGCAGCCTCCAAGTAAGCACAAACTGTGTGAGCAAACTAAGAGCCCTGAGGTGGATCCTGTAGAGGTACATGAGATAAGTGTGTGTTTCTGCACACAGTGCGTCCTGGCAGAAGCTTGCAAATCCTAGTTGTCCCTAAGACCCAAAGTAAATTGTCAAAGGGCTGAAGTGGTTCAATATTGGTCCAAGGACAGGCATGATCATATGGTGAGGCTGATGGTTTGCTGACTTGCGTGATTAAAGAGTTGAGTAGAATGATGGTCATGGACCATGCAAGAATATTGTTATGACAAAGCATTTGCATGATGGCTGCGATAAGCATTCCACAAGCTATAACTGCAAGGTACCCACTTTGATTTACATGTCGGGGAATTTTGCAATTAGTTTCTCAGGAGAAGAGGCACTGGAAGTGGTTTACAAATAAGGCGAGTTGGGGCTTTAGTAAAATGCAAATGCCGTGTAAGTAGCTGATGCTGAATTATGAGATTGTGAAATCACTTTTTAAGGGCTGGAGGGAAAATCGCCGAAGTTTTGTTTTCGACGTGAAGATTCTCATTTTTCCATTGCTTCCATATTGTCCACTTTTTGTGTCATTGCTAACATCACACCAGAAACAGAAAAATCATGTCCATCGTAACATTACTTTCTGGATTTGTAATGGTGTGAGGTATTTAGATTCACATAGAAGCAGAATTAGTATCAACAGCCTCAATAATTATCACACGTCCTTTAAACATGAAGCCAAAACACACAAGGAAAGCATTAATTTTCTGGATATCACTGTATTTAAACTGACAATAGGTGTAAGTTAGGAACAAAAGCTTTTTTTCAAAATAACCATCACCTTAAACACACCTACCAGATTGGTGAGGTCATAGCTAATGCAATACCATCATATATTCACAGAGCTGGAATTGTTTAACTAGGTAGGTACCACTCTACTTACCAAATCTGATACCAATCAAAGAGTTAAATTTAACCTGTGACAAACAGCATCAATAACAATAGTGTCCACATTGTTCTTCCCATTGAGTAGCTCCTGAATGTTTGTAGTCCTAAGGTGGAGATTCCACATTTATTTGCAAGTAATTCATTACCTCAGTGGTATCAGGTTTTACTAAGTAATAGTTATCTCAGCATTTATTTGTTCAGACGTTTTAAACTGTTCTCTCTTCTTTGTACCGTCCCTCTGACTTTCCGCCTGTCTCTCTCTCATCACCCTTACAGCTTAAGTCTTTCTCCCCCACCAGTTGTAGCAGCTCTCTCTCACAATCTCCTTGTAACCCTGTTCTTTCTCCCTCTACCATGCAGCTTCCATCTCTCTCCTGTATATGATCATAGGTCAGAATGCTGAAAAATTATGGTCATCTTTAACTTGTAATTTCAAATGTGGTTTTTAAATGAGGACTGATGCAGCCAAAAGTGACTGCGGAGGTTAATTATGTAGCTGACAGGACACAACGACCCATGAACGTCACACCTAAAGATGTGAAGGAAACTTCAAACAACAAGCCTTAAAAGGGGTAGATTTACGTCAAAACAAACTGAACTGTGATCTCTTGTGATGACGAAGATAATAAGTGGCTGATTACCTCCTTCTACGACAGCAAGCTACTTCATGCAGATTATGTCCCAAAATGCAGAAATATTTTGTATTTCTCACTTTGAAAAATACATAAGGTATTAAATACAGGTATTAAAAAGCCAATTTCAACTCTACTGAAGTTTGCTAGTGGGACTGAACATTCTGAGGTTTCCGCAGGCTTCTAGCCTATGCTGTGAAGGTCACGGTCGACAGTTATTCTTAAATCATTCCTGTGTAGCTTATTTATTATTTCAAATCTGTATGTTTTGCATTACTAATCCTAATGTTTAGCAATTAATAAACTGACTCTTTGGATCTCAAGAAAGCCTGGTTGAATTGGCTGTTTTTAAAATTTAAGTTAATTTGGGTTTGGGAAAAAGGTATCCACAAGTGAAGGAATCCGCTTTAAAATTAATCTTGCTGCGACCAATCAAAGGGGTAGGTCAATAGAGAAAGGAAAGCAGTTCATTCCTTCTCAACCAGTTACTTCACAATTTGGGGTATTCTAGCTGACACCATAACAAATTAGGAACCTCATCTGGGATCTGGACATAAAACCTGCCAACATCTTGCAGTCGCCCATCTCTCCAATTCTTTGCAGTCACTCTGTCTTCCCCACCCTTCTTGCAGTGTCTTACTTCTCCTCAAGTGCCTCCCTCTTGGGGGGCTACTAGCTTCCACTCCTAGCCTTGTCAAAGCAGCCCCTGACTCTTGGCCTTCAGCTCCTAGTCCCTCCTGCTCTTGGTAATCCCACCTCCTAGCTTCCAGAAGATGCTCCTCTAGCAACTCATTCACTGCCAAGGCTTCATTTCCTAACTGTTCTCTGCTCCTCCTGTCTTGTTGATTTGTCTGTAATTTTGACTGTGGACTGAAATGAGAAAAGGACGGTTTTAAAACAGTTTAGGGGGGCAATGGCTCAGTGGTTAGTACTACTGCCTCACAGCACCAGGGACCTGGGCTCGATTCCACCCTCAGATGACACCTGCGTGAGTTTACACTGGGTGTTCCAGTTTTCTCCCAAAGATGTGCTGGTTAGGTGGATTGGCCATGCTAAATTGTCCATAATGTCCAGGGATCTGCAGACTAGGTGCGTTAGCCATAGTAAAGATTATAGGGATAGGGGAGGAGGCTGGGTTTGGGTGGGATACTCGTCAGAGGGTCGGTGCAGCCTTGGTGGACCAAATGGCCTCTTTCTGCACTGGATTCAATGTTTCTAAAAAACCAAGGATTAATGAAGGGTTACTGAACTTCTAAAAGTGAGAGTAACTTGACACTCATGGTGGCATGGTGGCTCAGTGGTTAGCGGTTAGCACTGCTGCCTGTTGCCTCACAGCACCAGAGACCCAGGTTCGATTCCACCCTCGGGCGATACTCTGTGTGGAGTTTGCACATTCTCCCCGTGTCTGCGTGGGTTTTCTCCAGGTGCTCCGGTTTCCTCCCACAGTCCAAAGACGTGCTGGTCAGGTGGATAGGCTGTGCTCAATTGCCCGTAGTGTTCAGGGATGTGTGGGTTATAGGGGGATGGGTCTGGGTGGGATGCTCCAGGAATCAGTGTGGACTCGTTGGGCTGAAGGGCCTGTTTCCACACTGCAGGAATTCTACAAAATGCTGATTACACTGCTCTTTGCTCAAACTCAAGCTGGGATGGGGTGGGATTAGACTGCCTAAGACCTGGAGCAAAGGGATGTGTACAAATGAGCTCTGGCCAGCAACAGTTAGCTGTTGTCTATTGACTGAGTACTAGTGACCAGTTATCAACAATAACAGCCTTCTGGCTGCCAACAATTATTGTCATTAGCCTTCAGGTAGCTAAAGATAAGGTGTGAATGTTTGTGAGAAGTTACTGGATTTCCACAAAGGCAGCAGCTGTCTCTTAATCACCTTCAGTCTGAAGAAAGTCAGTTTATTTTCTCCTCAGCAGTGCTGTAAACTGTGGCTTTTAACCACTACACCAGAGTTTGTAAATGTCAACCAATTACCCAGTACATTCTGCAAGCAGGTGAAAGTATCTGGAAAAGGAGAATCATGAAGCAGCAATACCATACAAGCCAAAAGGATAAAAATGGAAAGAACTGCGCATGCTGTAAAACTGGAACAAAAACAGAAGTCGAGATAACAAGGTGTAGAGCTGGATGAACACAGCAGGCCAAGCAGCATCACAGGAGCAGGAAGGCTGACGTTTCAGGCCTAGACCCTTCTTCAGAAAATGGGTCTAGGCCCGAAACGTCATCTTTCTTGCTCCTCTGATGCTGCTTGGCCCGCTGGGTTCATCCAGCTCCACACCTTGTAATCTCAGATTCTCCAGCATCTGCAGTTCCTGCTATCTCTATCACAAAAACAGAAGTTGCTGGAAAAGCTCAGCAGGTCTGCAGCATGTGAAGAAAAGCCAAAAGGATCATCTCCATGTACACCGTGGAGTTCCTTGTCTTTCTTGCTGCCTATCACACCCATGTTTCTTCTCCTGTCTGTCTGTATGTATGTGAGGGGAGAATTTATAAGAGGATTAGAGTTTTGACTAATAAAGTTATATGTCAATGATATATAAATTATTTATCTGTAGCTAGAAACAATTTATAGTCACTCTTGTTGAGTATACAAACCTGGTTCATGCTTTATGGTTCTAAAAGACAAATGAGGAATTTTGTGTATTTTGATAAAATCTTTCATGTTTGTGACAACTCCGGGAATAGCAGGGCTTGATTTCCAGCATAATACCCAGTGAGGCCTAACATCATTTTTAAAAATGGTCAGCCTTTCATCTAAAATCACTTTTCATCATTAACTGTACCCTGACTGAGAGCACAGAAAATCTATTCCAAATCCATCAGAAAGGGCACTCTCATTGGAGGGAACAGTTGAGGGACAATTTAGCAGATTATTTTGACCCATTACTGGTATGGAAATGCCTAGCCTCCTCTGAGAAGTGACTCCGAATGATGAGAAAAGCTGGTTTATTAGTCAACTTCCCACATAAGAAATGGCACGTCCCAACCCAATCATGAGACTGTCAACTTTACAAGGGCAAAATTCCAATTCAGCGAAAGGTAAACCATCAGTTCACAAGTTATCTCTATAGAAAAGTTCTCAGGCAATCAAATTGAGTGTAGCTTTGGGAAAAAGATAATACAAAATAAGGGATATGAGGAGCTAACAAATTGATAAGACAACAATATCAAAACAACCTAGTACTTACAAATGATTTGATATGCCATCTGATCATGCATTATCATGTATAATCTAGGCATCAAAATCAGAATTCAAGTTATTTCATAGAGCTAAAATTGAAGAACAATCATTGCATGATGAGAAAGATCTTGCATTTCTATAGCGCCTCTTCCATCTCAGTAGATGCAAAAGTGCCATACAGCCAAAGAAGTTCTTTTGAAGTGTATTCTCTTTTGTAATCTAGGAAAAGTGGTAAAAGTGTATAAATTTCTACACATAAATACCCCACAAACCCCAATGCCACAAGAACTATTTAATCTATTTTAGTCAAATGTATATACATTTCTCTACTTGTACAGGAACGGCAATATAAGAACGTAAAAATGTGAAAACATGAGAAACAAGAGCAGGTGTAGGCCATTTGGCCTCTCAAACCTGCCCAATCACTGATTGTGATCATGACCAATCATCCCCAGTCCACAACTCCTCTTCCGTGCTAGTGGAAATATCTTCTCAACATCTACTTTGTCAAGCCCCTTCAATATCTTCTATGTTTCAAAAGATCAACCCTCATTCTTCTAAGCTCTAATGGATAAAAGCCTAAAACAAAAACAGAAATTGCTGCAAAAGCTCAGCAAGTCTGACAGCATTTGTGGAGAGAAATCAGAGCTGATGTTTTGGGTCCAGTGACCTTTCCTCAGATCACCTCAGAAAAACCTAACCTGTTTAGCTGTTCTTAATAAGTACACCCCTTCAACCCAGGAATCAGCCTCATGAATCTCTTTTGAACTGTCTCCAATGCCAATATATCCTTTTTTTTAAAATACAGAAACCAAAGCTCCATACAATTACACAGTGGTTACGTTCTTGGACTGGTAATTCAGATGTCTGGATTAATGATCCATAAATCCTAAGTGCGAATCTCATCATGGCAGCTCGGAATTCTGAGTTCAGTTAATTACATAAATAAAACCTGGCATCTGTCACAATAACCATGAAATTCTTGTGTTGTCATTAAATCTTACCTGGTTCACTAGTGTGCTTTTGGAAAGGAAATATGCTCCCCTTATTCAATCTATTTTATATGCGGCTCCAAATTCACAGCAACATGGTGGTAGGCTCTCAAATTAAATAACCTAGCAAGCAACTCAATGGTATCCAAGAAGGTGGCTCATCAGCACTTCTCAAAAGCAATTAAAGATGACACTAAATGCTGGCCCCAGTGACTACCACGTCCCATGAATTAAATAGCAGTTTTCACAGTGAGCAGAATTGGGGCTGTCAATGGGTTTATTCAGCATACTGGCACGAATGCCATCACAATACATTCGTACATAAAGCTTTTAATTTAAAAGCTCAAACGGCTCCTGCCACCACAGCCAGTTTCAGCTGAGGGTCTAACCATCGCCCTTTGACATTCAATGGTATTACCATTGCTGATTCTCCATTATCAACATCTTTTGGGTTAGCTTGGACCAGAAACTGAACTCCAGCTTCATAGGTATAGTGGCTACAAAAGCAGTCAGAGGCTGGGAATTCTGCAGCGAGTAATTCATCTTGACTCCCAGAAGCTTGTCCATCATCTAAAAAGTGATGGAATAATACTCTGGATAAGTGCAGCTCCAACTACACTCAAGAAACGAGATGCCATCCAGAACAAATCAACTCAACTGATTGGCATCAATTCCACAAACACTCACTCCCTCCACACCATAGCTTGGAAGCAGCAGCGTGTACCATCTACAAGATGCACCGCAGAAATGCACGAAAGCTCCTTAGGCAGCTCCTTCCAATCCATGACCATTTCCTTCCAAATCCTTGACCACTTCCATCTAGAAGGACAAGGGCAGCAGACAGAAGGGAACATCAGCATCCGCAAGCTCACCTCAAAAAAGAGGTTGACTTTAAAATACATCATCGTTCTTTCAGTATCGCTGAGTCAAAAGCCTGGAACTCTTTCCGAAACAGCATTGCAGATCTACCGACCCCAAACAGGCTGCAGCCATTCAAGAATGTACCTCACCACCTTTGCAAGGGCAATCAGAGATAGGCAACAAATGGTGCCCCAGCCAGCACCATTTTTTCTTTTAACAAGTTGTATGACTTTCATACTTCAATGTTATAGAGCTCAACTGCACTTGTCAAACTTAAGTTCTCAAGTTTGGTAGGAGACAACGAATACATTTTGTGCTGAATACACAAAGCAGGACAAAGCAAAACCTGCCTTCAGTAGACCATCAAGATTACGGCTTCCTTCCTAAAGCAGCCACTCCTCCAGTCATAACATTGACAATCTTTGTGCATTACTGTACTTTCTTCACCCCACGATTGCCTTATAACTGCAACTATAAAAACATCAGAAATGTAATGGTTCATTTATTGCAACAGAAGTCATTATTTTCATGATTGCTCATTTTGCACAGCAGTGAATAACCCTGTCATGCTCCACAAGAAGTCTCCTTTCTGCAGATATGAGTCATTCATGTGACATTGTATCATGTCATCTGTATTTATCTTTCAATCTACTTCATAACTGATACAACCTACAACTCAGCTTTCCAGAAATTGCATACTTAAATCAGGAGTTTATTATCAGCAGATTAAAATGAAGTTGACTTGTCCAAGTTTAACACAGAGCCAATTTCAGGTCATTTATTTAACAATTAATTCTGAACAAAGCATACAAATATATAACGTAGGAGATGGTGAAGACCGCGGCCCCTTCAACCTGCTCCATCATTCAATAAGATCATGACTGAGCTGATTTGTCCATTTTCCTGTCTAACCCCAATAACATTTCACCCCTTGCTTAGCAAGAATCTATCTACTTGACTGTTGACACTATTCAAGAAGTCTGCCACCATGATTTTTTGAGGAAGAGAGTCCATGACCCTCTGTGAGAAAAACAGCTTCTCCTTATGTAAATAGGTGACCCCTTATTAAACAGTGACCACTACTTCTAGGTTCTGTCACAAGAGGAAATACACTCTCAAAATGGGCATCATGGTGGCTCAGTGGTTAGCACTGCTGCCTCACAGCACCAGGGACCTGGGTTTGATTCCATTTTGGGCAACCGTATGGGTGGAGTTTGCACATTCTCCCAATGTCTGCATAGGTTTCCTCCGGATGCTCTGGTTTCCTCCCACAGTCCAAAGATGTGCAGGTTACATGGATTGGCCATGCTAAATTGCTTATATTGTCCAACAATGTGGAGGTTAGGCAGATTAGCCATGGGAAATGCAGGGTTATGGGGACAGGATCGGGGAGGGGGTGGGTCTAGGTGGGATGCTCGTCAGAAGGATGGTGAGAACTCTGAATGGTCTGCTTCCACACTGTAGGGATTCCATGAAATGCACCTGTCAAGATGCCTCTGACTCTTTTAAATTTCAACAGACATAAGCCTAATCTGCACAACATTTCTCAAAAGACAACCTACCCACTCCAGGCACTAGTCTAGTAAACTTTCTCTGAAGCGCTTCTAACGCATTTACAACCTTCCTTAAATAAGGGGACCAATACTGTATGCATTATTCCATGTGTAGCCAAATTCCAAACAAACACGGTAGGGTGGGATATCAAACAACGATGAATCAGAATACAGAAAGGAGATAGTGGGCTTGGTGTCATGGTACAATGATACTAATCTCTCTCTCAGTGATGGCAAAACAAAAGAACTCATCTTCGACTTCAGGAAGAAAGGAGCAGGACACGTCCCCATCTACATCAACGGAGCTGAGGTGGAGAAGGTCAAGAGCATCAAGTTCCTAGGAGTGATGATAACCAACAACCTGTCCTGGACTTCCCACATATATGTGATAGTCAAGAAGGCACAACAATGCCTCTTCTTCCTCTGGTAGCTCAGGAGATTTTCATGTACATAAGGACACTCACCAACTTTTATGGATGCACCATAGAAAGCATACTCTCCGGGGGCATAATGGCCTGGTATGGCAACTGCTGTATCCAGGACCAAAAGAAACTACAGAAGGTTGTGTGCACAGCCCAGATCATCACAGAAGTCAACCTCCCATCCACGGCCTCCATTTACACTTCTCATTGCCACGGAAAGACTGCCAACATCATCAAAGACTCTTCAGATCCCGGTAATGCTCTTTTACAACCTCTTCCATCAAGTAGAAGCTTGAACACATGCACCAACAGGTTCAAGAACAGCTTCTTCCCTGCTGTTATTAGACTGATGAATGGACTCTCTAACTTCAAATAATGTTGATTTTGCTAGTGTTGATCTTGCTCTGAGCACCTCCTGTTTGGTGTAACCTGTATGCCTCACTCGGTTTGAGCACCATTTGATCTCTATATCCTTTGTTTGCTATGATCTGCTCACAAAACAAAGCTTTTCACTGTACCTAGGTTCATGTGACTACAATAAATTAAATCAAATGTGGTTTCAATGCTTTGTATTACTGAAGCATAACATCCATACTTTTGCATTCAATTCTCCTTGCAATAAAGAACATTCTATTAGCTTTCCTAGTCGCTTGCTGTACCTGCATACTAACCTTTTGTATTTAATGCACTAGGAGATCCTCTGCCTCTCAGAGTTCTACAATCTCTCACTATTTATAGTCATATGGTTCTTTATTATTCTTCCGGCCAAAATGGAAAGTTTCACACATTCACAAATTCTAATCCATTTGTCAGATTTTTATCAGTTCTCGTGACTTGTATCCCTTTGTAGCCTCATTATGTCCTCCTTTCGTAACTACCTTCTTACCCATCTTTGTGTCATTGGGGAATTTAGCAACCATATCTTCAGTCTCTTCAACCATGTCATTACATTAATTGTAAATAGTTGAGGTCCCAGTGGCAATCCCTGTGGCACATCACTTGTCACATCTCGCCAATCTTCTGTCCATGCCAATGAGCTTTTGTTTTCCACAACAACCTTTGATGTTGCACCTTGTCAAATGTCTTTTGAAAATCTCAGTACAGGAAATCCACAAGTTTTCCTTTGTCCACTGTACATGTGACTACATAAAAGAACTTTAATAATTGGTTAAAAATGACATCCCCTTTGCAAAATCATGTTGACTCAGCCTTGACTGCCTCCTGGGATAAAGTGTCCAGGTAAGTTGCCCCCCTCCCTGATGTACTGCAGTACCTGTATGTTCATAAACTCTGGGCTGAAACCTCTCAAGCTGAAAATATGTGTTTGTATCAAGTCGATACAGTGTGGAGCTGGAGGGACACAGCAGGTCAGGCAGCATCAGAGGAGTAGGAGAGTCGATGTGTCAGGCCTAGATCCTTCATCAGGAGTTTGTCCTGGACCTTTGAGGAGAGCCTACTCAGTGCAATTACAACACGTCAATGCAAGGGAGATCAAAGGAAATTTGCCACAAAATATTTTTATTTCTAAAATGTATTTTTGCTGAATATGAAAATATGTTCAAGTATGTAATACAGCATATTCAAATCTAAAACCAATAGCATTTTCAACAAGTTAGAAAATGTGAGATTTGTGCATCCATAGTGGCCTGGCATAGAAATTATGGGCCATTGATTCTGAATTCCAAAATGGATCCATTGACAGAAAGATGATCTGAACTTTCCCCTCCCATGTAAAGATGATATGCTTTGAATGGAAACATTTTGGACAGAGACAATTACTCATCTTAATCTTCTATCCATTATGAACTGTCATATGCAACCTCTATACTTCTGACCCTGCAGCATAGATAATAAATCCCATACCAATCATCAAACATTCTGCTTTCTTAATGAACACAGTTGCCTTGTTAATTGTAATCATACAAGCATCAGCAAATTTAATGGTTCATTTGTTGCAGCTCAATTATTTTAATGTTTACTTCACAATATATTGTTATGAATTCTCCAAGGGGCATGATATCTACCAAGCATTGTATTATACTTCTTCAGTTCATGAAGTTGTTATAGATCCTAATCCATGCTTGTTTATCATTGTTTTGAATTGATTTTTTAGCTTCATTTTAATTCCCTGAATGGTTTCCTTTAGATGCATTCAAGGTATAGTCCACATTTAGCATCTGTACCAGCAAAACCATGAACCATAGCCTGACAGAAGATGATTCCACATTTAAAAACACAAGAGCAAACAGTATTCTGTTGCCTACCACTCCTTTGACCAAAATGTATCACTCAAACAACAGCACAAAAACAGATAACTTGGTTATTATTGGATTGATCTTTGAGGGGATTTGCCGTGCACAAACTAGCTACTGTGTCTCCTACATTGCAGCAGTGACTGCACTTCAGATATATTTCATTGGCTATAAAATGCTCTAGGAAGTTCTAAGGTCATAGAAGATGTTAGGAAAATGTATATTTATTCTCTTCTGTGCATTACTTTCCAGCTTCCCAGGCTGCACCTGAAACTAATTCTGGTCCAAAACTTCATTGTCTGGATACTTTACCACAGTAAATGTTGTTTTCTCATTAGTACCTTCACGCTAAGTTCCTGTCCTACACTCTATGCAAAATATTTGTCCTTAATTACGAACCTCTTCATAACCTCATCTTGGCCATGTAGTGACCTCTAGCCCTATATTGCAGCCTGCAACATTAAATCTCTTGAATCTGGCGTTCTTCTCTCTGCCCCTTACACTGGTGACAGAATCCTATGATATTATAGTTACCTGCTCTGGAACATCCTCCTGACTTCTTATTGTTTTAATGCTTCACCCTTTGCTTTTCAAAGCCTCTGCAAAATCTATCATGTCTTAATCATGCTTGCTGTCATCTCCCTTAACTTGCTGCTTAGCCCTCCATGTCTTCTCCCTGTTTCACAAAGAGCCTTGATAGGTTCATGATGCTAAAAGAGATACACAACAGCAACTGGTTATAGCACCCAAAAGTTAGACTTATATTGTCTCCTAAGTCTCAAGTATGGCTGTTTGGAACCACACACCTATTGCCATATTGACACAGCCCATAAAAAAATACAAAATCACTTTTTGTATGTACAAACAAGGGACTAATTATCTGTTGAGGCCTTGCACTACAAGATTTGCTTGTAAATTTTAAGGAAATATTTTTAAAATGGATGCCTATAAACTGCAGCAAACAGGTTTTTAAAACATATACGGAACCATAAGTTGTGGGAATGCAAGTCCGAGACCCTGCTTTATAAAAAAAAACTGACTGCTGCCAGATATAATTGACAGCAGCAATCCACTCAGCCATCCTGATGTCTGACATGCACCTCTCCTTTCTTATCACAACAGGTCTCTTTTCAAGGACACCAATCCCCTCCCCATCCCAAATCTGCCTAGAAAAAAATGGTGAAAAGTTTAATCTAATCTGTACAGTTTCCAGTATACATGCATATCTTGCAAGGAGCTATATCTCACCTTAGTACTGGTGCCAGTTCGGTCAAAATGCATGACTTACCAATAAATCAGCGATATCAATGTGGCACTTTGCAGGAACAATGTGCAGTAAACTGACACACAGATCAAAGTTACTGGTAATTACCAGTGCTAAGTACCAAACATTGACCTTGTTTAGGGGTATGATTTGATTATATCAGTGACACATTAGTTCTTGCATCAAGGGTGACCATTTTTTCAAATGAGATCAGACCAGAACCAAAAGTAGAGAAATCATTCTGTAAGCTTGAAATTGCAGAAACAATATCTGTTCTTGTTACTTCAAAGTTAAATAATGCAGCCAAAAACAGGAAAAAATTGTATCAGAGATAAAAGGTACTGCAGATGCTGGAGAATCCGAGATAACAAGCATGGGGCTGGATGAACACAGCAGGTCAAGCAGCATCATAGGAGCAGGAAAACTTGACGTTTCGGGCCTAAACCCTTCATCAGA
>JAHRHZ010000161.1:1322606-1366396 GCA_024137785.1 Ginglymostoma cirratum
ACCACATTTGCTCCTAAGATGAGGTGTTCCACTCCAGGACACCCCAGATATCCTCCTACTTTAGGGACCATAATTTCCCCTCTTCTGTAATTACGGATGCCCTCAACCGCATCTCTTGCATTTCTCACACTTCTGGCCTCAAACCCCCTCCATCCAACAGCAATAAGGATAGAGTCCCCTTAGTCCTCGTGTACCACCACACCAACCTCCCGATCCAATGCATCATCCTTTGACATTTCCGCCATCTACAATCAGTTCCTGAACAATTCTTTTCCCTCAAAGTTAACGTTTTGGGTCCAGTAACCCTTCCTCAGAACTCACTGAAATGTTTATCTCAGGGTGTCTCGCTGGAAACAGCCTGCACAGCAAAGAGTCTTGGGTCACAGAGATACTACCTTGGATATATTGGTCAAAACTACATTTCCAGACTTTTTTTGCAAAGGTACATTCCAGAAGGAGCTGGGCAATGGTCCCTTCCTCATCACAGCCATTTCAAGGGTAACATGTGGAAATGTTCAGACACTGGTGCACTAATTTACACTCTGTACCTGTCCAAGTATGCCTATGGTCCATGACTAATTACGCACATGGACGGAAAGCACTTTATAGTAGACCACATCAGGCAGAGGTTCACCTGCACATCTGCCAATGTGATATACTGCATCCGCTGTACCTGTTGTGGCTTCCTCTACATCGGGGAAATCAAGCGGAGGCTTGGGGACCGCTTTGCAGAACACCTGCGCTCAGTTCGCAACAAACAACTGCACCTCCCAGTCGCGAACCATTTCAACTCCCCTTCCCATTCCTCAGATGACATGTCCATCCTGGGCCTCCTGCAATGTCACAGTGATGCCACCCGAAGGCTGCAGGAACAGCAAATCATATTCAGCCTGGGAACCCTGCAGCCCAATGGCATCAATGTGGATTTCACAAGCTTCAAAATCTCCCCTCCCCCAACCGCATCCCAAAACCAGCCCAGCTCATCTCCACCTCCCTAACCTGTTTTTCCTCTCACCTCAAGCCACACCCCCATCTCCTATCTACTAACATCATCCCGCCCCCTTGACCTGTCCGTCCTCCCTGGACTGACCTATCTCCTCCCTACCCCCCTACCTACACTCACCTTTACTGGCTCCATCCCCGCCTCTTCGACTTGTCTGCCTCCTCTCCACCTATCCTCTCCTCTATCCATCCTCTATCCACCTCCCCCTCTCTCCCTATTTATTTTAGAACCCTCTTCCCCTCCCCCATTTCTGAAGAAGGGTTTAGGCCCGAAACGTCAAGTTTTCCTACTCCTGATGCTGCTTGACCTGCTGTGTTCATCCAGCCCCATGCTTGTTGTCTCAGATTCTCCAGCATCTGCAGTACCTTTTATCTCTTATAGTAGACCAGCTGTTTTTAATTGTTTTGATCTCATCTACACCAGGATGAAAAAAAATTATGCCCACAAGTTTAGATTAAAGATGTAGTGGAAAATCTGGTTGAGTGGCATTGTTTAGTCTGAACAAAACTCCAATATTAAACAGTATTTCTCACTGACATTTTGCTAAGCTTTTACCAATGCTTTAGTCCAGAGTCATTCTCAAGAATGATGTGATACACTGTGTTGTGAAATGCTTGAGCGGGTCTGAGTTCCTGATTTCATTCACAGCTACTTGCCGGAAGTAAAAATTTCCAGCAGGACAGAAAATGAAAAATTATAGACCAATTATTTTAGCCAGCATGGATCTGTGTGGTACTGGGGACACAGGGCCAAATTATACATAATGGGGAGCGGATGACCTTATGGGAGATATAGCAATGCTGCTCCAAAGTGATGTAAATTTCTCATTCCTCCTACTGCATCACACAAAGCAGAGATTAACAGTGTGAATTTTCAAATTTTCACTACAAATTTATATGTAATGGAAGAGTCACATCTCCAGCCTATTTATGCAGTGATATTTAACACATTGGGGTACTTTTTAATCACTACTGTTCTCAACAACTGATAATGGATTTTGGTTGTATTGTTGAAGCAATCTAGCATGACAGTGAAGGAGTGCTTTATTATCAGTACCATCATCTTTCCAATTAGGCAAGAGTCTGCACAATTTAAAGTTAGTCAAGGTATTATCTTAGCCAACATTCTTCCCTCAAATTGGCCATCATTATTTTCCTACAAAACAGTGTGTGCACTCCAAAAAGTTGACTCATTATTGTAAAGCAACTAGGATGCCTCAAAGACATGGTAACATGCTATATCAATCAAACTTCTTTATTTCCTTCAAAATGATGTAACTAAAGCTTAGGAATGAATGCTGGTGACATTAATTGATGAATGCTTAATGTGTTTAGATGGCATTTTCCTGCTTCCTATTTTAACACAAGAATTAATTTCAAATAGCAACTATCATTAAAATCACCCTCATTTCTCAACTTGCTTCTGTTCAATGCTATCACAGCTGGCTGGTAAGTTTAACTAACATCAGCTTTAACTGTCAAGAGTATAACTCTAGAAATCCCCGTGACATTGGTCACCCAAAACCTTTTCACATACTGTTCTTTTGGTAATCAGTTTTTAGCAGATAAAGGATTTGGTAATATTCTCAGAAAACTGTGTTACTACAATCATTTCCGACCTCTCTGATAACTGATGTATGCATAAATCCAAAAGTAAACTGAACCACTCCAACTTCTGACATTTACTACTGTCTTTCAACTTTAATATCTTTGACAGTGTTGTCACCAGGAATGTTAGCCTATTTATAACACAAGAATTACCGTGGTTTGCCTTCTCCCATCCTGGATAATACAATGATAAGGGGGATGTTGACTGATCTCAACAAACAATCCCTACCAATGAGTCTATAAAAGAAGCAGCTGTGAGGTGAAGAAAAACCGCAGGGGCAGAGAATTTTTTTCAATCATATGTCCAACATTAATGACTCTTTCCCATTATGCTACACTCACTAAAACACATCAGCAAAAAAAGTCACACTTTAACCAATGTTCTTATCTAGAGTACAGCAGTGTATTTATACGATATTCTACTTTCAGATTTAAGAGTTATGGAAGCCAAAATGATCTATCCAGACATAATCCTAAAATTTGCAAAACAGTGTGACAAATTCACTTGGCCATTGTCATGATGCTCTACACTTCTGGATGATCAGAGTTACCAAATAACTGTGAATCTTTAATACATTTAATTAGCACATTAGCTGAGATTTTCCCATTTTTGTTCAAGTGCGGGTTCAAGTGTATTACGTGGCAATTAGCACAGTGCCCTCCACCAATAAAATAACTCAACCTATCACATGTCTGTCAGATCATTAAGAGCTAATCAGGCAGCAAAAAATAGGCTAGTCTCTTGTCCTATTATGTGCCTCAACACCAGTATGTTAGGTGGCCAGAAGCTGCTGGCCAATCAGAGGCTTATAAATCTGAGTCCTAAAGTCCACATGCAAACCTACTCCTCCGGGGATCCACTGACAAGAAGGTAGTTTTTTTATTCTCATAAGGTGACATAAGAACATAAGAACTAGGAGCAGGAGTAGGCCATCTGGCCCCTTGAGCCTGCCCCGCCATTTAATAAGATCACGGCTGAAATTTTTGAGACTCAGCTCCACTTACCCGCCCACTTACCATAACCCGTAATTCCTTTACTGTTCAAAAATTTATCTAGCCTTGCCTTAAAAACATTCAGTGACGTAGCTTCAACCGCTTCCCTGGGCAGGTAATTCCACAGATTTACAACCCTTTGGGTGAAGAAGTTCCTCCTGACCTCAGTCCTACATCTGCTTCCCTTTATTTTGAGGCGATGTCCTCTAGTCCTAGTTTCACCTGCTAGCGAAAACACTTTATCCCTGCCTCCACTTCATCTATTCCCTTCATAATCTTCTATAAGATCGGCCCTCATTCTTCTGAATTCCAATGAGTATAATCCCAGTCTACTCAGTCTCTCCTCATAATCCAACCCTCTCAACTCTGGAATCAACCGAGTGAATCTCCTCTGCACCCCCTCCAGTGCTAGTATATCCCTTCTCAAGTAAGGACACCAAAACTGCACACAGTACTCCAGGTGTGGCCTCACCAGGACCCGATACAGCTGGAGCATAGCCTCCCTGTTTTTAAACTCCATTACTCGAGCAATGGCAGACAAAATTCCATTTGCCTTTTTATCACCTGCTGCACCTGCAACCCCACCTTCAACAATTCATGCACAAGGACACCCAAGTCCCTCTGCACAGCAGCATGCTGCAATTTTTTACCATTTAAAACATAGTCCATTTCGCTGTTATTCCTACCAAAATGGATGACCTCACACTTATCAACATTGTACTCCATCTGCCAGACCTTTGCCTACTCACTTAGACTATCTATATCCCTCTGCAGACTTTCAGTGTCTTCTGAACACTTTGCTCTACCACTCACCTTAGTGTCATCTGCAAATTTGACACACCACACTTAGTCCCCAACTCCAAATCATCTATGTAAATTGTAAACAATTGAGGTCCCAACACTGATCCCTGAGGCACACCACTAGCCACTGACCACCAACCAGAAAAACACCCATTTACCCCTACTCTTTCCTTTCTACTGGTCAACCAATCCTCCATCCATGCCAATACATATGGCCATGATGGTCATAAGGAGAGAGGAGTAAGGGGGAGGTGCAGGGTTCAGAGGTAAGAACTGTGTGGTGGCTTTCAGAGGCCACCTCATTATCTGTTATACTTGGTTTCAATTACAAAGACTTTAGGGCAATTGGAGGACTCCCTCAAAGCCGGCAGGCATACTTCCTCATCATGAAGGTATTGGGAGGTGGAGGGTTTAGGCTAAGTGGCCATTAACATAAGAACATAAGAACTAGGAGCAGGAGTAGGCCGTCTGGCCCCTTGAGCCTGCCCCGCCATATAATAAGATCATGGCTGATCTTTTTGAGACTCAGCTCCACTTATCCATCCACTCACCATAACCTTAATTCCTTTACTGTTCAAAAATTTATCTAGCCTTGCCTTAAAAACATTCAGCGAGGTAGTTTCAACCGCTTCACTGGGCAGGTAATTCCACAGATTCACAACTCTTTGGGTGAAGAAGTTCCTCCTGACCTCAGTCCTACATTAATTGACTGTTTAATTGTATTAAGTGCTGGTGAGTTGAGAAAGCCGTCAAAGGACATTTTCATGTAGCATTTAATTGCCAAGATGGCAAGAGGGGACAGGTTTCTCACCCAATTATTTTCCCTCCTCACCACCCCTTTCATTAACTGAGGGAGCAGAACATTCCAACCACTGTTTTAAAATCCTGGTGAGATGCTGTTGGCTTCCAACACATATCTCGGGTTCAAGGCTGGGCAACATATGTGAGTCATGATGAATATCTGAAGCTCAGTTTTCTGAAATAATCAAATTCAACTCATTCTCGCATTTCAGCAGTTAATATGGATTGTTTAAAAGAAAACTTCGCAGAAAAAAACTATTAGTTTAATGCTCATATTTCCAACAGATTTTCCAATACTCCCATCATTATACAATTCAGGAAACTGGCAGATAAAAACACCAAACTAGTCATGAGCACGTTTCTTGCCAACTGAATCAAAGCGGGCAGAGTGTAATACATGCAGAAGGACACAGCTCCACATTTGAATAACTCCTCCCTATTAATCTGTGTGACACCCGTTGTCTAGAATACACACCTTATAAACATACTTCCTCTGTAAATCCTAAAATAGGGCACTTCAGTCACCATAAAAACAGAAAGTGCTAGAGAAACTCAGCAGAAACCAAGGTAACATTTTGAGTCCAGTCTGGCTCTTCTTCAGAACCTGCTGAATTTATCCAACACTTTCTGTTTTATTTCAGATTTTCAGCATCTGAAATGTTTTGCTTTTATTCTCCACAGCAAAACCCAGCCTAGAATGGTAATTAGTAAGTTAGCAGATGCCAAAGGTATAATTTCTATTAATTGAAACCAAAATTACAAAACTATGAATATTATAAAACCGTTGGGACTTTGTTCATGGCCATAATGTATTTTCGAAGGCCAGTTGACTATAAAAGGTTAAATGACCATAGTTTTACCAGACCGTAGAGCTGTTCATTCATTAGAGAGATGACAGTAGTGGTTTAACCTGATGGTCACCACACCTCAGGTGAGGGGAGATTTCAGAAAAAGAGTCCTCACAGTCACCTCAACCGGTGTGAGAATTGAACCGATTCTGTTGGCATTACTCTGCACTCCAGCCATCACGCCAACTGAGCTGACTGACCCCTACTACTTAAGGGACGATACAGCACAGAAAACCTTTCTTGACTTGAGAGAGAATTAGCCCCACCTTTCCCTTGCTTTTCCTATAACGCGTTACCCCATTCCCCTTTTGAAAATTACAATTGAATCTTCTCCCTTTCAAGCAGCGCACAAGTATTTACTGTGGAAAAGAATTCCCCTCATCTTAAGTTCACCCTTAAGTTCTTTATCTAATTATGTTAGAGACAATAAAATTCAGATTCTTTGGCTGTAGAACTCTACAACCAATATACACTATCAAGTATGATAAAGACACAGCAGCCCTGACCACAAATATTATCTTTTACACTAGTCAGACAGTACTTTGTTCCCTACAGGAAGCTCATCTGTCCAGTTACACTGACAATTTTTTTAAATAAAGTAATGATGTTCCTCTTTTCCTTTTAATTAGTGTCCATCAAGCAGATAAATGCTTAAGATGAACACCAACAGGTTCAATGTCTAGACAGGCTTGGTGTGTAGGCAACCACTGGATTCCCAAAGGTTTAAAGAATTACCAATTCATTTATCAGTTTCTTGACTGAGATTTATTGATCAGAAAGCACAATGAACTGGTAGTCTTCACCTCACAAAATAAGAATCTTTCCATGATGACTCAGAGTTGTAACAGCTCAAAATTGCCTCTTCCTGACTGCATTATTTCCTCCTGGTTTCAAAAGATTCAGGTTCCATTGGCTGTACAACCTACTCCTATTTCTTCGATTCCTATTTGTCCTTAAGATAAATATTACGTCATTCCCTTCATTAAATCAACAAAGGTTGCTTTATTAAAAGTGACTGTTGGACTGTGTCATGAGCAATGATAATTTCACTGGACTAGTAATCCAGAGACTCAATCTAATGATTTGAGAACATGGATTCAAATCCCATGGCAAAGTTTGAGTTAAATTAGTAAACTTGAAATTAATAGCTAGTCTAATGGCAACCATACAGCCATTGTTGATTGTAAAAATCCATCTGGTTCACTAACATCCTCACTTAGTCTGACCTACATGTGACTCCAGATCCACAGAAATATCTTAACTGTCCTCTGAAATGGCCTTGCAAGCCACTCACTTGTATTTAACTGCTACAAATTCTAAAGAAAGGAGCACAATGAGATGGATTACCCAGCATTGACCAAGGCACCAGAAATGACACAACCTTGACAACTATGCAAAGATCTCCTTACTGTCATCTGGGAGCTTGTGCAAAATTGTGAGACCTCACCCACAGACTAGTCAAGCATATTTATCTGCTGGAAAAATGTCAAGACACAACCATCACCATCTCTGGTTATGTCTTATCCCACTTACAGGACAGATATGCAGAGGTACCAGCATATTGGGAGTGGGTTACCTTGGGAGTCCTCAATATTAATTCTGGACCACCATGATATCTCATGACATTAGGTCAAACACAGTACGGAAATCTCTTGCTGCTTAGCACCTAGTGTCTCCCCCTCCTCCCTCCTGGTAAATCATAGGTTCCCTGTGTTTAACATGAATTGGAAGAAGCATCAAAAGTGGCAACAGCACACATGTACTTAGGTGGAGGATTTCAGTGGCTCAGGAGCACCAATACTGACCAAGCTGGCCAGTCCTAAAGGAACATAGTGGTTAAACCAAGTGCAATGAGAAGTAAAGGAACCAACTAGAAGGAAAATGTATTTGACCTCATAAATGCCTGTTACAGGTGCATTTCCACGACGATACTAGGAAGAGTGATGATGCACAGTCCTGTGGAGACAATGTCCTGATTTCACATTGAGGATATCCTCCAACATGTTGCATGGCATTACCATTGTGATAAACTTCAAACAGGCTTCAAACAAATGTAGCCACTTAAAACTAATCATCTATGAGGCACTGTGGACCATCAGCAGTAGTAGAATTATGTTCAACCACGTTCTGTAATCTCAGGGCCTGCATTTTCTCCACGATTATTACCATCAAAGTGAGGATGAACTTTGGTTCAATAAAGAGTGCAGGAGGGCATGTCATGAGCAACACCAAGCATAACGAAAAACAAGGTGTCAACCTGGTGAAGCAACAACACACTTGCATGTCAAACAACAGAAGAGGGATGCAATGGGTAGGACTATGTGTTCCCATAATAAAATGGGTCAAATATAAGCTCTGCAATCCTGCCACATTCAGTCATAAATGGTGGTGAGTAATCAAACAACTAAGGAAGAAGCTCCACAAATATTCCCATCCTTCAAAGTGAGGGAGACCAGCACATCGGCATAAAGAACTAGGCTGAAGTATTAACATTCATCTTCAGCCAGAAATGCTGAGCAGATTATCTTTCTTGGCCACCTGCTGAGGTAACAAGTATCATAGATGGTAGTCTCCAATTCAGTTGATTCCTCGTGATAGCAAGAAAAAACTGAAGAGGCTGGATAATGCAAAGGCCAAGGTCCCTGATGATGTTCCTGAAATAGTACAAAAGACCAGAGTACTACTGTATTTCTAGGCAAGCTGCAGCGACAACACTGGTATCTACTCAAGAATGTGGAAAATTGGGCAGGTGTGTCCAGTACACTAAAAAGTAGTACAAATCCAACCCAGATATTATTGTCCCATCATCTGATTCACAATCACAAAATGATGGAAGGGCTTGTTGACAACACTATCAAATGACAATTGCTCAGGATTGACCTCCTTAGTGTAGCTCAGCTTGGGTTCTGCAAGGGCCACTCAGCTCCTGACTTCATCAAAATTTTAGTCCAAACACAGACAAAAAAGATGAACTCCAAAGGTGAGATGACAGTGATTGACCACGGCAATCAAGGCAACATTTGACCAAATATGGCATCCAGGAGCCTAAGTAAAACTAGAATCAATGGGAACCAAAGGAAGACTATCTGCTGGTTGGAGTCAAAGGAACATGGTTGTGGTTTTTGCAGGTCAGTCATCTCAGCATCAGGACATAAATACAAGTGTTCAACAGGATAGCGTCTTGGGATCAACCACCTTCAGATATTTCATCAATGACCTTGCCTCCATTAGAAAGTCAGAAGTGAAAGTGTTTACTTATGATTGCACCATTTGCCAATCCTCAGAAGCTGAAGTAGTCCATATCCATGTGCAAGGAGGAATGGAAAACATCCAGATTTGAACTTTGGTTCCAAGCAATGATCATTTCTAAGTGAGAAGTTAACCATCTCCCCTTGATGTTCAATGGCATTACTGTCACCACAATCTCTTCCATTATTAACTTCTGCCAGTGAAGAAAACTAAGAAATCACAACCTCTTAATACAATTTTAGGTTCTGATCAGCGAGAAAGACAAAAAAACTCCTTCCCAACCAATAATAACATTTTCAGACAACAGCTGCAAGCAGCCAATTTGGAAATCTTGGAAAAAAACACAGAAATTTTATGTCATTTATGTCTGTCTCCAAAAGTCTGACTGCCTTAAGACAACATCAGATTACACCAACTTAAACATAAAAATCAGAGATGGTTTGCTTGTCCCGGTTTTCTTCTCAATGTTTCATGACCTTTGCTCAGCAACAAGAAAAAAATGAACATATTTGCATTTATCTTGAACAATATGTTTAAAAAGACATCATTGCAAAGTTAATCACACATGAAACTTGTATTTATTCTTGTTCCGTCCAAAGGTTGTACCATTTACCTCTACTTGTTCGAGAATCTAGTTAATATATACTTTGTAGGTGCACATCGAATATTAAATAGTACAAAGTAAACCGACAACATTCTTTCTTTCAAAGTGTGCCAAGACAAAGCTTCATAGATTGACAGTGGTGCAAAGATAACTCAGAATATATCAGAAGAAACACTGTCATGGAAAAAAGCTATAAATACGTCAATGATTCTCTTGATGGGACAGTGGAGGCAAAAAAATCTTAGATTAATTCAAACTCCATTAGAGGATGATGTGATTTGGACCAAGATGACTTTTTATTTTGGATAGATGAGGTAAGAGGGTCTGAATACCCTCCTTCAATGTATTTATTTGCAATCACGAGTACATCAATCCACTCACTGACGGATTCACCAGATAGTATGCTTAATCAAAGTGTAGAGAGATAATCTCTCTATAATACACACCCCTATCATACACTAAGAGATTTCAAATGTCAGCATTGCTCAAATTCAGGTCACCCACTCAGGAATACTTCAACGTTAGTCATCTAACGAGTCATCTAATCAATGTCTGCCATTCATTTCATCTCAATTTCTTTGCCTGATCATTTTACTGATCTCACGTGCAAAGCACCTCACTGCGAATGCAACAAAAGGCAATTTGAGCAACAATCTTTTACAATGGAACTAACGATTTTGTGAAATCCATGTTTTAAAAAGATTAAAATTCCCAAACCTCAACTCAAATCCACTCCAAGGCAAATTTTTTGACAGTCAAATAAACCCAAATCTATAAAATGGGAGAAAGTCTGCAAAAGACGGTGTGCTCTCAGAAAAATTCACAAGCAGGACCTGCCATAGTGAAAAGTATTACAAAACTCAAAGCCAATACATCTCTGGACAAAACCAACAGCTATAAACAACAATTCCAAAGAAAACAAAACAAATTCTATGTACAATTATTTTCTGATTATCCCTCAGAGGCACTCTAGTGAACAGCTCTGATAATTGTTTGCTTCACATGGCTAGCTTTGGGTCCTTGGAATGATGAGAGTATTGATAAGTATGGATTCAGTATAAAATGGGACCCACTCATAATCCTTTAATAAATTAGTTCAAAGGATTCTCAAATCACATACTGTAATTACTAACAATCCAAGTAACTTGGTGTGTTAGATATTGACTTTCCTGTTAGTCTGCCCTTTTGAAGCAAGTTCATTTTTGTGTGAAAATGATTGAATGGGGTGGAAGCATTACCCAATAGCACACATGGAGTGTAATTTTCCTTTGTTTTTGGGAAGAAAAGTGGGGCAAGCATGCCAGTGGCAACTCACACACTGTCCTACCTGTGGCACAACTTACTGAATCACACACCATCCACTCATTGAGAATTGAGAGGCAAGTGAGGCCTCTGCATTGACAACGTGGGTCAGCTGTTCACAAGCTGGCAGCTTCTGGGTTCCATAGTCTACTGGTTTAGGCCTATTCCTTGGGGGAATCCTGCTCTAATAAGGTCAGTTTCTCCTTTTTCTCCTCATGATTAGCCACTTAAAAGTTTTAGTTGCTAGCCAGTTGAGAGAGGGGCTCATGGACCTTCTCACCAGCATTTAATTGCAGAGTGGCAAGAAGGCAGGGAATTTCTCTCCAGGCCAAATTGGACAATTATTTCCCGGCCTTGTCATCTACAGGGAAGTGAAAATTTGGCTCATGGTCATTCTAACACATGCCCAAAGAGAGGGTTCAAGAGTAACATCTTTAGAAACCTGTGAATTGGTCTCAGCACTTTCAAGACAGTTAATTCCAATTGCAAATTCTAAAAAGCTACAAGAAATTACTAACTTCAACACTCTTAATCTTGTTGTACATTTTTTGTTTATTTTAGCTTGATCATAAACGTGAATCAAAGTGCAAGAAGGGAAGGGCAGACTGATTTCAAGAAGCAGACTTAATATGGACAGTACATTGGATTAACAGGACCAGATCTTAACCTGGGTGATAAAGTATATCTACTGATCTTTTATTAGCTCCTCAGACTACTGGGCTCAGTAACTGCTCCATACTAGCTCTCTGAGGTCATGATCACACCATATATTGAAAAACATCAAATTACTAAACAAAGTAGACAAAAGGAGAAAATATTAGGAACTTCATTTTCCTCTTTTAGAAAAGACAAAATCATTCAGATCACCTTACTCCAGATTGTAATCCAAAATCTTTATCCTGTTCTGAACCTCAAGTGAATCAATCAGAAACTCTCTCTCTTTCTTGTGAAATACTGATCAAAGCCTATGGGACAGCTGCACTCCTCTAACTCTAGCCTTTTATACATTCCTAATTTTTTAAAAATCATTCTACCATTGGCAATGGGAAATAATTGTCCAATTTGGCCTGGAGAGAAATTCACTGTCTTCTTGCCACTCTGCAATCTACCCTTACCTTTAGCAGTAAACCAAGGTTGTATACCCTGAGATTTCTTCCCAAAATCTCAACTCCTGTCTCCTCTCTAAAACACTCCTAATAACCTGCTTCTTTGATCAAGCCTCTGGTCATCTGCCCAAATCTCCTTAAGCGGTTCTGCATAAAACTTGGATTTAATAGCACTCTTCTTAAGTGTCTTGGGATGTTTTACAACCATAAACTTGCTATATATTTGTCAGGGGTATCAAATTAATTTTCCAGACAGTCTATTCCACACATCCAGTATTTTGCAGTGAAATATCTTCTAATCTTGCTTAAGGTTTGTGACTGTTGTAATTAACTCTTGTACATTAATTCTATTTCTTTTCAAATGTCTGAAATTTCTGAATTCCTCCGATAGTGAGAATGGTGTTAAATATTTTGCTCCTCCTATCTGAAACGTATGCTCCTTCTCACATCCCCATTTTGAGTTCAGCAACCTGCTGAGTAGGGGAAAGACCCGGTACCAATAGTATATTTTCAGAATAGTGCAGCAAGTTTGTGTATTAAACTGCAGTAACAACCTCTCACTTCATTTACTGCAGGTAACATTATTTCTGAGTGTACAATATGAAAACACATAACTGGAAAAAAATGCAAGGTGAGGTCAGCTTTACAGAGCATCAACAGGCAGAGCTAGAGAGGAGGATAAAAGCAGACTTAACCTTGTCCAATCCCCATTTCACTCCTTGCAAACGATAACTTCAGTAAGTCATTATCAACAGGGCAGCATGGTGGCTCAGTGGTTAGTACTGCTACCTCACTGTGCCAGGAAGACAGGTTCGATTTCACCCTCGGGTGACTGCCTGTGTGGAGTTTCCACATTCTCCCTGTGTCTGCGTGGGTTTGCTCTGGTTTCCTCCCACAGCCCGAAGATGTGTAGGTTGGGTGAACTGGCCATGCTAAATTGCTAATAGTGTCCAGAGATGTGCAGGCTAGGTGGATTAGGCATGGGAAAATCAGGGTTACAGGGATAGGGTAGGGGGTGAATCTGGGTGGAATGCTGTTCAGAGGATTGATGTTAGACTCGACTGGCCAAATGGCCTGTTTCTACACTGTAGGGGTTCTATGATTTGATGGTCTCTGTGCCTCTGGCCAGTCGGTGCAGAGATTTCAATCAGTAATTTCCTGGAAGTAGGGCTAAGATATGATCAGTCAATCATATGAATGTCCATCAAAGATAGAGGAAAGTTTAAAGATTATAAAATTAAATAATAAAAATATCATTAAGAAGTCTTTTTTTCTCTAAAATAGAAATAGATTTTTGGTAGTTTGGCCAGTAACTTTAAGATCAGTTCTAAAATTCAGTTGGATTAAGCCACCAGTCTCTCCAAAACTCAAATCCTACCTCCAGCATTCTCTGTTCACAAATAGTGCCATCATCAGTTCCTTTCATTGGTAGTTTATGGTGGGTATTATCGCGAAGTTAGGTAGAGTATTTATGGATTAGAAGCCAGGACATTAGTATATTTGATATTTGTAAAATGATAGGGGGGTGGAAAAGTGTGTGGCTCCTTTAAAAGATTATGAGTTTTCTTAGGCTTGGAGATTAAACAAAATGTCTGCAGGCAGCAGATGCACAGAGAGTTCTTGAAATTTAAACATTGTATCAAAAGGCTATACTATTAGCAGGCAAAGCAGCCTTTTTACCAAGGCAACAGGTTTTTAAATTTAGCCAATTAATTTAAACCAGGCCCTAGATACCAAAACCCAATTAAATTTAAAAATCTGATTGTTCTGACAATCTAGGACCAATCTTACTATAAGAAATTAATAGGTCATCAAGGATATAAAGGAAGAGAGCATTTGAAAATTGGTGTGAGAGCAACTGCCACCTATTAGAGTTAACAACCAGCAGCTCTAAAGTGAAAATCACTGGCTCTCACAGAATTCTCTAAGCTCTGAATGACTATCATCTAAATAATGATATAGCAGCACTCTTAGCTAATATTCCTGACACAAGAATTTGACAGAGAAAGACATTCTGGACTCAGGATCAGTGGAGAGGGCACGGAGCATTCTGGAAGATGTATCCTGGCTATAATTTTGAGAGATTAAGTTTTACTTTGTTTTATTAATTTGGTTGATATAAGTGGGACATATATCTATTAGAACAGCATATCGTTAGAATTTTGTTTTATTCGGGATTAGTTAGCAGGTAAGGGAGAATCGTTTGGTTTGTTAGTAGTTCTGTTAATTTGTTCACTGTTAGTTAGATAAATAACTTGTTACTTGTTGATTATAGAGTGACTGTCAGGAGTTCATTTCATTTAATCTCCCCTTTATAACAGAGTGGGTGATGAGAGGCACGTTATACCACTTTTCACACTTCCTTTAACAGATTATGAGGGAAGGAAAGTCTCTCTGGGTGTTTTGGTTTAGTTATCAAAGCGGGGTTTACCTCCACTTCATAACAAATTGTGAGCTTGAGTCCGCGATCTGGCCGGTTCATGTATAGGTTCTAAACAGATCTGATTGAATCTAAATGGATTTGGACAGGTTTGAACAGATCTGGAATATGAAAGGTCCCGGCAGATTTAAACGGACTTGGGGATTAGTCTCCTAGATCTTTAAAATAAAACTTAGGTGAGAAGTGGAAAATTTGTTTAATTTCGGTTACTTGTGTTTGGTTAAATCAAAAGTCGGGGAAATGGCTCTTAACATTGCTAAAGAAGTTCTGGGGTTTGAGGATGCTCCCTAAATTTGCCAAGAAAGTTTAGAAAAATAGAGGAAGCATATACTTTTAGACTTAGCTAACAGGCTAAAATTGGGTTTAACTAGGGATAAGAGGAAAGCTGAAATTATAACAGAGTTCATCAAGTATTTAGGATATCAGAGAAACAGGCAAGTGAAGTGGAGTTAGAAAAAAATTAAATTGAAAATTAGAAGATAAAGGAAAGGAAAGAAGAGCCAGGGCAGAAGGGGAAGAAAGGGAACTGAAGCCATTTGAATTATAGTTACAAGCAGAGAAAAGACAAAAAGAAAAAGAGAGAGGAGGAAAGGAAAAAGAGAGAGAAGAAAGGGAGAAAGAGAGAGAGTCTGAAATTTGGAAGTTGCTAATTAAACAGGAAAGTCAATTTAAAAGGATGGAAATGAAGATAGAAGATAGGCTTAGTGAGGAGGAGAGTGATAATGAGTAAATCCATCGTAGCCAAAGACTTGGCTACATATACAAATACGGATATATACAAATATGTCAAAACATTACCAAAATTTGATTTAAAAGATGTAGAAGCCTTTTTCATTTCCTTTGGGAAATTGGCTAGGCAGACGAATTGGCCAAAGACTATGTGGGTAATGTTAATTCAGACCAAGTTGGCAGGCAGGGCTAGTGAGGTGTTTACAGTGCTGTCAGATGACGTGTCAAGAGAATATGAAAAAGTAAAACAGACTACACTGAGTGCCTATAAATTGGTACCAGAAGCATATGGACAACGGTTCAGAAATATAAGAAAGGTGCCAGGTCAGACTTATAAAAACCAAAAGAACTGCGGATGTTATAAATCAGGGACAAAAACAAAGTTGCTGGAATAGCTCAGCAGATCTGGCAGCATCTGTGAAGGAAAAAACAGAGTTAATATTTCGGGTCTGGTGACCCTTCCTCAGAACAGAAGTAAGGAAGGGTCACCAGACCCGAAATTTTAACTCTGTTTTTCCCTTCACAGATGCTGCCAGACCTGCAGAGCTTTTCCAGCAACTTTGTTTTTGTTCCAGGTCAGGTTTATGTTGACTTTGAAAGAATTAAACATAGCAACTTCGATAGATGGGTGAGAGCAAATGAGGATCATAGAGAGATTATTCAGCTGGAGGTATTCAAAAACTCACTTCCAGAATGCTTAGAACTTTGTTGAGGGATAGAAAGTTAAAACAGCAAGAAGAGCTGCAGAGATGGCGGATGAATATGCATTAGTGCATGAATTGAAATCTAGCTTCCAACAGCAATTTCATTCCATGAGGGGCAGAAATTGGGAAAGAGGGAAATCCTTCAATGAAAAACAAGAAGTCAATCACAGTAGGAACAATTTACCACATGTGGCAAAAGGAACCCAAGAGGGTGAAAAAAGGTGAAAGGCCTCAGGTGTTTCCACTGTAATAAAGGGGGACACACAAAGTCACAGTGCTGGTGGATTAAGAGATGCACTGGGAAAAAGGATGTGGTAAAAGAGGCTAAACCAGTGGGATTAGTTGAGGTAGTGAAGGAGATCCCAAGTGAAGTTGAGGGGCTGCAAGAGTATGCACAGCCTAGTCACGGGCTGGATAGTAAGCTAGTGCCCAAACTCTTCAAACCTTACCTCTGTGGGTAAGGTTTACTCAGGTAGAACAGGGGGAGAAGGTAAAAAAGTTATGTAATTGAGAGATACAGGAGCAGGTCAGTCTCTAATAGTAAGAGATGAAAGTGTTTGCACACCTTCTGAAATCTCTTAATTCATTCACATGATGAGGGGAATCACTGGCTAGGCAGCATTTATTGCCCATCCCTAATTGCCCAGAGGGCAGTTAAGAGTCAACCATATTGTTGTGGGTCTGGAGTCACATGTAGGCCAGACCAGGTAAGGATGGCAGTTTCCTTCCCTAAAGGGCATTAGTGAACCAGACGGCTTTTTCCTGACAATTGGCAATGGATTCACGGTCATTGTTAGATTCTTAATTCCACCACTGTGTGGTGACAAGATCCCACAGTCATAACTTAAAGCGAGGAGTGAAAACTGAAGGGAAAGATGAAGGAGTTGAGGTCGAGTTACACAGCGTTTGATGAAATGGTAAAGGAAGAACCTAAGCAGTTAGAGGATCAGGCAGAGGTGTTCAGTTCTGAAAGACTAATGGAGTGACAACAAAAAGATGAGACAATAAAAGATCTATATCATAAAGCCTACTCAGAAAAGGAATCAGAATGTATTCTAGAATTTTATTACCTTAAGGATAAAATCTCAAAGCGGAAATGGAGACCTTGGCAGGTTAGTGCAGAGGAGTAGTGAGCTGAAGTTCACCAGATTGTGTTGCTGGTAACATACAGATAGGAACTATTGCAGGTAGCACATGAATTACCTGTAGAAGGTCATCTCAGAGTGAGGAAGACTCAAGCCAAGATACAAACGCATTTCTATTGGCCTGGATTACATAAAGATGAATTTTGCAGTACATGTCAAATGGTTGGAAAGCCACAGGCAGTAATAAAACGAGCACCTTTAATGCCAATTCCCACATTTGAAGAACCTTTCAGATGGGTTATGACTGACTGTGTAGGTCCCCTCCCTAGAATGAAAAGTGGGAACCAGTATTTGCTACCCACAATTGATGTGTCTACCAGATTTCTGGAAAAAATTTCATTATGGAACGTCAAGGCAAAAAAGGTTGTGAAGAGTTGCTTGCTTCCTTTACCCATTATGGACCACCCAGGGAGATTCAATCAGACCAAGGGTCCAATTTTATTGCCTAACTTGTTTAAGGAAGTCATGGATAGTTTAGGCATCCAACACTTTAAATCATGTGCATACCATCCTGAATCCCAGGGAGCATTGGAAAGATGGCATCAGACCCTAAAGACCATGCTGAGGGCTAATTGCCAGGATTACCCAAATGATTAAGATAAAGGTATCCTATTTATATTGTTTGCTATTAGAGATACTGCAAATGAATCAAATCAGTTTACTCCATTTGAATTGATATTTGGACGCAAAGTAAGAGGGCCTTTAAAATTAATTAAGGAAAAATTGATAGTTCCAAGTCAGATGTGACAGTAGATAAATCAGCTAACAACATTTGAAGGTAGCACAGCATATAATGAAGCAAGAAGCCAAAAAGAAATCTAGAATTCATACAATTACCCATGTGTTGTTACCAGTGGTAGGAGATCCCTTCAAAGCAAGGTTTATTGGTCCCTATCAGATTGAGAAGAAGTTAAGTCAGGTGAATTATCTTATAAGGATGCCAGATAGGAAAATAAATTATCGGGTATGTCATGTGAACATGCTGAAACCTTATTATGACAGGGAAAGGGAACTGGAGAAACAGATATTACTTTCTGCCAATCAGAGTGAGGAATCAAATCCAGATGATTTAGATTTTGATGTGCCTCAGAATAAATTAGAATAATGAGGAAGTTCTTAAAGAATGGGATAGGGAGTAAACTATCTGTCTCAGGAACAGAAAACTGAATTAAAAAGGGACGCATGTAGAAATAGAATGGGGAGGACTAATACTGTAGTACATGTGGTGGATGTAGGGAATGCTGTTCCAATAAAACATCACCCCTGCAGGCTTAATCCTCTCAAAGCAGCACAGGTACAGAAGGAAGTGGAAGCGGTGCTCCAAGAAGACATCATCGAGCCGAGTGAAAGTGAGCGGAGGTCGCTGATCATATTGGTTCTCAAACCTGTTGGTACTCAACAATTCTGGCGTAGAATATCGCAAAGTCCACCATTACTAAATCAGACTCATACCCAATTCCAAGGCTGGAGGCCTGTGTGGAAAAAACTGAACGAGCCACTAACATCACGACGTTGGTATTCGCAGTTACTTGCAAGTATCTTTGTCAGAGAGAGTGAAAGATGTTTCTGCTTTTGTAACCCCAAATGGGCTGTATCAGTTTAATGTAATGCCCTTTGTAATGAAGAGCACACCAGCCACATTTCGAAGACTTATGAACAGAGCTGTGGTAGGATTGACTAATTGTGCCATCTATACAGATGATACAGTGATATAGTATATATAGCCATTCGTGGAAAGATCACATGGTGCATTTAGCAGTGCTTTTTGAGAGACAACAAATGGCGAAGTTGGTCATAAATTTAGCAAAAACAGAATTCACGAAGGCAAAAGTGACATTCTTAGGACACAATGTCGGACACAGACGGACGACACTGAGGAACATGAAGACAAAGGCCATTGAGGAATATCCAAGACCATCCTTGATGAAGGAAGTGTTACGATTTTTGGGGATAAGCGGAATCTACAGAAAATTTGTACCAAACTTTAGTAACGTGGAGGCACTACTGATGGATTGGTTGAAGAACATCCCGAAATTTAGTGGGCAGAACAATGGCATGGAGGCATTTGAGAACTTAAAAGCAGTTCTAGCCCCACCAAATTTCTTAAAACCCTTTAAAGTCACATTGACACAAGTGATGTAGGGCTGGAGCTGTGTTGTTACAGGAGGATGATTGTGGAATTGAAAGGCTAATTGGTTATTTTTCAAAGAAACTCAATATCCACCAGAGAAAATACTCAACTGTTGAAAAAGAATAATTGTGTTTGGTACTGGCCTTACAACATTTTAATGTTTACCTTGCAAACAATGTATCAGAGATGGTTGTGTACACTGATCACAACCATTTGACATTTTTGGAAAGATTTAAAGATAAGAACACCAGACTATTTTGTTGGAGTCTTATGTTACAAGCATTTAATTTACAGATTGTACATGCAGCGGGTCGTGAAAATGTTATTGCAGATGTATTATCGCGGGTTTAAAAGGAACATACATACATCAGATAGAAACGGTAGTGTTCAATGTTTTATATATATAGGTATGTGGAACTAGTATGAAATGTGTAACTCTAGATTAATGAACTATGATTTAGAGAAAAAAATGAAGCCATCTTTTCATCATGATAGTTCATTTTCTTCTTAAGGGGGTAGGTGTTGTGAAATTGTGGATTGGAAGGCAGGACATTAGAGTATTTGATGTTTGTAAAATGATAGGGGGGAAGAGTGTATGGTCCTTTCAAAAATTATGTGCTTTCTTAGGCTTGGAGATTAAAAAATAATGTCTGCAGGCAGCAGATGCACAGAGAGTTCTTGGAAATTTAAACATTGTATCAAAAGGCTATACTTTAGCCAATTAATTTAAACCGGGCCGTAAATACCAAAACCCAAGTAAATTTAAATCTGATGGTTTTGACAACCTAGGACCAATCCTATTGTAATAAATTAATAAGCCATCAAGAGTAGAAAAGAGGAGAGCCTTTGAAAATCAGTGCGCCATCTATTAGAGTTAACAACTAACAGCTCTAAGGAGAAAATCACTAGTTCTCACAGAATTCTCTAAACTCTCACAGTGACCATCATTTAAATAAAAGTATAGCAGCGCTCTTAGCTAATATTACTAACACAAGAATTCAACAGAGAAAGGCGTTCCTGACTGAGGATCAGCAGAGAGGGTGCCAAGCATTCCAGAAGACGTATCCTGGCTGTAATTTCAAGAGGTTAAGTTTTAGTTATTTTTATTAATTTAGTTTATATAAGTTGGATGTGCATCTATTGTAACAGCATACCATTAGAATTTTATTTTATTTGGGATTAGTTAGTAGTTAAGGGGGAATTGTTTGGTTTGTCAGTAGTTCTGTTAATTTTGTTCCCTAACGTAGCCAAGCAAATTACTCAGCTGTTCTGAAATATTGAAGAATAAAAACCTTTGGCGGCTCAAAATAGCAATGAGGGATAAGAGATAAAAGCCAACCCTGCCAATGAAATCCACATCCTGAGAATGAAATTTTAAAATTGGTACAGCTTCCCAACTCTCATCTGATCTTCTGTACCCATATTATAGACCCAAAGCCCCTTTCACATGTCAAATCTGTTTGAAATTTTCACGAAACACTTTACCTCAGATCACAGAAGACCTGAATTTCTTGCTGCACCTTTGATTTTACACATCCCTCAGGTTAATGGCCTGTTGTAATCATACTCCCAACCTCCCCGCAGGAATATAGATGGCATTTTATACAACAAAGGGGAAGGAAGAAGGAAGTGGGTTATTTTTCTGTAAAATAAATATGTGCTCACTGTTATTTCTACTGCTCCCAAGGGTTAGAGCTTTAAGCTTTATGACAAGACTTGAATGAGTAATAAAGACTTGGGCATGTTTGACTTTTATGTTCGATTTGGAGCTCAGCATTCACAGCAGCTCCCTCCTTAACTCGTAGAATGCTGAAAAGTCTATTTGACTTTCAAAGTCTGCTTTTCTTTTCCTTCTGTTGATATCTGTTGCTAATTTTTAAAGAGGCAATCAGTAATAAGCACTAAAATGTAGAACTGGAAAAATGTACGATTGAACAGAAAATTGATCAGCCTAGAAACCAAGGGGGTGTTGAAGCCATCCCTCAAATAACATTTTTAATTAGTCCAGCATACACAGATGAAAAGAAAGCCCTCTCTCCTAAATGGTCGACATCGTAAAAGCTGAAATCAATCTCATCAAGTTCACTCCATCCACACATAAAACTAATCATAAATCGACACTAAACCATCAGCACTGCTTAAAGAGTCTAGAACAGTGATCACAGTTAATTAAAATGACACACTGGTATAAAAAGAGGTGTGCTCCTGGAGCTGGGCCTAAGTTTCAGTGTTGGACTAATCTAAAGGAATGCTGTATCTAATCCATGTTAGAACTAATTGAACAGGAAATCCCTGACACTGGTCGAAACAGTGTTTTGCTTCCTAAAACAGGTACTATTATATCTAGACGCATACAGCTTTAAACAAAGTTTTAATATTTGTCAGCAAAAGAACTGAGTTTGATTTTGAAGTATGTGTTATAGTAAAAACATGCGAAATAAGAGAAGTAGGCTATTAAGCCTATCAAGCCTGCTCTGTCATGCTTGACTTCAACACCAATCCACCCCAATACCTCCATGCCCCATAATTCCGTCAGTATCCAAACATCCATCAATCCCTGTCTTCAACTCCCTCTGTGATTATGGGAGCTCAAGATTCACTTTTTCTATAAATTGAATCTGTGTAAATCTGCACTTAATTGTGCACAGCAATGTGGCTGGCAATCTTAACTGCCCACTGAAATGACTCAGCCAGACATTCTGTTCAAGGGACATTACCATATTGTTTATCAAATTAATCAGATCACCTTTTCCTTTCAACTGATATCAAGAGGATAATATACACAGTGGGGTCTCAGATTTATGATCGTCTGACTTACAAACACTCATATTTGTGAACACAATCCTATACAGGGGTTTCATTTTAAAGATCAGACATATGAACATTTCCTATACTTACAGATGGCTACTCTATAATGTCATGTAATGAGTTCTGACTTGAGAATAGATTGGAACAAGCATAGTTTTGAATTTGATAACAATCGTGAAGAGGAAACGGTAGATGCATGTACAGTTACAACATTTAAAAACTGGACATACATGAATAGGAAAGGTTTTGAGGGATATGCAGACAAATGGGACTAGATTAGTTTGGGAAACCTGATGGACATGAACGAGTTGGACCGAAGAGTCTGTTTCCATGCTGTATGACTCTATAACATACAAAATGACTGAGTACCCACAGCTCTCTGGAATTGAGAATTCCAGAGATCCACACACAACATCCTGATTGAAGAAATTTCTTATCTCCATCCTGAATGATCAATTTCTGATCCTGAGACTCTGACCCCTTGTTCTCAAATCCCCAGTCAGAAGAAATATCCTGCGATCATCAACCCTGCTGAACTCCTAAACAATTTTAAGTGTTTCAATGGGCTCGACTCTCATTCCTCTAAACAGTTGGGAATATTGGCCTAATCTATTTAAAATCTCCCTTCTTGACACAATCCCCTCATCCCACAATGACAGCCAATGCAACTGAGAATCAGAGAAAGGATATTGTATTAACATTGCACACTTCAACTGGTAGTTCTGCAGTGTTTGCATTTCTGAGTAACAGTCTACACTTCACTGGTGACAACTGTCTCTGTAACAACTGTGGTTTGTGGGTGACAAATACACAAGTTATTCAGGCAGCTGCCTTCAATCAAGTGGAAAATACGATTCATTTAAAGCAGACAATTGTAGAATTATTGGGTGAATCAAGAGTGGAAAATGTCACATCAGCGTTGAACATTATTGAATTTGAGGTTACAATCTATCAGCGAGGGAATGGACAAGGTATTGCACATCAAAATATTCCTCGCTAAAATTAACTGATGATCCGCCAATGTAAGTTGCATTTCCTGATTCTTTGTTTGTAATCGTTTATCATGATAGGATGTGAATTATGATCACAATGTTTTTGGAAATATAAAATATATTTCCTGTATCATACTTTCCAGGTGACAAAGAAAAATAAAATTACATACTTCACAGTAAGTTGCTTGCACACTATAATTTCAAGATTACTTCAAGGGAACTGCATTTTAAGCTACTATTCCTTTTGGTTAAACAGAAACTTTTGGACCGAAAGCAGAATTGACTGCAATGTTACCCTCCACGGCAAATTATCAAAAAAAGAGTTTTGTTTTTAAAAAAATCATCAAATAGCCAACAGATTTTATTTATTTCTCCATAAAACAGATGATATCCTCATAATGTCATTAGCTACTGCATGCAAATTAGCTCTTGCATTTCCAACATTATGGGGACATGGTGCACATTGTAATGTCATTGGACTAGCACTTTAGAGACCCAGGATAATGCTTTGGGGACATGTGTTCAACTCCCATTATGGCAGATGGTAAACTTTGAATTCATTTAATTAATATCTGGAATTTTTTAAAAATTGTCTAATGGCAACCATGAAATCATTGTCCTGTGGAGAAGGAAAATCTGCCATCCTCACCTGGTCTGGATATATTTCAAATCACAGTGAAGGACACTTAACTGACATCTGAAATTGCCTAGCAAGCAATTCGGCTCAAGGGCAATTAGGGATGAAGATCAAATACTTAGCTTGCCAGCAACACCACATCCCATGAAAGAATGAAGAAATAACATGGCTACATTTCTAAAATGCTTTAGTGGCTGTAAAGAACTTTGGAATTGTCCTTAGACTGAGAACATTTCGTATATGATCCCTTTGTTTTTTCACTTGAAGAGAATATTTATTGTCCTGCTTACCTCACCACCTACTGATATTCAGAGTCGAATAAACCAAAAGAACAAGATGAGGCCATTCAGCCCATTATGTCTCTTGCTGGCTCTTTGAGAGAGGAGTTATGCTTGGTCCCACATTCTTCTTATTCCTGACCCTATCGCTGGGTTCATGATATGAAAACAGAAATACTGGAAATAGTCACCTCTGTGGAGAGAGAAATAAAGTTCGCATTTCAAGTCAATGACTTCTTGTCAGAATTGTTTGGATTCATAACCTACCATTTCCTAGGCATAAAAAATGTTAGAAAAGCTGCTCCCAAGAAAATTTAAACTAGACGGAGAATGGCAACCAGGCAACATTTTATCCTGCCATGTAGAGAAGACCTAATCCCCACTGAATGCATTAACTTTTCCTGGTATGACTAGTGGGATGTATCGCATGAAGAGGGTAGTGCATATAGGTAACAAGTTATCAGAGGAAGTAGTTAGAAGAAGGTATAACTACAACATTTAAAAGACATTTGGACAGGTACATGGATAGGAAAGGTTTAGAGGGATATGGGCCAAATGCAGGCAAATAGGACTAGTTCGGTTTTGGAAAGCTGGTCACCATGGACAAGTTGGACTGAAGGGTCTGTCTCTGTGCTGTATGATTCTAGACTCTTGTGAGAAACTGTGCGCTTGACACCTATAACCAGTCACCTGATTAGATTTATGATTAATTATTTACTATTATTCAATATTTTTATAGATTAACAGTGAGTTATACACAGTACTTAGAGCAGGGGAATATGGCAGTGTTTCTGTTTCATACACGCCTCCTCCCTCTCTCCTTCATCTCACCCATCAATATGTCCTTCTATTTCTTTCTCTCTAATGTGTCCATTCAGGTTTCCCCTGAAATGCATCTACTCTATTTGTCTGAACAACATCCTTTGGTAGGGAGCCACACATTCTCACCACAAGTGTTAAGGGTACTGAAGAAACAATTCTCCCCCATCTCAAAAATTAATCATCCTCATTTCGCCTGAGACCATACTTATATGTTACCAATTAGGAGTGATATAGATAGAATCAAGTTTCTGACTGTATTATACTGAACACTGGATCAACTTACAAGTGTTTCAGTTTTAGTTTAATGCATTACCACTGCTGAGGTCAAGACTGCTTCCCAGTGTAATGTCATACCTTATGTTTCCCAGAAATCTCTTTACAGCAGATCACACATAGCTTCCCGACAGTCCCACACAAATTCATCAGTCAGTGCAACCAAATCACACATCAGTACAGCCAAAGCTTTCAAAAGCAGTTTCTGATTTTTCTTAAAAAAAGGTTCCAACAGTTATATTTACATTTTGTTGGTTTTATATAAGTACCGGTATAGATAGATGACAGACGACTGGCAGTATAAACCAACCCAGCTGTGTCATTGTGGTAAAAATGTGAATCCGTATCAGAGTCATGTTCATTTCCCAAAGTGAAGTAGCAATTATGTAACAGCAGCTGAGTGTAGTGGACAGAGGGAGAGTCAGTATCATTCTATCAGTTACATGTCATAGTGTAAATAAATTTTAGATTTTCTCAAGCCAGTTTTTAGGAATGTAAATATAGAGAGTGAGGCTCATGCAACTGTTCCCTCCGGAGCTCCATGAAAAAGCTGAATGAATAATGCCTGTGGAGATTAGTTCCCACTCAAATGTAAAAAGGCAGGGGGGAATACCTCACAGACTTCATCATCCAAAAGTTGAATAAAGTTAAATGCAAATATTGAATTCCTGCACAGCATTATCAAATGATTGCCAAGTCGAGTTGTTCACTGTCCTGCACATCAAAAGCTTTCATATTTTTAGAAGCTGAGAGATGTAAAGTATCAGTAGAAAATTTTTGGCAGGTTCAGCTCCTGGGTAATCCTACATGAGTGAACTGTGCTGCTGTGGGCTAAGTTGACCAGCACACGAACTTAACTCCAGCAGACACTGGGCTGCAGTTTATTGTGCATTTCCAATCCTCTTTAAGTACAATATACATTTTTGGTGCAGAAGGAGGTCAATTAGCCAATTGTGTCCATGCAAGCCAGGAAGAGAGCTATCCAGTCTAATTCAACCTTCCAGCTCTTGCTCAGAACCCTACAGATTTTAGTACCGCTACAGCATATTCCAGTTTTTAAAAAGTTCATTATGAGTTTCTGCTTCTGCTCCCCTTCAGGAAACGAGTTCCCGATCCCACCATCATCTCAATTAAAAGAATGCTCCTTACCTTCTCTTTACTCCTGCTAACAAAATTTTAAATCAGCTTATTATTGACACTGTACTAAAAGTGACGTGTGTCTTTCTAATCTCTCCATCTAGTCGCCTCGTACTTTCATATATTTCAATGAAAACAGTTCTGTAAAAAACAAAACTCCTGTTATCTAGTAAAAACTAAAATGTGGATGTTGTAAATCAAGAACAAAAACAGAAGTTGCTGGAAAAACTCAGCAGGTCTGGCAGCGTCTGTGAAGAAAAAATCAGAGTTAACATTTTGGGTCCTGTGACCCTTCCTCAGAACTGATGGTAGCCGGGAATATGTTGGTTTATAGGCAGAAAATAGGGAGGGGGATTGGGTAGGGAGTAAACGATAGGCTAGAGCCTGAAGAAAGAGAACAGCAGTTGATCAGACAAAGGAGTTGATACTATTATCTAATGTTTACCCACAACTGAAATGTACCATTCTTCGAACATCTCCTTTTGTATTGTTTTGACTGCAATCAGGTAATACAACGAACAGAACTGTTTACAGTATTCCAGTTGTTCTCTAACTGTTGTTTTATAGAATTGTAGTATAAGTTTGCTGGTCTTATTTTTTTCCTCTACTAGTTAAAGGACCATCCATAAAAGGATGCCTCCGTAACCACTTTAATTACCTGCCCTGCTACTTTTATGGATCTGTGGACACTTCTCAGCCATCCTACTGTTCATTATGCATTCCCTTACTTTGTTTTCCCTCCCCAAAGGCATTAAAATTTGCACTTGAAGACATACTTGTATTTTAGAAATGCCGCTGAAACTGACCTGGACTTCATTCCAGCAGGCGCTGCAGTAATACTCAGAGAGAACCACATCTAATTATGATGTTCAATGATTCCGTGCAAGAAAGAAGTGCTAATCATGGCAAATTTAAATAACATCCATCAACCAGCAATACCATGGTCAGGATTGTGGTATCACTGGGATGTAGCCAAGTCATCTGAGTCACGAGACAGCCGAAAATAAGCAATTGTTGCTCAAGATGTTTCTTTTTTGTGTACCTGGCACGTTGGATAATTTACCTCTAAGGAAATAATTTCAGCAATCATATGTCCTAGTGTGTTACATGAATCAGAATCTCAAGTAGAAGAAGAATTCTGTCCAAATATCTGCTCCTGCTTTTGTCATTACTATAACTTTCCATTCGGGATTAAATCTAAAGGAGCTGTTGCTGTGCTCTTCTCACAGCTCTTGTGGCGCTGCCTCATCTGGGCGCAACAACAGTATTTAATTTCCCCATCTGAGGATTCTCCTGAGGATCAGTTAGTTGATACTGTTTACAATGTGTTTCTAGGGTCCCCTCCCCCACACCACTGGATTTTTTTTCCGCAGAGAAATAAGAAAATGTTTATGGAGATTCATCCTCTCATTGTTTCAGAATTGAACTTACTTCCACAGATTTCTTTCTCAGAATTTATTATTTGACATTTTCCTGTATCTGCCATCTATTCCACTGTGCTAAGTTGTCCATGTGCTTTTTTTAATGCATCATACTCTGCTTCATATTTGGTAATTTTCCTTAATTTGCGATCAGAAAACTTTGATTTATTTGCTGTTTTGGCTTGGCCTTCCCTCTCACAGCAACACATTTGAGGTAAGGTAAAAATCAAGGGTGGAGAGAGGTAAGATCAAACACATCATAAGTTGAACCATAGATAACAAGGCGTGGGGCTGGATGAACATCAGATGAAGGGTCTAGGCCCGAAACGTCAAGTTTTCCTGCTCCTATGATGCTGCTTGGCCTGCTGTGTTCATCCAGCCCCACGCCTTGTTATCTCGGATTCTCCAGCATCTGCAGTACCTTTTATCTCTGATATAAGTTGAACCATATCTGATTGTCCCAGCATGCCAGGTCAATGCACCACAAGCAGGTGAGGGCTGCAATTCCATGTTTCAGAAGGAAACATAAGGAAAGAAAAGTAGATTGCAAGCATTTTCTAGAATGATACTTGCTGTTAAACAGCATGATAAATATACCATGGGAGTGAAAACTGAATCTTAAATCAGGCCAAAGAGATGATAAATGTTTAAAGCATAGTTGCCAACAAAACTGCAAGCTGGAAGTGTCTTACTCTTTCACTCCCTCACCCAATTTTGAGGACAGCTGTTATATTCATCTCTGACCTTCAGGTGAGGACAGCATCACATTTCACACTAATGCCTAGTGCGGTCAAAGAGCTTCAAAAAATCATTTGGGCAAGGCGCTAGAGGTCACTTGTTTACCTCTGAATCAGTCATTACCTTCAGAAAAATGCGAAAAGATTCCCACAAAGTAATTGCCCACAAACTATGTACAAGACAGACTGAAAAAGTATTCTATTCCCAACAACAGGCACTGTCATCTTTCTAGTCTCAAATCCATATGTAGATAGCCACAAATAGCCTGAATTACATCTTGTAATTTAATTAACAACTGTTACAACAAGGGAAATAAATGTAAAGGCCAGTGATGTTTTAAGGAATTCATTATCATGTGTGACCACATTTTACTACATTTTCTGTAATTTTATGGCAATATTAGGAATCAACCAGCTGTGCAACAAAAATATTACACATTTAGTTTTCTACTCAGATTAACAATGCTTGTGTGCTTTTTTTGCTGCACAGTTTATTCCATTATGTCTTTAAAAAATTAAATTGATTTAGCAAAGCAATTACAATTATTATTGGAAGTGTTAGGCTGGGAACGGAGAACAACACTCCCCTTCTCAGTTCTGCAGTTCAGTCAGAGGGTCAACGCTGAGGGAGCACCCCACAATCAGAAGGCCAGTGCTGAGCGAACACTGAACTGTCAGAGAGTGAGCACTAAGGAAGTGCCGCTCTGTCAGAGGGTCAGTGCTGAGGGAGGGCCGCACTATCGGAGGGTCAGTATGAGGGAGTGCCACACTGTTAGAAAGTCACTGCTGAGTGAGTGCCATACTGTCAGAGGGTCAGTGCTGAGGAAGCACTGCACTGTCAGAGGGTCAGTGCTGAGAAAGCACTGCACTGTCAGAGGGACAGTTCTAAGGGAGTGCTGCACTTTTGGAGGGTCAGTGCTCAGGGGGCACCACACTTTCGGAAGGTCAGTGCTGAGGGGGTGCTCTACTGTCACAGGATCAGTACTGAGGGCATGCTGAACTGTCAAAGGGTCAGGACTGAGCAAGCTCGCACTTTTGGAGATTCATGACTGAGGAAGTGCCACACTGTTTTTGGTTAAGTGCTGAGCGAACCAAGGCGTACAAATGACAAGCAGGACAGAACACCGACGCTTCACCGAGGCGCACTGATGATATTACCTAACAGGGTGACGAAATGTCTGCAATCAAACACACCAGCTTGGCGAGCAAGTCTACAACCTCATCCACAACCTCGAGCTACAAATCTTCTCAAAAACTTTGGATCAGTACTGAACAAGTGCAGATTTGTCAATGGCGCATTCTTTCGGATGAGAAGTTAAACTTAGACTCTTGAAGATGGATATATATAGCACTATTGTGAAAAAAGGTTACAGTGGGTGTGACCCACTGTAACTCTGCCAATATTTATTCTTTAACCAATATCTCAAAAAAGAGATTTTGTGAACATTATCATATTGCTATTTATATGCATTAGCTGCCATGTTTCCCACATTACATTCTAACTACACTTCAAACAAAATAAAACACAGAGATTGGTTAGCTCAGTTGGCTGAATGGCAGGTTTACAATGCAGAGTAACACCAACAGCATGGGTTCAATTCCCACTGGCTGAAGTTACCCTGAAGTACTCTCCTTCTCAACCTTTCCCCTCACCTGAGGCGTGGTGACACCACCACCAGTGATCTCTCTCTAATAAGACAGCAGCCCTCCAGCCAATTAAGAGTATGGTGACTTTACTTATGAAAATGCTCAGTAAGGTGTTTTGAGGCATCCTGGCAATGAAAGGTACTGTTGAAATGCATTTTTTTCCTCTTATCTGGTTCTTGATGAAATAATTCTACAGAGGCCGGTATCCCATCACCACGTCACCCTTTATTTACATGTGGAGAATCCCTGACATTGATCCAACTCCCTCAACACCAGCTCTCAGAGTGAACAGAACCTCTGACCCTCCTGTATCTGTCAGGCAGGGCTCCCTGATTGGACCAGATTAACAGCCCCAATCAGGGAACTCATATTCTATGATGTCCAACTGGCTGATCTTGTTACAATTACTACAATTGAAACACAAATTTGTTTTTTATTGTGTATCTGGCATTGCTCTTCCAAGCCAAAGATGGCCAATTGAAAGCAGTGAAAAGGTTTTTGTTTGGAAAGTATTGCACAATGTTCCCTATACCCAATTTGCAATGGCAATTTGTGACACTTGTGAAGTTGACACTGGGTGTAATTAGATTCTCATTTTTTAAAGGCGAAGTGTTTTTTTACAGACAGAGAAACCTGGAGCCTGAGATTAGAATGTCACTGGTTAGAATGATTTTCAGCCAATGATGCCATGCAAATTAACAGAACTGCACTAAATTAGTGAATCATCAGCAGTTTTGTTAAATCCAGCTGCAGCTCTCAAAGACCACAAAAAAGTGCATCACTGCTGCTGCCAGAACAAGACAGGTTGACGATTTATGTTTATAAGTACAGCTCACACCAAAAGAAGTGTGTGTTTGCCACCAGCTTCACTCTTGCAAACACACACTCTCTCTCTCTCTCTCTCTGGATTGAAATGAACATGGGCACAAGTCCACCATATATATCAAGGATGGAAGGATGCTGTGGGAAGTAGAAAGGCTGCAATGAAGCAACAGAATTAATTTATTGCTGAAGTGCTATCAGTTCTGCAACAGATCTCATGCAACAGGCAAGGCTAAAGTACGCCATTAGATTCGCTAACTAGTGGCCAAAAAGACCAAACTGGTACTGTTATTTTATTGATGCCATTGGTTATGTATGTCCTGTGTGTCAGCAGCTACTCGCATTATTAGCACAGCACTGTAATACAAAATGTAATATAAAAACTATTCTGAAAATGAGCATAGCTGGGCTAAAATTAATAAAACATCACTGACTGGCTCTCTCAACCCAAAACAGCAATGCTTAATGTGAGTCCTAAGCAAGTCAACAGTTTGAAATGTTCCATTTAAGCTCCACACCTTGACAAACACAAAATCTTACTGAATAAAAACTGGAAACAATTGAAACCTGCATAACCCTAATAATTTCATCAAGTCAAACTATCTGGAGAATGAAACGTTTTCATAAGGATGTCTCCAGCAAGCTACCGATGAAATTAAAGTGTGATTTGAAAGTAGGTTTTGAATCTAAGTCCTCTGGAGGACAAATGAGGAAATGTCCAGTGGTCTGAAACTTGAGTGCCTGGCTTTCTAATAGAAAGCCCAAATGCAAAGCTGTAATCCTACGGTATTGAACCACACTGGTTTTTTCACGTTACGAGTAAAAAATACATTCTTGACTGAGCCCTTGAGATTATTTGCCTATATACTAGAATTAAGACTGCAACGTTAATCAGACAAGAAAGCAGTAAATTTCTTATTACCTTTCAGTGACCTGATACCCTAATTCCTAATGATCGGCACATAATTTAAATAGTAATGATGCCCATCAAGCATGAACAGAGACTCCAGAATACTGCAGCATAATCCGTTTAGGAATGGTATGGAAGAGAAGGGAAAGAGCAGGAAAAAAAAAGTTTTCAACATCACATTATTTATGTTTTTGTTTGCTACTGTACTTTGTTCCTTGTGACATTACAGGAACAAAACAAAACCAATCTGATTGAAATAAATAAGCTACATTTTAAACACTTATCATTCAGTTTGGTGAATTTCAAAAGATGTAACTGTTAATTTCAGGATCTCGTCTCATTGTGTAAATATCACACCTGTATACTGCCACGCTCATACTATTGATGTTCACCAGCAGCAGAATTACTCGACATTGCTGGATCTTTGGAGATTTCTGCCATTGGTGGCAAATTTAAAGTCCAGCTGTGCACCATCTCAATTGCTGCCAGCCACGAACAGCCCTTCACAGAATATGTAGGTAGAGGCAAACAAGAAAGAACAGCTTCTGAGAGAACATAGGGAGCACAGGTGTCACCTCATTGGAAACACAAGTTGACATTTGTAAAAGTACTGGTACGTTACATTATCATTCAACTGATCTACTATAATTGCAGCTAGAAAAATGAAACTACACAGGCTACCTATTCTTAGTGTCATAACATTGTTAGAATCCTGTCTGAAGAAGTGCTATGCATTCTCTTACACCGAGGGTAGCAATAACATCTTGTCATCATTTTTCTGAAGAAGGGTCCAGACCCAAAACCTCAGCTCTCCTGCTCCTCTGATGCTGCCTGGCCTGCTGTGTTCATGAAGCTCTACACCTGTTATCTCTTGTCATTATTCAATATGTCCGTGTCACATGTTGGAAAGTCTTCAGTCAGTTGAAGACGTTAACTTTTCACAGAACACACCAGAAGTGAAGAAAAAACAAACAAGAAAAGTTGTATTTATTTCTAGGAATAAACAGGCACTGCCTGCCTTTCGAGTAACAATACATGTACAGTCACTGAATGATCACCTCATCCAAACCTGATCTATTAGATGTGGATGTCAATTAAGTCCTGCCTAGCATGTTCTGCCTGACACTGCACTGTTCTATCACGGTGAAGGTGATGTCCCTACTGATCAATGTCCTCATCTTTCTCCACAAAAGACTACTGCCCTTCTCCCAGGTCTTCAGCCTCCATAACATTCCCACTTTGCCTGTTCCAATTGTTCCAGAATATGACATACAAGGATTATGCAGCACACTGTGTGTGGACTACATACTACAAGGCCACCACCCACCCCTCACTCAGATCAATCTAAACATTGAAACCTCATCTTCAGGAGGCCCATTTTCTGCTCTACCATAACCCTGGTGAAAGAATGGGCTGTATTGTAACTGAGGTTGGGCTCAGTCAGAGGGTATGTAACTGATTCGTTAGTCGTGGTTACAGAGGGGCGCCCTTGTCCCCAGTAACCAAACTGGCAAAGCATCCGGTCTTTGAAATGAAGCAGGAATATGAGAGTTGTCAAGGATATAGGCGTCATGGTAGCTTCCAATGATTTGTACATTGTTGGAATAAAACTCTTTATTAATGATAAAGTCAGCTGTGTTATGACATGGCATCCTCAATGCAACGTACATACAGTCAATGATGCCCTACACCCGGGGGGAAGCTAGCTATGTTGGCAAAATGCACTGCCTGGGCTCCAGCATTAGCTTCATCATGGGGAAGATTAGGGAGAACTAAGATATTCCATATCAAGGGGAAGGTGATAATCAGTGAAAGACTTGGATCCTTTAGGGACCAAGTGCGGGACAGGGTGGCACGGTGGCTCAGTGGTTAGCACTGCTGCCTCACAGTGCTAGGGACCTGGTTTCGACTCCACCCTCGGATGGCCGTCTGTGTGCAGTTTGCACATTCTCCCCATGTCTGCATCGGTTTCCTCCAGGTGCTCCCTTTTTCTCCCACAGTCCCAAGATGTAAGGTTTAGGTGGATTGGCCATGCTAAATTGCCCCATAGCGCCCAGGGATAGGCAGACTGGGTGGATTTGCCATGGAAAATGCAGGGGTAGATGGGTCTAGGTGGGATGCTGTTCATAGGGTTGGTACGGACTCAATGGGCTGAATGGCCTGCTTCCATATTGTAGGGATTCACTGACTCTAAGTGGTCAATCTGTGCATATAGCCGGAGAACACTGGTAGGGCGTTAAACGAGTACCTCACATCTGTCTTCGCTTTAGAGAAGGAAGATCCAAATACAGAACTCGGAAAGATGGACTGTGAAGTTCTTCAGCAGTTTGGTAACGGAGGCTTTGGCAAGCATACCAGTTGACAAGCCATCCCATCTGAATGGGTTCTGTCCAAAGCTGCTGTGAGAGTCAAGGGAAGCAATTACAGGGGCTTTGAGCCAAATTTTGAATTCCATTCTGGTCATGGGGTGATGCCAAGAGCGTGGAGGACAGCAAACCCCCTTAGTGGTAGGAGGTAGAGTGATGGTAGAAGGCTGTTTGCGTTGACTGGAGGCTGGTGTCCAACAGTGTACCGTGGGGGGCAGTGCTGGGTCCTGAAATTGTTTGCCAATTTCAGGATATAGAATGATATGAATGATATAGAAGAAAATCTGGGGGGACGATAAGTAAGTTTGCGGATGACACGAAGATTGGCCGGGTAGTTGACAGTGAGGAAGAAGATCTTAGGTTACAGGAGAGTATAAAGATTTGTCAGATGGGCTGTGTTGTCAGTGGTACACGAAATTTAACATTGGTAAATGTGAGGTGATGATCTTTGGAAGAAGTAACAAGAAAAGGGAATGCTCAATAAATGGCAGGACACTGGGTAGTTCAAAGGACCAAAGGGATCTTGGGTGCTTGTCCACCAATTCCTAATGGCGGCAGCACAGATTAATAGGGCAGTTAAGAAGGCATACAGAATGCTTTTCTTTATCAGTTATGGTATAGCTTACAAGAGCAGGGAGGTTATGTTGGATCTCTACTGGACTTTGGTTAGGCCACAGCTGGAGTGCTGTGTACAGTTCTGGTCTCCGCACTACAGGAAGGAAGTGATTGCACTGTGAAGCTGACGTTTCAGGTCAGCAAATGGGCCCATTTCTGAACAAGGATCCCGACCCGAAACATCAGCTTTCCCGCTCCTCTGATGCGGCCTGGCCTGCTGTGTTTCTCCAGCTCCACACTGTGTTATCTCTGACTCCAGCATCAGCAGTTCTTACTTTCATAGCGATTCACCAGGATGTTGCCTGGGATAGAGCAGTTTGGCTATGAGGAAAGGCTAAGAGCAGAAAAGGCTGACAGGGGACCTGATTGAAGACAGTAAGGACTGCAGATGCTGGAAACTAGACTTAATAAATGTGGAGCTGAAAAAGCACAGCAGGTCAGACAGCATCCGAGGAGCAGGAAAGTCAACGTTTCAAGCCGAAACCCTTCGCCAAGACTGGGCAGGGGAGCCCAGAAATAAAAGAGGTGGGAAGGTGAAGCTTGGGAGAGTGTAGGTGGGATGGAGATAGGTGAATGCAGGTATGGAGTTATTGTGATTGGTCAGTGGGAAGAGCTTAGCAGGTAAGTGACTTGGAAGATGGACAGGTTGGGCATGGAGAAACTTTGAAGGTGGTGATGCAGGTGGGGGTTATTGTGGTTGGCCAGTGGGAAGAGTGGAGTGGATAGCTGAGGACCTGATTGAAGTGTGTGAGATTATCAGGGACATGGACAGGGTGAGGGAAGCAGCTGCTCACCTGAGGTGAAGTGTTCATAACAAGGGAGGCATAATTTTTAACGTGAAAGGCAGGAGCTTTAGAGAAGGAGTTGAGGAAAATATTTATCAACGTACGCCTGGTACCTTATAGGAAATGAATTATCCCCTTATGCATTGAGAGAGTGTGTGTCTGAGTGAGAGAGAGAGAGAGACAGAGAGAGTGAGAGTGTGTATATGTATGTATGTGTGTGTGTGACTGGGTGTGTGTTTGTGTGTGTGTGAGTGTGTGAGTGAGAGTGCATGTGTGAGTGAGTGAGTGTGTCAGCATCACCATCGCCTAACAAATGAGTTAATAATAATGACAAAATCATACCTAAAGTCCAAAACACAGTTCGTGAAAATCAAAAAGTAGCTATAGGGACCTAGAACAATATAAAAGCTACAGCACAGAAAGCGATCATCGACACAGTGTGGAGCTGGAGAAACACAGCAGGTCAGGCAGCATCAGAGAAGCAGGAAAGTTGTTGTTTTGAGTCGGGACCCTTCATCAGGACTCCACACTGTATTGACTCTGGCTTCCAGCATTTGCAGTTCTTACTGCCTCCTCGGCAGAGAAAGAGGCCATTCAGCTTATCATGTCTGCACCAGTCAGAAAATAAGAATAGCCATGCATTCTCATTTCATCTTCCAACACCTGGACCAAAGCAATTAAGGAAATGTCAAGAGGAGCCCTCAAAACAGAAAATTTATTTTGATCCTTGTTCAACATTCAGCAGAGAGAGCAGATGGGGCCTCGTTTGAATGTCTCTTCCAAAAGACAGCATGTCTGGCACTGAGTGTCTTACTGAGTGCTTGGTAACTACTACATTTCTAGTGTCAACCTTGATTTTTGTGCACAATTCTGGAGTGGGACTTGAACCTACAATCGTATTACTCAAGGCTGTTAACTGAGCTGCAGCTGATGTGCTCACTGGAAGAACCAGCATTTAGGAGTTCCTGAAAGAGACCATTCAAAGCAAATGAATTATCAATGGAGAGAGAGAGAGACCCATAATTACACTTCACATTAGCTCCACAATGCTTCAGTTGCACTGCTGTTCATACTGTCCTCTTATACAAAGAAGCTCAGCAACATCACGGAGGTTAGTTCTACTGATCTCATTAAATTTGCTTAAATAAAAACATTCCAAACTCATATACTTCCAGAAAAGAACAAATACACAAACTGTAAATTCCTGATAAATATTCCTTTCACATGCAATTTCTATTTTCAAACAGCAGTTTTATTACAGCCTTTATATAATGTGGTAGATTGCAAAGTGATGTTTACAAAAATGAACAATTTGTGATTGAAGTCTCAACCACCAGTGGCTGGGAAGGCACAAGGCTACAGAAACGCCTTCGCAGATGGTCAACTGCTCAGAGCAGTCACAGCCAGAATAAATGCCAACCAGTGCCAGAAAGCAGCATCTACACTGCAAGGGTCACTACTTTTACAGGGAGTTTTCAATGCCACCAAAAGAAAGCTTTTAACTCACAGTCTTGTTGTCAAAACCAGTACAAGAAACCACAATGCAAGATTAATAGTGCCATTATATGGACCACCTCCTCCTCTTCTGTAGTCATGTCACCAACTAATACTTAAACTAATTCAATAAAAAAGATTCTTTCAAATCTGCAGTTAGTGCTCCATCGAGCAAGATGAATATTCTTCCTGAAACTTTCAATAAATAAAAAACTTATTGCATACGGAGTCGATCATTCTGTTCATCAGATATCCAAAATTAAACCAGATTCTGCCTTTGGTTCAGCTGAGAAACAAACCAACTCAACAATGTGCAAGTTAATGTCAGTGAGGAAAGTACAATTAATGTATTTATAACATTTAGAAAAGAGAAAGTCAGACTTAAAAACTCAGTCACATCAGATTCAAAACATTAACTCTGTTTACCTCTCCATAGATGCTGTCAGACCTGCAGAGTTTCTCTAGCATTTTGTTTGTTTAAGGAAATATTCCTCTATGTATTGTCCTTTCATTTTCCCTCTGTAATTTACTTCCCTAGTGGATAGCAGTTTTTACACTGCATAAAGCCAAAGTTCAAGGCGACATTTTCCAAAATACAGGGTGAATTAACAGCTTCAGTCAAGGATACCAACTGAACTTAGAATTTTCTAATCTGTACTCCTTTCCTGAGGCTGCCTTTATCAAGTCAAGCATAGGGGAAATATTATTTTTCAAAATTAGACATAAGCAAGCAGGGTGCTGGTCATGATGCGGCACTTTGGGGTGCTTCTCTATGTTAGAAACAAAAGTTGTTGGGTAATGCTCCTTTCATAAATGCAAGTGACTCTGCAACTTACTACTTTAACAGATATCAGGAGTAAGACGCACAACAAATGTAGGCCAAAAAGAAATTGGTCGATAAACATAAAAACATGAAAACCAAGAGCGAGTCAAGAATTGAGAAAATAGCAGAGCTTTGCTTCCTATAGAGAATGACAGTGGAGGTTAACCTGAAAACTGTAAGTAACGCTTTTTCTTTGCAGCAATGTCAGTTTTGTAACCCTTTTGTTCTTTAGCTGTGTTCTCAGATTCCGGCAACATGCAATGTGGAACAAATGCAGGAAAAACAGAATCAGAAGTAAAACAAAAATAAAGGGTGAAAAGCAGTCACAGGTCAGCTAATCTTCAAAATGGCTGAGACTAATCTCAAAAGGTTTGTCTCTTCTTGCAGTCATGTCCTAGGACACTGTGAAACAGGGAAAGCCTTTTAGTGCACGGTCAATTGATGATTTTTATAAATACAGGACACTTTCGTGAACTTGTATCATCTCAGTCAGTGGAAGGAATATGAATGGCCAACTGGTGACTAGAGGCACTTTTACACTGATGTTGAAATTGACAGTCTGGAATGATACTCAAGGGGAGAGTGCTGATACCCAGCACTGCCATGCCACCTTATCGGGGTGGCAGCAATCCAGAAAGGTCAATGGTGAAGGAGTCCATTTTGTTGCTGCTTCCTGTGTGTGAGAATGCGGAAAAGTCAGTTCCTAAGCATAAAAAGTATTGATTTTGATTTTTCTCTGTTATTAAGGTGCTGGTGAGTGTGGTAGTACCACATATCTGAACCTGACAGCATTCTGTCAGTATAGAATAGCCTCATGGAACAATATGTGTAATCATATTATGCACTGCAGTTCTGTGTGTGAACACTCCCATACTTCCAGCACAGGTGCTAGAAATTACAAAGATATAGCAATGGCTCAGCAAATAAATACACTGAGTAAAGTAGTGCCAAATAATACAAAGTAGAGGGATCTCAGTTTTGATTCTAACTGGAGGTGAGCTAGCTAACCTTGACCAGGATGGAAACAGGGTGGCATTGGCATTGAAATTAGCAGTGTAGCCACTCACAATCAAAATACTTGCCAACAATTACTGCATGGTCTCACACAAAGGAAAAAAAGGCTTTGTGAATGAAATACCAGGACACCACTACTGTGTGTGGAACCACATACCTGTTTGAGTTGGTGCCCTTGGGTGACAGTACCCCAACTATTCAAAAAATGTATACTTATTTTTAACTTTGCCAGAAAATAAACTACTAGAGTGCGAGTGCCACAACAAATCCTTTAGACTTAAAATGTATTTCACATTTTTAAATCTCTTCTTGAAATTCTGACTCTGATGTCAAAATAAGTCAAACTAAAAGTTAAAGCTGTTTGAACCTAAAGATCATTTCTGGACACCATAAAAAATGACTTGGCTGGCAATTTAAAATGCCCAGATGATGGATTAGAGACCAAGTCTAACTGTTACTTAGAGGAAAGCATACATCAACATTTTGTTTCTAACCTTTACACGGTAAGTTGAGCACAATGTGGATGAATGAAAAAGTCTGCAAAATGACATAACCACATTCACAGAGAAAGACACACATGCCATACGGTACTATACAAGTTCAGCTCATTTACAGTTCATCTCATTCATCACTGTGTGTTGACTTCTATGCTACCGCTGACCAGTTCAAAATAAGACTAATTTCCAAATTATATGGTCAGACCCTTCTTTCATCATATATTCCAGTGTCCACTAACATCCTGAGAGTCTCATTTGCGATAATGCAAGATTGGGATTAATAGGAATTGACAGCTATTCAATTTACCCCCATCCAGGTAAGCAACTAGTTCATAACATCCTCTTCAATTTCAGTACTTCTCAGTTAGCAAGCTAGGAGAATTTTAAAAAATACGAAATTTCATAGCATTACCATAGAAAGATAACAGACAACCAAAACACAAGTCTACAGTAAAGCTGGATCACTGATATCTTGTTCTTCACTCTTGTTTGTCTTCTCACTTTCCCAAAGATGATGATTCTTGCTGAAGCCGAGAGGCCAGCAAAGCTCAGGTATATGTGCAAGTTATTCATACCTCATCCTACATTGTGCGTTTCAGCAGCTTCCTCCAGAGGTAATCACGGCTAAGCCAATGTACTTCCTATATCACATACTTGCCTGCAACTCACTGAGCAAGGATGAAAATCCTGCATGATCTATCAATGCACTAGCCTAGAGACGTCGATACCTATTGTACTCACTACCAATCTGGCTCAGACTAGCTAATGAAGCAGAGCGTGGAGATTTAACCTGTACCAGGCACATGTGGACAGCCTATTATCATGGCCCACCAAATCACCAACCAAGCTGGTAACTGCAACCTCATGCACAAATCCTACTACAATTACACTTTCAGTTGAAGAAGTAAGGATTATCTTCAAATAATTCCTTAAACCACATAAAAAGCAGAAAGTATAGAAAAATGAGATAACATGGTGTGGAGCTGGATGAACACAGCAGGCCAAGCAGCATCAGAGGAGCAGCAAAGCTGATGTTTCGGGCCTAGACCCTTCTTCAGAAAGTAAGTGAAGAAAAACGTTTATTCCCTAAACATTATTCTTTATAATACTTACTCAACTGAACTTTTGCTTGTCAGTCATTCGAGGCAACTGTGAATGTCAGCTTATAAAAAGTATACAGTAGTTTGGCTACTATTTCATTACCTTCCTCCAGCACTCTCATTCTACCAAGCAGGAAGGGATTGCTCGTATCCACTTTAACATAATGCCTAATACTGGTTTTGCATCCTAATGAAGTGTAAAGAGCAACACAGAAGCACATCGCTGCCACTCAGTGGTGCATGGCCAACAGTTTCTGTTCAAGTTGTCCCTCAGCTAAAATAACTTAATAGAAAATCAGTTAACTTCTCACAAATAATAGGTCCCTTGTTAACATTCTAATACTGCAATGCTTAAAAGCCTGAATATACTCCTTTCAATGTTAGCAACAGATTTATGTTGTTTATAGAACTGATGTCATGGATTTAATAACTGGAGGTCAACTACACTTTTAGCTATGAGAATTAAATTATAACCATATTCTTTTGCAGGGTTTGGTAACATGCATTTTTTGAGAAGCTTATGTTATACAAATAATTCAATTGGCGACATTATAATGAATCCAACAAGTCAGATTTAAAAGTAAACAAGCATTTACCAGCAGGTTAGCTAACGGCCAAGGTAAGGTCAAATTGTGGGGTCATACAGTCCCCCTTTCATCTCCTCCAAGTGTGAGGTCACTTAGTTATATATATTTTATGATTGAAATTTGTCTTGGCTTGAACTAATGACTTTCTATCATAAGTGAAAGATTTACAGCTCCTGGATCAATAAATGCTGAAATGCGTGCAGGAGATCCAGGCATATAATTCTTCCCTAGGCCCATTCCTTATGCCATTACTGCTGCAAAAAGCTGCAGTGTTATTGCAGTGGTAATATTTATTTATCCAACAGCAGCTGATGATAATTTTACTGCTAGGTGGCTTAATTCCATAATTCACAACAGGACTGGTGAAAACTATATACAGAATAATGGATCCCTGGGCATGATTACTAGCTAGTCATCTATTTAAACAGTTCAGATGACATCATGATCACAAAACTGAAAGGTTTTTTTGAAGGCATTATGCTGTAATTTTTTTTTACTCATCAATCTTCTGCTTTTCTGTTTGAGAGGCGTCAACCTACATGGGGGTTCCTCTTCATCAGCTGAGCTCTGGCACCTCATACAAGCAGCCATCCTCTAAAAGGAAATTTGCCCAGCAGTCAACACACTTTATTCTCACTCCACTATTGCATTTTCCTCTTCGTCGTGCACAGGTCTCAGCCGCTGCATTTAAATAAATACACAATCCACTTCAGAAATGAGGCCTGTTGCAATTCAGAACAATCAGCACTTTAATGGAGACAGAATAAACCAAAAGTACATAATGGGTTTCATTAAACAGTTTAGATTTATAGACTGATCAGACTCCTTAGATGCTTGATTGAATGCAAGATATATGTAACATATAGCTATTTTTCTTAAAACCTCAGGTGTGTTTCCGAGGTTATAGACTAAATGCACAATGGAGTTGGCAACTGAAAGAAAACAGACCATGTTAATATCTAGTAGATTAGATAGGAGGAAATAACATATCAGGATTATGGACGACTGACGGTGGGGATGATAAACAGCAATGCAGGAATGGATAAGCCAAGTGGGCTGTTTCTATTCTGTAATTTGTATATAATTCTATGACATCAACATCTGAATTCTAATAAAAGTTTGGCTCTCTCATTCAACATTCCAATGGCCTTGTGGATTGCTGCTCTGTACCTGATTGAGACTGCTGAGACTTACTGGTCCATTCCACCTTAAGCCTTAGCCACTTCAACACTACCCATGTTGCCCTCATTCTTTTCTGTCTGCAATTCTTTATACTTGTCCACATCAATTTGACATTTGATCATGCTCTGTTTCCTCATATACTTCGATTAACTCACTCTGTAAGTTCTCGGTCACCCCTCCAAATTTAGTATTTGAAAATGTAACCAGGAAAAAATGGAAACCGAGATTCAGAAGCCAAGTCACAGCATCAATTAGAAACTGTACCAGTTCCAAAGCTTAGACCTGGACACTCCACTTAATACTTCATTCTTCCTACTCCCTCTGATTGGTTCTCTTCTGGCAGTTTCTTATCCAAACCTAAGTTTCAGCTGTAATTGTCACAGTTTTGGGCTCAATCAGTAATTTTTCATGTGGAACTTTATCAAATTTCTTTCAGAGCTCCCAGTTCACTTTCTCAAAGAAGGTAACAAAATTGCAGGTGAGATCTTCCCTGTCTGAAGTTGATTGCTATTCACTAGGCTGTTGTTGTGGTAGAGATGATTCTCTAGTTTACTCCTTTATTAATAGTTCAATTACTTTCCAAGAGCTACTCATGTAGCTGCCAGTCACCCATTCTGAACATGTGCACTATGTTTATCTTGTTTCTAAGCTACTGGCATCAAAACCAAAGATTTTGAACTAGACACCTTGCCCAGTACTTCAACCAGATGAAACCTAACCTGAAGATACTACTGGCCAAACCTAAAGATAAGGCAGTGCTGGTGGGGGAAGGAAGGTGGTGGGGAAACAGAACAAAACTGAAGCCGAAAATCTTAGATAACAAGGTGTAGAGCTGGATGAACACAGCAGGCCAAGCAGCCTCAGAGGAGCAGGAAAGCTGACGTTTCGGGAAGCCGAAAATCTTGATTTTCTTTAAGGCTCTGTGATGGCTAGGTTTAACTCCAACAACCCTCCAAACATTTTACTCTCCACAAGGTATGTTAGAATATCAACAACAGAAGTGGCAGATGGAGTTGAATTTAAATAAATGTGAGGTGTTGCATTTTGGAAAGGCACATCAGAGTCGGACTTAGACACTTAATAGTAAGGTCCTGGGGAGTGTTGCTGAATGAAGAGACCTTGGAGTGCAGGTTCATAGTTCCTTGAAAGTAGAGTCGCGGGTAGATAGGATAGTGAAAAAGGTTTCAGAGATAGTAGGAACTGCAGATGCTGCAGAATCTGAGATAACAAGGTGTAGAGCTGGATGAACACAGCAGGCCAAGCAGCATCAGAGGAGCAGGAAGGCTGACGTTTCGGGCCTAGACCCTTCTTCAGAAATTTTCTGAAGTATTTCCTGAAGAAGGATCTAGGTCCAAAACGTCAGCCTTCCTGCTCCTCTGA
>JAHRHZ010000161.1:1366796-1401286 GCA_024137785.1 Ginglymostoma cirratum
CCTCCCCCATTTCTGAAGAAGGGTCTAGGCCCGAAACGTCAGCTTTCCTGCTCCTCTGATGCTGCTTGGCCTGCTGTGTTCATCCAGCTCTACACCTTGTTGTTATAGTGAAAAAGGTGTTTGGTACGCTTACAGTTATTGGCCAGTGCATCGAGTATTGGAGTTGGGAGCTCATGTTGCAGCTGTACAGGACATTGTTTCAGCCACTTGTGGAGTATTGCATGCAATTCTGGTTTCCCTTCTACAGGAAGGATGTTGTGAAACTTGAAAAGGTTCAGAAAATATTTACAAGAATGTTGCCGGGGTTGGAGGGTTTGAGCTATGGGGAGTATAGGCCGGGGCTATTTTCCCTGGAGCTTCGAAGGCCGAGGGGTGACCTTATAGAGGTTTATAAAATCATGAGAGGCATGGATAGGGTGAAGAGCCAAGGTCTTTTCTCCAGGGTAGGGGAGTCCAAACCTAGAGGGCATAGGTTTAAGGCGAGAGGGCAAAGATTTAAAAGGGACCTAAGGAGCAACATTTTCAACAGGGTGGTGCAAATATGGAATGAGCTGCCAAAGGAAGTGGTGGATTCTGGTACAATTACAACATTTAAAAGATGGGTATTGATGGGTATATGAATAGGAAAGGTTTAGAGGGATACGGGCCAAATGCTGACGAATGGGACTAGATTTATTTAGGATATCTGGTCAGCATGGATATGTTGTACCAAAGGGTCGGTTTCCGTGCTGTCTAACTCTATGATTCCATGACTCTAAAACCCAATAGCTTCACCCATCATACAGACTTTCAAACTGTCACGAGTTGCATGGAAACAAGGGATGATGAGAATAGGAAAAAGATTCCTTTTTTTTAAATACACATTGTGAGGATTTCTAGATTGTATTCGGAGTCGATCTGAATTGCTGTAGAAGCAGAGGAGCACAATTCACCTCAGTACTTGCTGCCTGGCAAAGGGACAAAATGAAATCAGTCATGCTGCAAAAATGTACAATCTCATTGGCAGAAGGGCCACTTTGGATAAGGTACCCAGCGCACTACCAGAACTCATGGATCCGTACCCTAGCAACAGTCACACCGGCCAAAGCCAGAGGGAAACTAAGGCTTATTAAATTCTTACTGCAAATGTCAACATAGTGAGTGAATAATTAGAAATCTGTACAGAAAATGTGTTGCCGCCTTTATTCAACTTGCAGTAGTTATGAGTTATGAGCCCTTCATGTTTGCAAAATAAAATGCTGCAATCCCACCTCTATCACCACAATATATCAGGATTTGTAATTAAATGTGTGAGACTTGCTCATTTGTGTCCATTTCATCAGGAAAACAGTCGCTTCTTGCAAGGATTTAATAACGAGCTTATAAACTGTACAAACAGTGCAACAGGCAGGGATTTAATTCAATATCTGTCCACCAAGCTAGTTAATTTAATGTTCATCAATTCTAATTTATTATGCAGTTATGATTCCATGTCATACATGGTGGACATTGCAAAACATGCTGAAATTTTATGTGTTTGCTGGAGAAAAACATTGCCGCAGTTACACGGTGTGGTTGTGAAAACTAATTTTAAGCAGCTTAGCTTGAATGTTGTTTTGGGGATCAAGACTCAAAAGAACGTAGTTCTTTGAAAATTTGAAGTCATTAGTTTTGGAGGAGTTGCATTGCTCGTTTCCAGAACAAATCCTGCAGGCTTAGTTGTAATATGATACTGGACTACATCACTTTAAGCAGAAATGATGAAAATGATGAAAAGCAATGTTTTATAAGAACACACTAAAATTAGATTGCTGTGGCAACTAACAATGAGAAAATCGTACCATTCAGGGCACATAGTATAATGTTTCACTAGGTTATGTAAAACAAATGTTACTTTTTCTCATTTCTGCTCTGTATGAAAAGCTTGCACAATCATTATAGCTTACAGAGGCTAGGGAGTAACCTAGGCTATAAGTATTGCCTGGTGAAAATAGAATTACATAGCATTTACAGTACACAAATAAGCGATTTGGCTCAAGTGGTCCATGTCAGCGTTTATTGCTCCACATGAGCCTGTTCCCACCATACCACCGCATTCTATTAGCATATTCCTTTCTCCCTCATAGGTTTATAATATATTTACTCTACAATTTACCTTTAATGCTCCTAATGGGAGCAAGTTCCACATGCTCATCACTCTCTGGGTGAAGAGGTTCTCCCTGAATTTCCTACTGGATTAATTAGTGACTCTGGGCACAATCTTTATAGGTGAAATGGGAATTGTGCCTGCCAGGTGGAGAGCTGGCAATGTCAGGCTGCTACTTCTAGTGTAAACCCGCCAAATCTTACGCCAATCAGGCATTTCTAAGGACACCAGCGAGCCTTCTTCTAAAATTAGGTACTTGGGAGCAAATTTCCTTTGTATTAGGAGCTGTTGCTGGTGCCACAGAGGAGATTGTGCATACGGTCAGAAAAGCAAGCCCAGAGCCCAAGGATATAGAAGCAAAGTAAGTGATTTTCAGGGCCGGGGGAGGGGGGGTGGTTTCCTGGGAAGCACAGTCAGTTCAGAAGGGCAGAGTTAGCTCCCAGTGGGCACTACCCTGCCCTATGTCCATAGCCTTGATCAAGGACTGACTGCCTTCGATCAAAAGCAACCCCAGTCCAGATCAAGCAGCCTGCACTCTTTTTGCTTCCATGTATCCGCAGCTTTGTTGGCTGCAGGATTCACTGCAAAATAAGCAGGAATGAGGATCTTCAGTGATTCTTATTTGCTACTTAAGGGCCTCAATTAGTGACAAGGCAGGAAAGTTGACCGCTGACCTTAACAACCCGGACATAATTCTGGTGGAAGCAGAAAGGTTGCAGGGACATGGTATGACCCCTCCCGGGCTAATTAATTGCCTTGCCTGCCGTGGCAACACAAGATTCTGCCCGATATTAATGATACCACCAAAGCCCTTCTCCCTCCCCGAAACAAGTAAAAACATCTTCACTGTGTCTACCATATCAAGCCACTTCCTAATTTTTTTACATTGCAACAGTGACTATACATCTTCAGAACAGAAGTGATGCATTTTGGGCAATAGCTTCTGTGGCGGAGAGTTCCAAAAGTTCACCCTCTCTCAGTAAAAAAGACTCTCACCTCTTCAGACCCAAGAACTCTCCATATCTGACAGGGGCTCACCTGGACATCCTCCAACCTGGTCGATTGTATCTGTTGCTCCTGATGTGGCCTCATTTACATCGATGAGACCAAACGTAGACTTGGTGACAGGTTTGTGGAGCACCTGCGCTCCGTACGCTATAATCAATAACACCTTTCGGTGGCTAACCATTTTAACTCCTCTTCCCATTCCCTGGTTGACATGTCCATCCTGGGCCTCTTCCAGTGCCACAATGATGCCACACGCAAACTGGAGGAATAGCACCTCCTATTCTGCCTCTGGAGTCTACAGCCTGATGGCCTAAACATAGAATTCACCAATTTCAAAGTCTTCCCACCACTGGCCTCATCCTGTGTTCAACCTTCCTCTCATCCCAGCCTCCTTGACCCTACGCAATCTATCCATCTCCTTCCCCAGCTATCCGCCCCACCCTTCCCACTGACCAATCCCCACGACCGCTACCTGCAGCCACCTATCGTCATCCCACCTACCTTCCCCCAGTCCCACCCCTGTTTCCTCTATTTATTTCCCAGCTCCCTTTCCCTTCGCCAGTCCTGATGAAGGGTCTAGGCTGAAAACTCAACTCTCCTGCTCCTCTGATGTTGCCCGACCTGCTGTGTTCCTCCAGCTCCACACTATACCGAAGGGAACCATCTTACCTGCATCCACCCTGTCTATCCCTTTCGTAGTTGTAAGTTTAAATGAGATCAGCTCTCAGACTTTGAAACTTAGAGTGTACAGAAACAAAAACGGAAATTGCTGGAAAAGTTTAGCAGGTCTGGTAGCATCTGTGAAGAGTAATCAGAGTTAACATTTCGGATCCAGTGACCCTTCCTCAGAACTCTTCTTTCTCTTCAATGATGCTGCCAGACCTGCTGAGCTTTTCCAGCAATTTCTGGTTTTGTTTCTGATTTATAGCATCCGCAGTTCTTTTGGTTTATTTGGAGTGTACAGGCTCAGTTTGCTCAATCTCTGTTCATAGGACAGTCCCATCATCCTGAAACAAGTCTAGTGAACGTTCAGTGCACTCCCCCTATGGCAATAATATCTTTCCTGAAATAAAGAGACCAAAACCAAACACAGTACTCCATGTGCAGTCTAACCAAACTCCTACATAACAGAAACAAGGCTTAATTCCTCCTACACTCAAATCCTCTTGCAATAAAGGCTAATGGGTTGCAATGGCACAGTGGTAGTGTCCCTAATTCTAGGCCAAAAGGCCTGGATTCAACTCTCACTTGCTCCAGAGGGGTGTCATAACACATCTGAACAGATTGATTAAATATACCTACAATGTACATTAGCCTTTCTGATAGCTTGCTACACAAGATATTAGTCGTCAGTGATTTATTGTCAAGAATACTGAGGTCACTTTGTATATCTACACTTGCTAATCTCTTACAATTTAAGGAATATTCTGCAAATTTTTTTTTCCTTACTGGGGTCAGTTAGCTCAGCTTTATCTTTGTATCGTCTGCAAGTTTGGAAATATTACATTTGGTCCCCACCTCCGCATCACTGACATATATTGTGAACAGCTAGGACCCAAATACTGACCCTGGTGTAATCATAGCTTGCCAATGCAAGAATGAATCATTTATTCCTATTCTCTGTTTTCTGTCTGTTAGCTAATCATTAATTCACACCAGCACATTTCCTATCCTTGCATTTTAATTCTTTTAATCAGCCTCCAGTAGGGCACTTTATTCAAAGCCTTCTGAAAACCTAAGTATATTATATCCAGAAGCTCTCCTTTATCATTTTGTTGGTAACATCCTCAAAAAACTCCAAAATGTTTGTCAAACATGATTTTGCATTCACAAATCCACGATGACTATATCTAATAATATCATTATCAACCAGATGTCTGTTTATCCCATCCTTCAAAATATTTTTCAGCATCTTCCCTACTACTGATCAAGACGGACAGGTCTGAATTCTCTATTTTATCATTTGTTCCTTTCTTAAACAATTCGTAATATTTATTACATTCTAAGAACTCTGGAAGACAATGACCAATGCATCCACAATTTCTACAGCCACCTCCTTCAATACTCTGGGCGTAGAAAATCAGATCCTGGAGATTTATCAACTTCCAGCCCCACTAACTTCTCTATTACAATCTTCCCGCTATTGCTGATTTTTCTTTAACTCCTCATTCTTCCTAGCCACTTGCATCTCAAATTCTAGTCGATTTCTTGTATCTTGGCTCAGTGAAAACACAATAATCATTTAGCCTCTCTGCCGTTTCTCCATTCCCCAGTAAATTCTCCTGAAATGACCTACATTCATTTTAGTCACACACTTCCTTGTCATACACTTATAAGAGCTTTTGCAGTCCGTTTTTATGCCACAATGCAGTCATCTTCTGTTCTCCTCCTTATCAGTTTCGTGTTCCTCCTTTGCTGTATTCCAAAAACCTCCCTATCCTTAGAATTACTCATATTTCTGGCAACTTTATAGGCTTTTTCTTTTAATCTTATACAATCCTGAACATCCTTTGTTAGCCCAGGTTGACTGGCCTTTTTGAGTTTTTGAATGTTGAAGGAATGTACAGTTGCTGTAGATCATGTAATGGTTCTTTACAGACTATTACCTATCGTACAGTCATGCCTTTTCATGTCTTTTCCCAGTTCACCTCAGCCAATCTGTGCCTTATGCCTTTTTCAAATCTTTCAATCTTTGCTTCAAAACAGAATACCTCACTTTGAAACATAATAAATTTCTCTGATAATGTGGTCATTCGTCCCTAAAGGTTATTTTACAACAAGATTGTTAATTAACCCTTTTTCATTACATAATATCAGTACTAAAACAGCATGTCTTCATGCTTCTCAACATGCTGCTCTAGAAAACCATCCCTAAGACAATTCAGAAATTCATCTTCCATTGCTTTAGTGCTCAGTTGGTTTACCAAATATTTATGCAGATTGAAGTCATCAATGATAACTATGGTACCCATACTGTGTGCTTCTCTCGAATCCTGTTTAATACCATGCCTCACATAGCACTACTGCTTGGTGGCCAATAAACAGCTCCAACCAATACCTGAGGAGTTCTGAGGAACGGTTACTGGACCCAAAACATCAACTCTGTTTTTTCCTTCACAGATGCTGCCAGACCTGCTGAGCTTTTCCAGCAACTTTGTTTTTGTTCCAACCAATATCCACTGCCCCTTAACTATTCTGCAACTCCAACCAAACAGATTCCATACATTGTTCTTCAACTCTCATATTTTCAAGTACTCCAGTTCCTTTTCCTTCTGCGCTGTCTTTTCTAAACATTGAATATCCTTCAATATTCAGTTCCCAGTACTGATCATCTCAATCACCATGCAGCTATCTTTCTGTAAGGATAATTAGATCATATCCATATATCTCTATTTTTGTCTATAGATCATCTACCATGTTGAGTGTTTTCAGGTAAAGTGCACTTAACTTTGTCTTTTTGACATCATTCCGCTTTTGAAGCACACTCAATGTTCAACTTTATTTGTCCCGTCTTCTAGTCTCTCTGGCATGTTTTTGACTTCCTGTTACTAACTTTACTTCTTTCCATTTTGAGTTACCCCTCAAGTTCCTGAAAAGCTAATTTAAACCCATCCCCAACAGTACTAGCAAAGCTCCCTATGAGGATACAGTCCCAGTCCCATTAAGGTGTAACCTGACTGGTTTGTACAGGTCCCACCTGCCCCAGAACTGGCCCCAATTTCTCAGAAAGATGATGCCCTCATTCATACACTAGTTCTCCTGTCACAACTTCATTTAATCAATCCTCTTGTTCCTATGCTCATGGGAGCGTGGCACTAGGAGTAATTCTGAGGTTACTGCATTCAAGGTCTTTTGTTTTAGTTTCTTTCCTAACTTCCTTCAGGATCTCATCCCTCTTCTGACCTACATCATTGTTACAATGTTAACAATGACTTCAGGCTGATTTCCTTCTCCCAAAAGAGTGTTCTGCAACTGCTCTGTGAATTCCTTCACCCTGGCACCATGAAGGCAGGACATCGTCCTGGAGTCATGTTTACTGTCACAGAAGCAGCCGTCTGATCCTCTGACTAAGTAGACCCCTAAAACTATTAGTCTTCTATTCTTTTTTCTCCCCTGTACAGCTGAGTACTGTGGACTTGGCTCTGGCTAAACTCCACTGTGAAACCACCAGTTTCAAAAATGGAATATTGATTAGCAGGTATGATAGACTCAGAATTCCTGAAATGGTTATGTGGTTTTCTTAGACTGGCTGGGAGTCACTCATTCTTTCTCTGCCTGTACGTTTGCGTCTTCGATGTGACCGCCTGCTTATATATGCTACCCTCATAATCCCCTGACTCACGTCTGCACACTAACTGCAGCTGCTGCTCAAGTTCTGAAACCCTGAGCTCACCCTTGTGAGTTGGTGACACTTCCTGCACACATGTTGGTCTGAGACATGTGGTACATCCATGTCTTCACACATATTGCAGGATGTACACTCCACGTGTTCCTTCTGACCTGTCATCTCGTAATTTTATAAGTTATTTGCTACTACTGTCCTCACTAACAAATCTAGTACGGAATTTGGAATTCAAGGGGAACCTCTTTCTAGCATCTGCAAGTTTTTGGTTTTTATTTTGACAGTGGGAGAGGGTTGCTTTGATTTGTAGTGTGCTATGAAGTGGTGGTGTTAATGCATGAAGTAGACAACATGAGAAGAGCAGCTGGGTGATTCAACCATGGGTTAGGAGCAGTTCTTGAAGTAATCTGAGTGCATTATCATCGTAGCTCAATCTTCTGATTGATTCAGTGACAGGTACTCATGGAATTAGTTACATTTATTAATTGTGCCTATAATCTATTTCTTAATGTTCCTGGTTTAGCCTGAAGTTTAGTTTAGAAGAGGACTACTTACTTAATAGCAATGACCTTTTTAAGAATATTGCTTCTTCTCACAACACTACCAGCTTATCATTGCCAAATATGTTAACTATTCAAATCTGATAGAGTCAGCAATATTTCAAAAACTTAGATGGAGTCTGTAGTGCAGCCACAAGCTTGACATGCGACTATAAGGTCAAATGTCACAAATCCCATCCTCATCCAGATTCTACATCAGTGTATTGGCAATGGCAATAGAAACAAACAGCATCACAAGAGGCCAAAACAAATCCTTAAAAAGAAAATCACAATTTGTGTATTTGCTTTAACACATAAACAAATTGTTCCTCGCAATATTAAAGAAATATCAACTAGGGATAGAACATAGAACATAGAACAGTACAGCACAGTACAGGCCCTTCGGCCCATGATGTTGTGCCGAACTTTTACCCTAAACCTAAGGTCTATCTAACCTCCACCCCTACTTTCTACTATCATCCATATGCCGATCTAATATCCGCTTAAATGCCTTGAAGGTATTCAACAAAAAAAAATTCAAATAATTAAAATTAGTTATGTGCCATGTAAGTTACTGAGAGGTAGAAGGCAGTCCACCAGCCTGTAGAGGGTAGATTTGGGAAAAATGAAGTAAGATGCAATCTTAAGAAACAGTCAAAGATTGTTACTCATCTTTAAATAAAAAACAGTTACGTGAAAGAGACAGCAGATATTTTACTATATTGAGAAACACTTAATAGAAATAAATTATAACTTCAATATAGATGATCAAAACAAGTACATTAACAAAATCGTGGATCACATTTTCTGCGATGAAAGCTGAGCAATGATATAATTATTCCAAGAGACCAAGTCAGCTCGTATGCTTTTCTGAGGCATCGAGGATTTTGCGTTCTTTTGGGAACTGATTTATTCTCTGTCTAAGGCTATTGAGTTAAAATCGAATATCTGAGCCAAGACCACTGCTGAGGCTTTGAATCTGTGTTCTGTTTCTATGCTTAAAAAATATTTTTTTACCCACTTCATACATTATCATGCCCCGAATGTAAATGAGACATTTGTTAATTAACTTATCACACATACTGTAACAGTGGTGAGAACATGGTGAGAATTTATTTTATTGTTCATTGATAGGACATAGGCATCACTGGCTAGGTCAGTATTTGCTGCCCATCCATAATTGTTCCAATGGCAGTGAACAGCATCAATGTGGTCTGGAGTCACATGTAGGCCAGACCAGGCAAGGACAATAGATTTTCCTCCCTGAATGACATTAGTGCTAGCTGCAGATAATTATAAGAATATAACTATTTAATTAAAGCACCCATCCTGGCTCAGTTGCTAAGTGCACATTTACACAGTATGGAGCCATGCTCCAAGTCTCCATTGGCAATGTCTACTGAATTATCTAGTTGAATAATACAATCGCCTTCTTCCTTGAGGTTAGTAAGAAATAAGATAAAATAGCAAAGCTCTTCTTTCAAATTTTATCTATTGGAAAAGCAGCTTCACAAATGTTGAGCGAGGAAAGGATTAAACTGTGCTCTGGTTTCACTCACTGCTGACAGCCCCACCTACCCAGGACCCCTCACTCTCATCCCTACCCCAATGCAACCCTTCCTCCACAGTTCTAGCTGAAGAGCCAGATGAAATTCACAGTCTGCATGTGCAAATATAACAGCCGAGCAAAGAATCTGTGCCTGCAGTCTGGGTTGGAAGCAGCAGACAGGGAAAAAAAAGGACAATTATTGAAAATGATTAAACAACATTAAATGTAGCAATCTTCCACCAAGGATATACATCACGCCAGAAGATTGTCCAAGGCATTCTGTAGTGTGTCATCGCAATAAATCTACAAAGGTGATCTTCACTAAGTTTCCAGAAAGGCTATGCTGTGTCCCTTTGCAAAAAGTTGTCCATATAGTTGCACGGACGTACTTAAATGTGTGTGTTGTACGTCAGCAAGATACAATAGTCTGCTACTGTAACAGCAGAATATTTGTTCTATAAATACACAAAACTCCAAAAACAAAATTACAATACAACATAGGACTTTTCTATATCACTGAAAATAGTTAATACTTTGCATTCAGTGCAGGCTGAAGTTAAATAAGCAGCTCACCATGGTACATGTCAGAATATGAAGAGAAAATTACTAAAGTCATTGTATCTGCACTTTCATTATTTTATGCTCGTCACATAATTGCACATCACCAAATCAAAAGCCATTTGCAGCATCAATACTGCCGTTTAAGATTTCAGTGCCAGGCGTAACTAAATATTCATTACTTTCCACTTTGGTCCATTAGCAGGATAAATCTGAATACACAGTTGCCCATCCTAATGGTAGAGGCTGTGCAATCTATCACTGAGAAAGATGTGCTGATGTTATTGAAGTGGTCACACAATATTCCTTTATGCTTAATGGTGTTTCAGCAAACACTGGGCACATTACTAAGCCAATAGATTTAGACCCTAGTAAAATTGAGGTTGGTTGACAGCCTTAAGTAAAAAGAAAGTCCACTCTGACTTTTTACAGGACTGTTTACAATAAAACATTTGCTTTGCATTTAAATGCAGATTACCACTATCTTAATCATGCCAAAAATACAACAGTGAGGGTCTGAAGACCGTCAAATTTCTTTCAGGTCACATTACAATGCTACACTGTCCTGCTAGCTTAAGTATGACTGAGTTCACATTTAAACTATTTCTTTTATTCAGGTACAAATCCCCTATTCCTGTTGTAATACAGTCATACAGCATGGAAACAGACCCATCAGTCCAACTAGTCCATGCTGACTATGTTCCCAAATTAAACTAGTCCTACTTACCTGCGTTTGGCCCAGTTCCCTCCATACCTTTCATAGTTGGCGGCACGGTAGCTCAGTGGTTAGCACTGCTGCCTCACAGCGCCAGGGACCCAGGTTCAATCCCAGCCTCGGGTGCCTGTCTGTGTGGAGTTTGCACATTCTCCCTGCGTCTGTGTGGGTTTCCTCCGGGTGCTCCAGTTTCCTCCCACACTCCAAAGATGTGCAGGTTAGGTGGATTGGCCATGCTAAATTGCCCGTAGTGTTCAGGGATGTGTAGATTAGGTGGGTTACAAGGGGATGGGTGTGGTTGGGATATTCCGAGATTCGGTGCGGTCTTGTTGGACCGAAGGGCCTGTTTCCACAATGTAGGGATTCTAAAAAAATTCATGTACTTATCCAAAATGTCTTTTAAATGTTTAAACTACGTCTGCATCCACCAACTCCTCTAGCAGTTCATTCCACACACAAACTACTCTCTGTGAAAAAAGGTGTTCCTCATATCCTTTTTAAAACTTTCTCAATTCACCTTAAAAATATGTCCCCAGTTTTGAACACCTCCACCCTAGGGAAAGGACCCTTCACCTCATCTATGCACCTCATGATTTTATGAACCTCTATAAGGTCAGCCTTCAAGCATCTATGCTCCAGTGAAAGAAGTCCCAGCCTATCCAGCCTCTCCTTATAACTCAAATCCTCCACTCCCGGCAACAACCAGGTCAATCTTCTCTGAACCCTATTAATATTTTATCCCTATAGCAGGTGACTGGAACTGCACACAGTACTCCAGAAGACACTTTACCAATGTTCTGTACAACTTCAACATGACGTCCTAATTCCTACGCTCGAAGGTCTAAGCAATGAATGCAGTTGTGAGAAATGCCTTCTTAATCACCACTGTCTACCTGGGACACAAATTTCAAAGACTTATGTACCTGAAAGCCTACGTCTCTGTTCTACAACACCATCCAGAGCCATATCATTAATTGTATAAGTCCTGCCCTTGTTTGTTTTACCAAAATGCAACACCTCACATTTATCCAAATTAAACTCCACCTGCCACTCCTCAGCCCATTGGTCCAGCTGATCAAGACCTCTCTGTAATCTTGGATAACCTTCTGCACTGTCCACTATACCACCAATTTTGGTGCGTTCCACAAACTCACTAAACCATGCCTCCTAAATTCTCATCGAAATCGTTCATAATGACAAACAAAAGTGGACCCAGTACTGATTCCTGTGCAACACCGCAGGTTATAGGCCTCCAGTTCGAAAAACAACCCTCCAACACCATCATTCTGTCTCCTACCACCAAGCCAATTTTGCATCCAATTGTCAAGCTTGCCCTGAAACCCATGTGATCTAACTTTACTAATTAGTCTACCATGCAGAACCATGTCAAAGGCTTTACTACAGTCCTCATAAACAACTTCTACCGCTCTGCCCTCATCAAACATTTTGGCTCCTTCCTCAAAAAACTCAATCAAGTTTGTGAGACATGAATTCCCACGCACAAAACCATGTTGCTTATCTCTAATCAGCCCTCACCTCTCCAAATGCATGTAATTCATATCTTTCCGAATCATCTCCAACAACTTACCCACCACCGATGTCACACTCACAGGTCTACAGTTCCCAGGTTTCTCCTTACAGCCTTTCTTAAACAAAGGCATAACATCAGCCGCCCTCCAGTCCCCCAGCACCTCATCTGTGGTTATAGATGACACAAATATTTCTGCTAGGGGCCCCACAATTTCTTTCCTAACTTCCCACAATGTCCTGGGTTATACTTGATCAAGTCCCAGAGACTTATCCACCTTTATGCTTTTTAAGACCTCCAGCACTCCCTCTTCTGCAATGTGAACTGTTTTCAAAATATCAATATTTATTTCCCCAAGTTCCCTAACCCCTAGTTCTTTCTCCACAGTAAAAAGTGACAAAAATATTCATTTGGTATCTCTCCTATCTCCTGATGTCAACCTTTATTCTCTCTCTAGTTGCTTTTTTTTTCTCTTAATGTATCTTAGATTGTCCTTAACCTTATCTGCCAACGCTATCTCATATACCTTCTCTGTCCTCCTGATTTCCCTCTTAAGAATGCCCCTACACTTTTTATACCCTTCAAGAGATTCATTTGATCCTAGTTGTCTACATCTAATATATGATTATTTTGTTATTCTTGACTCGAACCCCAATATCTTTATTCATCCATTGTTCCTTACTGTTACCAGCCTTACCCTTCACTCTTACAGGAACACCATGCCTCTGAACTCTCGTTACCACACTTTTGAAAGCCTCCCACTTGTCAGTCATCCCTTTACCTGCGAACAGTCTACTCCAATCAACTTTTGAAAGTTCTTATCTTGTACCATTGCGTTACTCCAAATAAGAACTGTAATTTTTATCCTTTTCCATAATTATTTCAAAACCAGTTGAATTATGATCACTCATCCTAAAGTGTTCCCCTACTAACACTTCAGTCACTTGCCCTGCCTTATTTCCCAAGAGAAGGTCAAGTTTTGCCCCTTCTCTCGTAAGTACACTTACATATTGACTAAGAATTTAAATTCCTCACCAGCCAAGCCTTAAACACAATGGCAGTCCCAGCCAATGTTTGGAAAATTAAAATCACCTACTATTACAATCCTATTATTCTTACATATATCTGCGGCCTCTCTACATATTTGCTCCTCAATTTCCCTCTGACTATTGGGGAGCCTATAGTACAATTCCATCAAGCTGATCATCCCTTTCTTATTTCTAATTTCTACCCATTTGGTTTCACTTGACAATCCTTCAGAAATATCCTCTCTAACTACAGTAGTAATGTTTTCTTTAATCAAAAGTTCCACTCCCCCCCACCCCCGTCACTTGCTTCCCTTTCTATCCTTCCTATAGCACCAACCCAGAACATTAAGCTACTAGCCCTGTCCTTCCCTCAGCCAAGTTTCTGTAATAGCTATGACGTCAAAAACCTGTTCTTGTCTGCCCTTTGTAATTAAATTGCTCTTTTCTGATTCAGAACCATCCTTATTTTTGATTCAATCTTTTACTCTGCACAATTACCTGCATCATGTATCTTCAATGGTGAGAGGGCAGTGAAACTGACAAGTTCTTGATCCCAGTCCATGCTGGTTTGTTAGTAACTACTTACAAACATCAGCACTGCAGGCTGATTGACTCTTTAACTTGCATTCTTCTCCCCAAGGAACTAATCATTATTCACACTCCAACTCCCCATACAGTCAGGTGGCTCAGCCGTTTAAGGCAACAGACTTTGGCAGAGAAACTTGAGTTTAAATTTCAGAGACGACTTAACCTTTCATCTTGCGATATTGGGAGAGAACAGGTCATTTCATGGACTGTGCAGCCTTGCAATGCTCCACTCATACCCGCTAGAAATGCATTTATATAGGTAATCTCTCCTTCTGTGATACTCAGATACACACATCAGTTCCCCTAACAGTGTGCCAGTACTTATCAGTCGGAAACAGATAGGTGCAAACCGTGTTCTGAAAATGTTGTCTGAATCAAATCCTGTACTACCTAAACTCATTTTTTAAGAAAAATAAAAAGATTGCTTTGAGAGCAGCTGGATAAAGGAGTGTGCAATAAGATCAATTTTAAGCATATGGCACTACTTAAGGAAGAGCTGAGGAAACTTCCTGGTGTCCTGGCCAATATTCATCCCTCTACAAATATCACTGAATTGTTTCAATTGGTTGCTCATTGCATAAAAAGCTGATTATGCCGTTTACTGTGTGCAAACACGTTGCTGTGCTTCCCCACACTACAAAAGTGACCACACTGCACTAGTATCATACTTCATTGCCCGTGAACCATTTGCGATGCTATAAAGCTGTGAAAGGTGCTATACAAATGCAAGCTTTCTTTTCTCTCTATTTTTTCTTTTCTTCTGAATATTTCCGTCTCCTTTCTCCAAAAAATAGCGAGGCTTATATTATTCTTTCTCAATATCAGGTCTAATTGTATCTCATCAATGCATTGCAGTCTGAGAAACCATGTTCCACATGATTTTAACAAACTGATCTTTCCTATCTGATCACTCCCTCATACCATGCAATGAATTTATCATAACATGACCTCACCCACAGAACGTGCAGCCCTCCGCTCCCTCTGCTCCAATCCCAACCTCACCATAAAACCCGGGGACAAGGGAGGTGCAGTTGTAGTATGGTGCACTGACCTCTACATCGCCAAGGCCAGGCACCAACTCTCCGACACCTCCTCCTACCGCCCCCTTGATCATGACCCCACCGCCAACCACCAAACCATCATCTCCCAAACCATCCACAACCTCATCACTTCAGGTGACCTCCCATCTACAGCCTCCAACCTCATCGTTCCCCAACCCCACACCGCCCGCTTCTGTCTCCTTCCCAAAATCCATAAACCTGATTGCCCTGGTCGACCCATTGTCTCCACCTGCTCCTGCCCCACCAAACTTATCTCCACATATCTCAAATCCATTTTCTCCCCCTTGGTCCAGAAACTCCCCACCTACGTACGTGACACCACACACGCCCTCCACCTCCTCCAGAACTTCCAATTCCCCAGTCCCCAACACCTCATCTTTACCATGGACATCCAGTCCCTATACACTTACATTCCCCATGCAGATGACCTAAATGTCCTCCGTTTCTTCCTGTACCACAGGCCCGACCAGTCCCCCTCCACTGACACCCTCATCCGCTTGGCCAAACTCGTCCTCACCCTCAACAACTTCTCTTTCAATTCCTCCCACTTCCCACAGACAAAGGGGGTGGCCATGGGTACCCGCATGGGCCCAAGCTATGCCTGCCTCTTTGTAGGATACGTGGAACAATCTCTCTTCCAAAACTACACTGGCCCTAAACCCCACCTCTTCCTCCGTTACATTGATGACTGTATCGGTGCCGCCTCGTGCTCCCACGAGGAGCTCGAACAGTTCATCCACTTCACCGACACCTTCCACCCCAACCTTAAGTTCACCTGGACCATCTCTGATATCTCTCTCTCCTTCATGGACCTGTCTGTTTTCATCTCTGGCAACCACCTGGAAACTGATATCCATTTCAAGCCCACCGACTCCCACAGCTACCTAGAATACACCTCCGCCCACCCACCTTCCTGCAAAAATGCCATCCCCTATTCCCAATTCCTTCGCCTCCTCCACATCTGCTCCAGGATGAAGCATTCCACTTTTCGTTTTTCAAGGACCACAACTTACCCCCTCAGTGGTCCAGATCGCCCTCGACCGTGTCTCCCGCATTTCCCGCAACTCATTCCTCACACCCCTTCCCCGTAATAACAACCAAAACAGAATCCCCCTCATCCTCACGTACCACCCCACCAACCTCCAGATCCAACGCATCATCCTCTGACACTTCCGCCATCTACAATCTGAGCCCACCACCAAAGACATTTTTCCCTCCCCACCCTCATCTGCTTTCCAGAGGGACCACTCTCTCCAGGACTCCCTTGTCCGCTCCACACTCCCCTCCAGCCCCACCACACCTGGCACTTTTCCCTGCAACCGCAGGAAGTGCTACACCTCCCCCCTCAACCCCATCCCAGGCCCCAAGAAGACTTTCCACATCAAGCAGATGTTCACCTGCACATCTGCCAATGTGGTGTACTGTATCCACTGTTCCCGTTGTGGCCTCCTCTACATCGGGGAAACCAAGCGGAGGCTTGGTGACCGCTTTGCAGAACACTTACACTCGGTTCGCACTAAACAACTGCACCTCCCAGTCGCAAACCATTTCAACTCCCCCTCCCATTCCTCAGATGACATGTCCATCCTGGGCCTCCTGAACTGCCACAACAATGTCACCCAAAGGTTGCAGGAACAGCACCTCATATTCCGCTTGGGAACCCTACAGCCCAATGGTATCAATGTGGTCTTCACAAGCTTCAAAATCTACCCCCCACCACCGCATCTCAAAACCAGCCCAGCTTGTCCCCATCTCCCTAATCTGTTCTTCCTCCCACCTATCCTCTCCTCCCACTCCAGCCCCACCCCCATCTCCTATCTACTAACCTCATCCCGCCCCCTTGACCTGTCCATCCTCCCTGGACTGACCTATCTCCTCCCTAACTCCCCACCTACACTCACCTTTACTGGCTCCAGCCCCGCCTCTTTGACCTGTCTGTCTCCTCTCCACCTATCTTCTCCTTTATCCATCTTCCATTTGCCTCCCCCTCTCTCCCTATTTATTTCAGAACCCTCTTCCCCGCCCCCCATTTCTGAAGAAGGGTCTAGGCCTGAAACGTCAGCCTTCCTGCTCCTCTGATGCTGCTTGGCCTGCTGTGTTCATCCAGCTCTACACCTTGTTATCTCACAGCAACTCATGTGTTTCACAGCTAACAAAATACTTTGAAAGCATAGCTACTGTTATAATGCAGGAAACACAGCAGCCAAATTGCACACAGCAAGCTCCCATAAGAAAATGCAATGTAATAATCACCAGTGACCACTGTCAACAATGAGTGATGTTGACTGTGGGATAAAATACTGGCTAAGAGCCTGGGGCCACATCTCCCTGCTCTTTACCAAAATAGTATCACGGGATCTTTTACATCCACCTAATATGGTGGATCTGTTTCACCAAATGTAACATAACAGGTAGTCTTCATTGATTACAGATTGTGTGTCACCTATAGCAAAGCATAATATTGCCTTTCTACCTCTAATTTACCCTTGCTTGATAACACTAACAATATGTCCACCTCAGGAGCGATTCACTAATTGTAAAAATCTGTTTGGACATCCTGGAGACATGAACTGCACTGCACACATGCAAATCTTTCCTTCTATTCTACCTGTAATTTGTGCATTTTTCTATTGTTAAATCAAATGAACTATAACATTTTGACTAATTGTGATCATTCTTCAACACAACATAAAGATGAATAACTGCAAGAATGATGCTAATTATGGATGGCCCCATTGTTAATGAATTGGGTTTGGGACTTGAAAAGATCTATCAAAGATGACAGATTTTATCCATAAATATTTGGAGCTGTGAGCAATCATTTTGATATGATGTGCTGTTGAATTAAAGTTTTTTTCTTTATTCATTCACGGGCTGAGGGCATTACTGGCCAGGCAGAATTTATTACCCAGCAGGCAGTTGAGAGTCAACCACATTGCTGTGGGTCTGGAGTTACATGTCGGCCAGACTAGGTAAGGATGGCATTTTCCTTCCTTAAAGGACATTAGTGAACCAGATGGGCTTTTCCGACAATCAACGATGGATTCATGGTCATCATTAGATTCTTAATTTCAGATATTTTATTGAATTCAAATTCCACTATCTGCAGGATTCGAACCCAGGTCCCCAGAACACTATCCGGGTCTCTGGATTAATAGTTCAGCAATAATACCACTAGGCCATCATCTCCCCACAAGCTTCTGAATAACCATGTTAGTGTATCAGACTGACAACTGATACACTAATAATATTCACAGATCATAGCAGCCTGATTCATGCTCATGATTTTCCAAACAGAGGGTTTGTGATCTCAGTCAAGATGTCAACAGCATGTGTCGAGGGGTAGCTCAATGTTGGAGAGAAAGCTGGACAACAAAGTTAAACTAAAATGATTACACACTTCCTACACATGATCAGGTAATACCACTGACAGGAATCCAGAAATTTGCCAGCAATGGTGCTCAACACGGCATGATGTGGAGGAAAATGGTATCAAAGGATAGTAATGGGAAGAGAAAGCAAAAATCCAGCATATTTGCTCTGATGTATTTATTAGCAATGGCTTGTGTTCTAGCAGCCACATTAATGTCCTTGACAGATGTTCTGTCAAAATGTCACTGTTACCCTTAGGCACGTTTAGAGCTTAAATCAGCACTCACTTAGCCCTATTTATTATGTATAAATTATGCTGAATTAACATGGTGAACAGATAAAGCAGCCACATTAATGTAGAAAAAATGCAGAGCAGGGCCTTGGACTAGTAAATTGAAAGTAAAATGCTAACAGTAGATGTATTCAAAATAACAGATGTCTTCACAATAATTGCAGAATTTACCGATTCAGATCTCTAGCTCATTTCAGCTGATGTGGTGAATATAATTCTTCAAAGGTACTGCAAAATACTCTCTGTCAATCAGTTATGATCTACCATTAGCAATGGTCATTCCTTGAGGACAGGGCAAAGCTGGGGTAGCAAATAGGGGGTGAAGTTAATGTATTAATAAAAAAATTAGTAGGATTACATAACTACATACAAAAGATGGTAAGAGATGACAATCACTCTTTAAGTACCACACAATAATTACTTGCAGAATAACAATATAATTAACCCTTTATTCTATAACCCCAAAATGCACACCTCATTACAGAATGCTCCTTTGAAATTGCTGCCTCAATCTATGGGTGCACATCCAGAGTCAAAAATATAATGTGAGATTTTTAAAAAATATAACAAACTGGTAGGAGGAAGAAAGAAAAGTGTAAAGAACCATAGAATCATAGAAATGATACAGCCCAGAAGGAGGTCATCTGGCCCATCCTGTTCATGCCAAAACAAAGACACCCAGATACACTTTCTGATCCCATCTTCCTTCACACGGCCCATAGGTCTGCAGCTTACAGCACTTAAAGTGCAGAACTAGCTTTGTTTCAAAAGAATTTAGGGGATCTGCCTCCACCAGCAAAGCAGACAGCAAATTCCAGACACCCACCACCCTCTGCGTAATAAAGGTTTTCCTCATGTCCTCTCTAATTGTTCTGCCACTTGCCTTGAATCAATGACCCCTGATTTTTGATCTCTCTACCAAGAAAAACTGATCCTTCCTGTCTACTCTGTCTCAACTCCTCACAATTTTGTGTCCCTCAATCATGTCACCCCTCAGCCTTCTCTGTTCCAAGGAAAATAACCCTAACCTCTCCAATCTCTCCTCCAAGCTACAATTCTCCAGCCGTGGTAACATTCTAGTAAATCTTCTGTGTACCCTGTCCACAGCAATTACGTCTTTTTTTATAATGTGGTGACCAGAACTTCAAACAATATTCTGGCTGTGGCCTCACCATTGTCAGATACAATTTCATCATTATATCACTACTTTTGTATTCTATACCTCTGCAAATGAAGAAAAGCATTCCATAAGCCTTCTTTACAACTTTATCTACCTGTAGTGCTATCTTTAGGGTCCTGTGCACTTTATAGCAAGATCTCTCACTTCATCTACACCTCCCAGTATATTCCCATTTACTGAGTATTCCATTCTACGATCTGACCTCCCTAACTGCATTGCCACACATTTATCACTCCATCTGTCACTCTCCTATCCACTCCACGAACCCATCTGTAACATTTTCTGTTGTCTGCAAATTTCCCAGTTGTGTCGCCCACATTCAAGTCCAAATCATTCATGTACAAAACAAACAGCAAGGGTCCTAATACCAAGCCCTTTGGAACACCACCTGAAATAGCTTTCCAATTGCAAGGCAGCCATTAATCATCACTCTTTGTTTCCTGTTACTCAGCCAACTTTGGATCCTTTTTGACACATTAACCTATATCCCATGGGCTTTTACTTTTTTGACCAGTCTGTCTTTTGGGATCTTGTCAAATGTCTCACTAAAATCCATGGAGATAACATCCACTGCACTACCCTCATCAATCCTCCTTGTCACTTGCTCAGAATGTACTGAATGTTCACATTTCTACTAATAGTTTCTTAACAAAGTATCCGAACATTTCTAAAAGTAAATTAGTTAGCAAGTGGTAGTTAACTTTCATGTCAATTCTATACTTCACACGATTGCAACAACAGCCCTGAGTTTGTTATTGTAGTAAGAAAGTGAACTTCCATTCATTCTTGGGAAATGCCAAACTGCTTCATAGGCACTGAAAAAACAAACAGTGAAAGCGAGCTAATCCATTTTAATAGTGTTGATTAATGGATGAATATTGATCAGGACACCTCATCCTCTTGTTTTTCAAACCGCACCAGATCCACCTTTTAACGGTAGAGGATTGGACCTCAATTTAATGTCTCATCTGAATCACAGGACCTGCAGCAACGCAGCATTCCCTTAGTACTTACTGTGGATGCAGCCTAAATTATGTGCTCAACACCTGTAATGAGACATGAACCTATCACCTTCTGACTTTGTTTTTGAGACAAGACTGAGAATTTCATAGTGGTAAAGCTAACCCTGGCCAACTCACCTAAGGTTACAGACCCAATCAGCAATTGGAATATCAATTAATCACATTAAACAATTTGTTAAGAAAGCAGAGATTAACACCTACACATTAAAGTCTACCATTTGAAAACAACTGTCTATTTGATCCAATATTTTCCTGTGATTCAACTACTGGATTACCAGGATTACCTGTTCATGTTGACACTTATGAGCCTACGTAAACTTTGTCAACATTGCTATTCCAAGATGGTGGTGGACCACATGCTTTATGTATGTAATTAAAGTTTTACTTTAAAAACAAAAATAAGAATGGCAAAATCCTAAAATTTGTTTTTATTTGTAGAACAGCCCATAATCAACCACCCTTCTATCAGCAAACATTTTAAAACCAGAATACCTGTACACAGAATAGAAAGGTAAAGTCATCATGGTCCAACTGGAGCATAGGGTTGCTCTCTCAGAGAATGACGACTGGTTTGGTTTAACTTGAGGGTCACCACACCTCCGGCAAGAAAAGAGGCTGAGAAGGAGAGCCCTTCATGGTAACCGCTGCCACTGCAGGAACTAAACACTCACTGTTGGCATTGTTCTGCATTACAAACCAGCCAACTGAGCTAATATATAAAACGCATAGAGAATCATCTGTAAATTTTAAAAATAGAGTGTAATAACTAACACTTAATTCTTGGTAATTATTTCTTCTTGATTTGATTTATTATTGTCACATGTACCTAAGTACAGTGGAAAGTTTTGTTTTGCCTGCAGTACAGGCAGACCATACCATACAAAGTGCATAAGGATAATAGAACAGAACGAAGAATACAATGTTATGGCTGCAGAGAAGGAGCACAAAGAGCAAGATCAACATTAAATTTAAGTTTGAGAAGTCCATTCATTAGTCTAATAACAGAGGGGAAGAAGCTGTTCTCAAATCTGTTTGTATGTGCGCACAAACTTTTATATCTTCTGCCCAACCGAAGGGGGTGAAAGACAGTGTAACCGGAATTGGAGGGGTCTTTGATGATGTTGGCTGCTTTCCCAAGGCAGCGGGAAGTATAGATGGAGTCAATGGATGGCAAGCTGGTTTTTGTGATGGCCTGGGTTGTGTTCATGACCCTCTGTAGTTTCTTGCGGTTTTGGGAAGAGCAGTTGCCATACCGCACTGTATTGAATACTTTTTATGGTGCATCTATAAAATTTGGTAAGAGTCTTTGTGGACATGCCAAATTTCCTTAGCTTCTTGAGCTTTCTTGTGTTTTCTTAACCATTGGGTCAATATGACAGAGTGTTGGTGATCATCACTCCCAGGAACTTGATGCCCTCAACCATCTCCATCCCAGCACTGTTGATGCAGACAGGGATGTGCCCTCCACTCTACTTCCTTAAGTTAATGACCAGTTCCTTCATTGTGCTGATGTTGATGCAGAGATTATTGCCTTTACACTAAGCCACTAAGCACTCTATCTCTTCTCTTTATTACGTCTCATCATTGTTTGAGATCTCTACATCAGCAAATTTGTAAATGGGGTCGGAGTGAACCCCAAGCTGTACAGTTGTGGGCGTATAAGGCATATAGTAGCGGGCTGAGTACGCAGCCTTGTGGTGCACCGATATTGGGGAGTATGGTGGAGGAACTATTGTTGCCTATTCTTACTGATTGCGGTCTATGGGTCAGAAAGTTGAGGAGCCAGTTACAGAGGGGGATGCCAAGACCTAGGTCTCGGTGTTTAAAGATGAGTTTATTTGTAATTAAGGTGTTGAAGGTGGAATTGTAGTCAATAAGCGGGAGCATGCTCTGCAAGTCTAGAAAGTTGGTCCAATAACTCAAACGCTTCTTCCTTTGTTTTGGTAGCCAGTTGAAATAGTCTCACAATGAATCTAACTTATTAAACACTTCAGCACTGGTAAAATGTGGACTTTCTTCTTTTGCCTGCATCTCACCTTCTTCAGCTGCCTTCTCAAGAGCTGCTGTTTTTGTAACTGTTACCATAATGGCATTGTCATCCACTGGTGTGACTCAATGTTCAACATCCGCATCAAATATGTTTCTTTTTCTAATCCTCATTAGCTTTAAACAAAATTGCACATATGAAGCAATTCTGGCTTGTTTCCTGCTTTACGACATGCCAGGGTTTCTTTCAGGTGTTCACTGCTTGCAGCAACACAACATCGAAGTTTCTACCAAATTCCAGGCATGTAATTTATGTCATCTAACATAGCGTCTAACATTATACAGTACTTCACTTCATTGGTGAAATAATTGAAGTGAATTGGGTGGAAGAGAAAAAAACAATTGTATGCCTTTAAGTCCTTAGGATACATTGAGCAATTATCAATGAGTAACGAGATTTGCTTTTCTGGAACTGCATGCAACAATCAAACTGTTGAACCCATGAAGTAAAAATCATTGATGTCAGGACTTTTGGTTTGTTTCATAGCTGACTGGCAAGTGGTTGACAAGCACCTTGGACTTTTGAACTTGCTGACAAAAAACAAACCATGTTTTTACCATGGTTCATGTTTTATGATTCTGGACATGTATGGAGAAACAAGAAGTGACACCCGATCTGTGGTTACTTGTCACCAACTGCAGCTTTGTCCTTTGCATGTTAAGTTTAATCTGGTGTGCATTTGCAGAAGAGGGCAGTTTGGCCTGCATTAAAAATATCCGTGTGATTATATTCTTGAATGAGTTCCTGAACAAGCTTATGACAGATGTTCAGATTTGAAGTGCTTGCAGATGAATCATCACCACAAAGCGACATGTAAACAAGGCTATTTTACAATTTCAGCCACAAAAACCTGACATTGCAAGAACTAAAGTCATCAACATCCATTTTCTTTGCAAAGCTATCAGGTTTCTTCAGAAAATCTTCTTTAGTTAATGCTACGCGTACGTCAGCTTTAACTGTTTCATTACAATAAGTGAAGACCGTCTTCTCAAATCAGGATTTTTTATTAGCAGATACAGCAAGTGAAGACTCAAATTATGTATCTTTTTGGTGTAAGTAGTCCATTCACTAATCTCATGCTTTTAATTTTTCAGCGTTCTTTATCCAGCCACGCATATTTGGTATGAGATACATCTTGAATTTCTTTGCATGTTCTTCCTTCATCGAGTGCTTTCAAAATCTCGCGCTCTCTATCAAGTTTTTGAAAGTTTCCTTCTCTTACCATGGTTAGCCATGATTTTCAACAGCAATTACTGAAACACATGCTGCTGTAAACTGCAATGTGCACATCAGCCTAACAGGATTAGTGTCCTTTCTCAATTGTTATTTTTATCTAAAATATTAAACACCAAAGGCATCCAAATGTAGGATTGTTTCAAATAGAAGACATTGTATAGCTTGTCGACTCATCATGTTATCCCTCTATGCCAAAATTGAAATTGCAAGTGAAATTGCAAAGGCCAAGAGAAAAACAAAGGCAGGTTGCAGACTTATGTGGGGTCAAAATAAACGGGCAGTACTGTATTGGTAATTAAGATCTTCAATGAATATTCATCCGCAAAATTCATGTTCTGATCTTTTCATTTGATTCATGAATAATTCCCCCCCTGTTCAATTTTGGACTTGATAAAAGAATCCAAAAGCTACAGAGATACTTTCCATAGTCCAAAGTAGATGGTAGCAGAAAGGTGGGTTGACATAGGTGTATTTCAATGATGGATGTCGCAAAGTGGTTTCAGACAAATTACAGTGGATATGAGGATGTTGCAGAACAGAAAAGCATGGCATACCCTGATAGCAGATCTCCTGGTAGGAGCAGCCACAAGCAACAAAGGTGATAAAGGAATGAGTGATCGTTGACCTTTTGTAGAAGTCAACTCCTAACATTTCACTCAAAATTTCTGAATTTTCATAGCTCTCTTGCATAAGTTGAGCCCTACCTTTCGGCCAAAAATCCAAACACTTCCTATTTATCACCAACTATCTGTTGAAGTCAAACTTGTGCTGCAGAAGTGTAGAATGGCACACTATTGAAGGCATCTGTTCAGCTTTTCATGGCTGTCAAGGTTACCATCTCACTAGTACGTGCAGAGTTCCTACCAGACTCACTACCGGATTGAGTTATTTTTCTCAAATTTTGAGAAACTTCAATTATATTTTTGTTTGTGGCCATGTGACAATATGGCATGAAGAAGGAACTGCAGGTATACAGTCCAGATCAGAACTAAAGTCTTGCGATTGGAGATCTGACACTGTGCAGCAGTTAAAGAACTGAAGATATCAAAGATGGACATAGAGATTGGAGGTGGCTCACTACACAACTTAGGCAGATGCTTAACAATAAGCGTGCAAATAGAAGAAAGCCTAGCATATGACAACAGGGGAAAACAAAGTTTCAAAATACATCAATGAAAATACCAGAATTGTCCAACCAGACATAGCTTAAGTCAATGGTGATACTGTAGACAAAAAACATCCCAAAACAGCAGTTCCCAAAAGGAGCAGTATTCCACGTTTACAATAAATGATGGATCGATCAGGGAAGCTTGAAAATATGACTTAGGAAAGATTGCAGTTTCCAGCCAGGAATATTACAAAATAAGAAAAATCTTCTCATACGAAACATGCTCAAATCATATCATTTCTGTCAAAGAAGCTATTCCTGAAGCTAGATCACAAAACAGTGATATTGCTGATAGTCTAAACAATCTTGTTCAAGCATGAATAGCTCTATAAACATATCCTTCAAGGATAACACGAGACAAAAGTGGAGTAACTGCAAAATCAGAGGAGAAAGACATTCACCGAAGGAGGTAGCATATGTGCTCTGATGCTACCAGTCCAGTGTGAGTGGGCTGTAGAAGCCTGGAGTGAAATCAGAATGGAGACTGTCATAAAATCATTCAAGATTTGTAGGATATCAAATGTGCTTGATGGGACAGGAGTGATTATTATATGGCCAATGCTGACAGGATTGTTGATGGAGATGATCATGATGATCCAAACGATGATATAATTCAAGTCGCAGATTTGGATGAGTTACTTGGTTCTAACAGTGAGGAGCAGGGTTTTATTTAAGGATTTTAATACAAAATCAGTGCATGTTCTGTTGCTAAGTAGTGTCCTTTTCCAGAATGTGATTAAAACTGAATGAAACTGTATAAATTTGGAGATGGCTTTTGCTTTTGATGAATTTGATAAATTTGAATTCAATACGTACAAATTAATCTGTGTGTCTGGAAGTTATTATTTTACAAATGAAAATTAAATAATAACAATACTTTTTGACTCCTTTCTTGTAGTTTTGAGGGTGGGATTGTCAAGAATGGTCTTTGATCTGGCAAATCCTCAATCTGCAGAGGAACCATTGTATTGTGTTAGATGTTTGACAAGTATAGACAGGATGAATGCAAATAATCTTATTCCCAGGAATGGGGAATTGAAAACTAGACAGCATAGGTTTCAGGTGAGAGGGGAAAGATTTCAAGACAAACCTGAGGGGCAACTTCTTCATGCAGAGAGGTACATGGAAGTGGGCTGCCAGAGAAACTGACTGAAACAGGTCTTCTGCTGAATGAGATAACACTTCATGGAGCTGGAGGAACACAGCAAGCCAGGCAGCATCAGAGGATCAGGAAAGTTGGCGTTTTCGTTCAGGACCCTTCTTCAGAAATGGGGTGGGAGCTCAGAAATAAATAAAGAGGAGGGGTGGGGCTGGGGAAGGTAGGTGGAATGGTGATGGGTGAATGCAGGTATGGAATGGTGGAGATTGGTCAGTGAAGTGGAAGGGGCAGATAGGTGGGAGAGAAGATAGATAGGCTGTCAGGTCAAGGAGGCGGGACGAGAGGGAGGGTTGGGCATGGGATGAGGCTGGGAGTGGGGATATTTTGAAACTAGTGAAATCCATGTTTAGGCCATTGGGGTGTAGGCTCCTGAGGCAGAATATGAGGTGCTGCTCCTCCAGTTTGCAGGTGGAGTAATTGTGACACTGGGGAAGGCCCAGGATGGACATGTCACCCAGGGAGTGGGAGGGGGAGTTAAAATGGTTTTCAGACCAGAAGGTGTTGTTGTTTGTCGCATACAGAGCTCAGGCGCTCTAGGAAATGGTCTCCAAGTCTCCGTTTAGTCTCACCGATGTAGAGGAGGCCACATCGGGAGCAGCGGATGCAGTTGACCAAGTTGATGGATGTGCAAGTGAACCCCTGTCTAATGTGAAAGGTTTGTTTTGTGCATTAAATGGAGGTGAGGGGGAGAGGTGTAGAGGCAGGTGCAGCACTTCTTGCAGTTGTTAGGAAAGGTGCCAGGGACGGTGGGGTTAGTGGCAAGTGTGGAGCGGACGACGGAGCCGCGGAGAGAGTGGTCCTTACGAAAGGCAGATAGGAGTGGGGAGGGAAATATCTCTTTGGTTGTGGGGTCGGATTGTAGATCACATAAGTGGTGGAGAATGATACGTTGGATGCGGAGGTTGGTGGGGTGATATGTGAGAACAAGGGGAATTCTGTCTTTGTTTTTGTTGGGGGGAGGGGCTGTGAGTGCAGAGGTGCGGGAGATGCAGTTGAGTGCATTTTCGATCGCTGGAGGGGGAAAGTTACAGTCATTGAAATAGCAGGGCATCTGGAATGTGTGGGAGTGGAACGCTCCAACTTGGAAGTAGATGCGGCAGAGGCAGAAGAATTGGGAATAGGGTAATCACATTCTCGCAGGAATGTGGGCAAGAGCAGGTGTAGTCCAGGTAGCTGAGGGAGTCAGTGGGCTTGAAATAGATGTCAGTTTCCAGGCGGTCACCAGAGAGGGAGACAGGGAGGTATCGGAGATGGTCCAGGTGAATTTGAGGTTGGGGTGAAAGGTGTTAGTAAAGTTGATGAACTGTTCAAACTCCTCATGGAAGCACGGGGCAGCGTCGATGCAGTCATCACTGTAGCAGAGGAAGAGGTGGGGAATAGTGCCAGTGTAGCGGAGGAAGTGGTGGAGGATAGTGCCAGTGTGAAATTTTTTCTTCAGGCATTTAATGTGGCAACATACTTTGTAGTAAAGTTGTAGTAAAAACTGGTTTACATCCACAATTTTTGTTTTTCAGCTTTAACTCAGTTGGCTGGTGGCTAGTCTGTGATGCAGAGTGATACCAAAAGTGAGTTCAATTCCTGCACCAGCTGAGGTTACCATGAATGTTCTCTTTCTCAGCCTTTCCCTTGTCTGAGGCATGGTGAATCTCAGCTTAAATTACAAACAGTTATTTTTCCCTAATCAGAGAGCAACCCTATGGTCTGGTAAGACTATAGCAACTCTGCCTTTACTTCTACAGCGCCTAGCATGGAATGAAAGGGGAAGATTGCGAGAGCAACTTTAAAAAAAGCAAACATTTTATTAAGAGAAAATGCAGGAAAACAAATATGTCAATTTTCATTCAATTTTCAGTGTCTGCCTTGTTAGGAAAACAATTCTCATCAATCACCATCGACGTGTTTATCTCATCTCCAGCAAACCAGCAGCAAAGCTACTGATAAGACAAAACATTTTGCACAGCAGCTGTTTAGATAATAATCACAATTAAAGAACTCAAATGCTTAAATAATGGTGACAATCATCAACTGAAAAAAATGGAAGAAAACACCTCTCACGTTATTGAGTGTGTTATAAAAGCAAACAAAAGCAGATCAAAATCAAAGTCACATCGACTGGCTTTAAAAACATGACTGAACTGAAACTTCTGCCATTACTAGTTTCATCAAGGGGCTGGATAATGTCAAAAGTTGCAAAATACCTTTTTTAGGCTGTCTCACAACATTAGCTTTGCTATTTTATGTCCTTTTTAATGATACAGATCAATTTCCAATGCTATAAGTGACTGAGGCCTTTCCCAAAACTAAACTTTGCCAAGTGACATTGCTAGTTTGAGAGCTCAACCACTGTGCCAGAGCAAAGAGGACAGATAGAATAGTATAGCATAGAACAGAACAGAATAGAATAAGGTTTATTGTCAGATGTACTCAAGTTACAAAAGAACAGGAGTACGATGAAAAATCGTACAGTGCCATCTTTGTTACAAAGTTCCTAGGTACAAATCTTAGGAGAGAAAATAAAAACAAGTTACACAACATCACAGATATACATAGTATAAGTTAGGGAAATAAGAAATAAAGCCAAAAAGACAGACATTACAGTCTTTCTATAACGGCTTCCATGAGGTCTAACTAGGATCTACCAGTTCTCAACCAGTAGCCATCTTCGGTCCGGGCCTGCCGGCCACCATCCCTGCTGTGCTCCGTGTCGCTGACCGTCCCTGCTGTGCTCCGCGCCGCTGGCCGTCCCTGCTGTGCTCCGCAGCACTGGCCGTCTCTGCTTGACTCTGGGCCCTCCGGTTGCCATCCCTGCAATGCTCCAGGATGCTGGCCAGCCCCGGTCTACTCTAGGCCTGCTAGCCGCCCCCGCTCCATTCCTGGCTGCTGACCGCCATCCCCGCTCCGTTCCGGGCCACTGACCACAATGCCCACTCCGTTCCTGGCCGCCCACCGCTGCCCCCGTTCCATTCCTGGCCGCTGACCGCCACTCCAGCTCTATTCCAGGCTGCTGACCACCACCCCTGCTCTGTTCCAGGCTGCTGACCGCCGCCCCTGCTCGATTCCTGGCTGCTGACCGCCACTCCAGCTCTGTTCCAGGCCGCTGACCACCGTACCCACTACGTTCCAAGCCACTGACCGTCACCCTCGCTCTGTTCCTGGCCGCTGACTACCGTACCCACTCCGTTCCAGGCTGCTGACCACATTTCCTGCTCTGTTCCAGGCCACTGACCACCATACCCACTCCGTTCCAGGCCGCTGACCACCACACCCACTCCGTTCCGGGCCGCTGACCACCGTACCCACACCATTCCAGGCCGCTGACCACTGTACCCATTCCGTTCTGGGTGACTGACCACCATACCCACTCCATTCCAGGCCGCTGACCACCATCCCCGCTCCGTTCCAGGCCGCTGACCACCAACCCCACTCTGTTCCAGGCTGCTGACCACCGCCCCTGCTCCGTTCCAGGCTGCTGGCAGAAGAAGAAAAAGATACAACAGAAAAACAACACAAGAGAAAGAAAAAAAGAAGAAAAAGAAAAGATACAGACGGAGCACACAAGCTTCAGCTGCAATGTCCTATTTCACCACAATCTTGGAATCTAGGCACATATACCATGGGCAACAGCCATCAAATACATCCTGTAAGATCTACCTACCGAGGAGAGTTCCAGTAACACCAAACATCACTAAGATTCTTACAGGCTCCTTTCTGACAGCGTTCCTATATTCCATCCCACCTTAAAGATATTTTGCTCCTAATGTGTGGAGCTTTCGAACTGGCTACTGGGAAATTATTGATCACAGCCCAGATTAACTTACAAATGCTGACCATGTCTTCTAGACTTCTATCCCACAACAACCCAACTGAGGGTAAAACCCATTATTTGTGTAACTACATTTACAATGACCATTCTATCAACCTGAATCACACTGTTTCATTTTAGAACAAAGAGAACAAAGAACAGTACAGCACAGCATCAGGCCCTTCGGCTCACCAAGCCTGTACCGATACATGACGCCTTTTTAAACTAAAAACCTTCTGCCTTTACAGAATCTGTATTCTGTTATTCCCTGCCAAATCATGTATCTGTCAAGATGCCTCTTAAATGTTGCTATTATATCTGCTTCCACCACCTCCTCTGGTAGTGCATTCCAGGCACTTACCACCCTTTGTATCTCCTTTAAACTTTTCCCCTTTTACATAAACCTATGTTCCCTAGAAATTGACATTTCTACCCTGGGAAAAAGATCCATTCTATCCATGCTTCTCATACTTTGTAAACTACTCTTACGTTGCCATTCAACCTCTGACATTCAAATGAAAACAAACTGAGTTTGTCCAATTGCTCCTCTTAGCTAATACCTTCCAAACCAGGCAACATACTAGCAAACATTTTCTGTCCCCTGTCCAAAGTCTCCACATCCTTTTGGTAGTCTGGCAACCAGAACTGTAAGCAATATTCCAAATCTAGCCCAAGTAAGGCTCTGTACAGCTGCAACATGACTTGCCAATTTTTAAACTCCATGCCCCAACCAATGAAAGTAAGTATGCCATACGCCTTCTTACCACCTTACCCACTTGTGTTGCCACATTCAGGGAACTGTGGATCTGTATGCCTAGTTCCTTCTGTATGTTGATGCTTCTAAGTGTTCTGTCATGTACTGTATACTTCCCTCCTGCATTAGAGACATACAGCCATAGAGGTCGACAGCATGAAAACAGGCCCTTTGGCCCAACTTGCCCATGTTGCCCATTTTTCACAATTCAACTACTCCCATTTGCCTGTTGTTTGGTCCATATCCCTCCATACCTATCCCATCCATGTACCTGTCTAAATGTTTCTTAAGTGACAAAATTGTGCTCATTTCTACCACTACCTCTGGCAGTCCGTTCCAGACACTCACCACCCTCAGTGTGCAAAAACTTCCCCCTCGACCCTTTTTGTATCTCTCCCCTCTCACCTTAAACCTATGTCCTCTAGTTTTGGACTTTCCTATCATGGGAAAAGCTGTCTGCTATCTACCTTATCTACGCCTCTTATGATTTTATATATGTCTATAAGGTCATCCCTCAGTCTCCTACGCTCCACAGAAAAATGTCCCAGCCTAGCCAACCACTCCTTACACACAAACCCTTCAGTCCAGGTAGCATTCTAGTAAATTTTTTCTGCACTCTTTCTAGTCTAATAATATCCTTTCTATAATGGGTGCCCAGAACTGCATGCAGTTCCAAAATGCATCAAATTGTATATATCCAGATTAAATTCCATCTTCCATTTCTCCGCCCAAGTCTCCAGCCTAAATAATCCATAATAAAATATTGTACATTCTATTCAACAAAATCCTTTCTACTACAGTGCTCCAAATAGACTTTGCACATAACAGCATACCTTGAATAGGGAAAACAGTTCAAGCATTATAATGTAAATATCCTGGCATCAATACCTCAAACTTTTAACACTTTTGCGCAAGTCAAGCATTAAATTGAAAGAAAAAAGAATTGCACTAATATTGCATCTTGCACAAAATTAGTGTTGTCATGTAAGGAAGTATAATAGTGTAGGGGGCTGGGCTTAGATTAGTTCACAGGGCGGCGCAACATCGAGGCCGAAGGGCCTGTTCTGTGCTGTATTGTTCTATGTTCTATGTTCTATAATCATTAACCTAATGTAGGAAATGTGGCAGCCAATTTGCATACAGCACTATCCGAACAACTGGAAACTGAACACAATCTGATTGCTGTAGAAGAGTCACTGGATTCAACACATTAACCATTTTTCTCTCTCTGCAAATACAGCCAGACCTGCTGACTTTCTCTAGCAGTTTCTGTTTTCATTTGCTTAGGCTGAGGGATGAATGTTGGCTAAGATGCCAGACAGAACTCTTCTTTGAAATAATGATTGTGAAATCTTGTATATCCACCTAAGTGGGAAGATAGGGCTTCTGTTTAATGTCCCGTCTACAAAAAACAGCAGTGCTACACTCCCTCAGTATATAAGTGTCAAAGTGTCAGCCAAGATTTTAAATTTCTTTTAACTCTGAGGTAAAAATGCTATCACTGAATAACAGCTGACATTATGCATAAATGAAGGCTTTTACTGGCAGAAATATGACAACTCAAATGAAAAACTAACAAATAGTGAAGCCTTATTTATTTCACAAACTTACCAAAGATCAAGTTCAAGATCCGGAATTAATTTTCAAGTGAACAAACAGACTGAAACCAATAAAGCCTTTTTATACTTCTGGTACAAACCCTGCAGCACTCCCTCAAACTTCAACCGCCACCTTCCACAACTCTTCAGCAGGACTCTGTAACTCATTTCCAAAATCTAATCACACTGAATGTGCCAAAAGTAATAAAAAGTGACATTAAAAAATTCAAGCTGCTAATCATCAGACTGTAAGATGTAACAGGAATGTTAGAACTGAGACCTATTTACAAAGCTGCTTCCTGAAGTAATTCTGCAGTTACCTTAGTTTCCTGTTTCTACAGAGCTCTCTGTATTTGAAATGCTGGACAGATTTCACAGCATCGAAACAAAAGAAAGCCAATGTATATGTGCACATTTTTACAGTTCAATGAAGTAAATGGCTTTGTTTCAGGTCAATACGTGAGTAAAATCCATGCAGATCTAGTCATCCGGAAACTTCAGGGTTAACCTGAGATTTTGGAGTCAGTCCTTAGCTCACCTATGACCTTAGAATTTGGAATGTTTACTTTTATCATGGGGAACAGTGTTGCGTTCAAAGGCTCCAGAGCTGACCACCCTATTACACAGGAGTGAGCCACTTAATAGTTGCAGGGTGCCTCGTTTACTTTGCAGCCAAAACCACCAAAATTGGGGCCATCATGAATGTGGAACACCAGAGATCTTGCTCATGAGAAAAGAATGTAACAAAGATGATTTTGTATTCAGAACCCAGCAATATGCTGGGTCTGTAAGAGTGTCAACTGAGGGCTTTATTAACGATGATGCGCTGTAATGGAAATGGAAATGGAATGGAAATATGAATACTGGTGTAACAGCAACCTTTATAAGGAGGGTCAGGTGAAATAAGATAAACTTTCTACTTTGTATACTTCACAAACTCTGTTCCACTGAGCGATAAGGGAAAATTAATCAATTACAATGAAATCAGTTTTTACATGACTACTTTCTCTATTTCAAACAATTACTCCACTGTCAACATTAATGGACTTTTCCATAAAAGGGAGCCAGTGGTGGACTAGAAATAGACTTGCTCTTAAAGTGTCCCCAGTGTGCAGTCTCGTTTTCCTGCAACCATTTTTCTCAACCTGATTTTTCAACAAAGGAAAATTACATCCTGATAGCAGATGCCATGGTGGGGAGAGAAAACATAAAACACTATTCTGTACATATTAGAGTAAAAATTACTCTGAAAAAAGAAAAGTACTTTCATTTCTCAAGTACTTTTCACAACCTAAGGATAGCCCCAAATACTTTACAGCCAATATGTACTTTAAGTGTGCATACTGGCAATGTAGGAAAACAGCATTCAATTTATGCACAAGTTCCTGCCACAAAAATGTGAAAACAAGGCATATATCTGTTTGAGCCACATTGATTGCAGGATTAAAACTGGGAACTCAATGGCCCCGTGAGGCCTGAGGAAATATCATTTTAAAGGTTTATCCAAAGACAGTGCATCACTTCCTCAGTACTAAGTCTCTGACAATGCAGCACTCCCTCAGCGCTGACCCTCCAACAATGCGGCACTGCCTCAGCACTGACCCTCCTACAGTGCGGCACTCCCTCAGTACTGACCCTCCAACAATGTATCACTACCTCAGCACTGATCCTCCAGGAGTGTGGCACTTCCTCAGTACTGGCCATGTGGCTCTACATTAGTACTGACCCTCCAACATTGTGGTACTCCCTCAGTACTGACCCTCTGACAGGGTGGCACTTCCTCAGTACTGACCATGTGGCACTCCGTTAGTACTGACCC
>JAHRHZ010000161.1:1408234-1448675 GCA_024137785.1 Ginglymostoma cirratum
GAGATTTTGAAGCTTGTGAAATCCACATTGATGCCATTGGGCTGCAGCAGCCTTCGGGTGGCATCAATGTGGATTTCACAAGCTTCAAAATCTCCCCTCCCCCAACCGCATCCCAAAACCAGCCCAGCTCATCTCCACCTCCCTAACCTGTTTTCCCTCTCACCTATCCCCTCCTCCCACCTCAAGCCACACCCCCATCTCCTATCTACCAACACCATCCCGCCCCCTTGACCTGTCCGTCCTCCCTGGACTGACCTATCTCCTCCCTACCCTCCTGCCTACACTCACCTTTACTGGCTCCATCCCCGCCTCTTCGACTTGTCTGCCTCCTCTCCACCTATCCTCTCCTCTTTCCATCCTCTATCCGCCTCCCCCTCTCTCCCTATTTATTTCAGAACCCTCTTCCCCTCCCCCATTTCTGATGAAGGGTTTAGGCCCGAAACGTCAATTTTTCCTGCTCCTATGATGCTGCTTGACCTGCTGTGTTCATCCAGCCCCACGCTTGTTATCTCGGATTCTCCAGCATCTGCAGTACCTTTTATCTCTAATGTTCTGGGGAGCCTGGGTTTGAATCCCACCACAGCAGGTAGTGGAATTTGAATCAATAAAAATCTGGAATTAAGAGTCTAATGATAACCATTGTCATAAAACCCATGTGGTTCACTAATATTGTTTAGGGAGAGAAACTGCCAGCCTTGCCTCTGATGCATATGACTCCAAATCCACAGCAATGTGGTTGACTCTCAACTGTCCTCCGGGCAATTAGAGTTGGACAACAAATACTGGTCCAGTTCATTTATGCAATGCCCTCATTACATGAATGAACTAAAAAAAAACTCAACTTACAGTTTTGCTATTAATCTGTTCCTGACAACGCAGCATTTCTGAGGAAGGGTTACCGGACCTGAAACGTTGACTCTGCTTTTTTCTTCACAAATGCTGGCAGACCTGCTGATCTTTTCCAGCAACTTTGTTTTTGTTCCTGATTTACAGCATCTGCAGTTCTTTCGGTTTTTATAAGGCAGCATTTCTGATCCATCTCAAACTGTTCTTCACAGCCAATTAATTACTTCTTGAAATAAAGCATGTAATTGTTACGCTGGCACACTTGGCAGCCAATTTGGACACAGCACAAACCCACAAACAAGTTGAATAACCAGTTAATCTGTTCCATGGTTGTCAGTTGCACAATGAATGTTATCCAGAAGATCTTTAAAAAAAAATTTCCTGCTCTCCTTCACATGCACTTAAGCAGACAGATAGGGGCCTTATCTTCCTTCACATCTGCTAAAAATGTGGCCCACAGTATGTATACAAACTTGGGTGAGACTTGAATCTACAACTTTCAGGGTGAGACTACAATCGCCAGAAGCAAGCTGCCAGGAGAAGGGGAGAGACTGAGAAAGAGGGAGATTACAAATGTAGCTGCTGACTGGTTTCATTGCTATTAGCGAATATACTTTACGCACATATACATTTTCACTTGTGGAGATGTTTCCTAGACGTTAAATATCCTGTTGCAGACTGTTTAGATTGATCTTCATATTACAGAAGATGATGAATTACATCACTCAAAATCATTGGGGTCTGCCAGTCCTGAAATGTCTTGCGTGGTGAACAGATATTTTATAATTTTGAGTTATAAATCAATAATTGAAAAGGTAACATGAGTAGATACCAGTATTAAAAGAATGCACATGAATTGATGGAATTTTATACGCTTCAACATTACCTGAATCTTTCAGTGAATCCCGCCTTGTAATCCACTCCTACTTATCAGATATCCACGTCATTCTTATAGACTGCAGCATCAAACCTCCAGTTTCAATTTTAAATAAACACAACTGTATAAACTCTGTTATCAAGGCTTGAGGGGCTTCAGACACTGCCATAACTTGAAATGGACTTTAAAAGGGAATGGAGATCCTCAGTCTGCCGGAAAAGAGATAGTCAGCCTTAGTCAGCTGGTTGTTCAGTTGGAGTTCAATTTAGTCTCCAGAATTATTTGGAAAACTACAAACTGTTTAAACTTCCAACAGATCTTTTTGCTTTCCAATAGAATTTCCTGAAACCTATTGGCCCAGTAGCATACTGCTGTAAAGTTGTCCAGCACATTCATCTGAAATTTCTCCTTTTTCTAATTTAGCAAAAATGATGCTATTGGGCCAAAGCCTGCTCTGAAATAATGAGGAGAATAATTTCTACAAGACATAAAGCATTTACACAATATTATCCCTCGACATAATTTCAGTACCATTAGTGTTAATGATCAAATTACACATGAGTAAAATTGCTTTTTAGTAACTTAAATACAAAGAATGCAAAAGAAGATTCAACAGGTCTCAGAAATGTCACTCACTATTTCAGTTCTTATGGTTTAGGGAGGACGAAAGTTTTATTTTACAATATTTAACTCAGCCACAAACCATTTATTTATGTGACAGAAAATGCATCACTAAACTATAAAAGAAACTCCATTCACAGAGTACCAGTATGACTAAGTGAGAACATATGCACTTTTGTCTAACTAAGTTAGCAGGCAGCCAGTCTAGCAGTGCCTACCACAACAAAAACCTGATACTCTGAAACAACTGTAATAACAACTTACAATGGCAGGGGACTTGATCTGTCGAGGCTCATCATGTGGCCTTCACAGCACTGGCACATTATTCAGTTTGTTAGATCCCCTCCCTTCCTACTACCGTACCACCCACACAAACAACCCTCACTCCCAACCTTTCCAATGCACATCCCTAACATCAGAAGTTACAAAGGAAAAGCAGTGACACAGAAAATGGATAATTATTGTTCTGTCTGTCTGTTCCCAAGTGAATCTCAGGAAATATAAATTGCAAATTATTCATCTTGATGCAAGTTTGTAAGAACTGAAGATGAGAAGCAGCATATGCCTTTTGTTTTAAGTAGCATTATGTCATCAAAAATATGAAGCAAAAATAAATTCCTCTGGAAAAAATATCAAAAACCCTCATAGTGAAATAAGGTTAGCTGAAACCCAGACTCAAGAGCAGGTCATTCAGTCTTATAACAGACAACAGTGATATAGGTCTGGATGAAAGGAGTTTCTGGAAGACCGGGCTTTTGTTCATGTGTTTATTAAGAGAGTGAGAAGCCCACAACTCTTCCATTTTCTCAACAATCGCCTCCCCAGTTGAAATGAAGAAAGCTTGGCTCAAGTCTGTGAACATTGGCTATTGGAACAATTTTGCTGGAGAAAAATCAAGGCTGCTCACAAGTTACAACGAAGAGCAAGAAATAATTCTCAGAGGAACTTTGTTTCATTCGAGCCAATCTATCTTAAAGAGGTATATATATTTGTTAACTATCAGTACAGAGAGTTTGATATTTTCAGATTAAACAAATTACAAACAGAACTCAATGAATCACAATTTATAGGATATGGGAAAAATATAGATCATCTAAGCAGAATTATACTAATTTATAAATGTGCCTCATGAGTTAAACAACCGACTTAGTATAACCTATCATGTTGCTGACAGGAACACCAGCAGACGTATTCTGCAATGACATGATATGTCTGGAATAATATAAACATAATAAAAAAAAGTACGAAATAAAATACTATAACTCATGCTGACACTCCAAACTAGCATTGAGGGAGTGCTGCACAGTCAGGGATATAACTCTTCACTGTCTGCCTCGTCTAGTGCATGTTAAACGCCCTGAAGAAGATAAGGCAGTATCCCCCTTCCTTTTGTCCTAAGCCACAGTTTTATTTTAATCAACAACACAAAGAGCAGAGGATCTTTCCATTTTGGGGACCCTGCACATTTAGAATGCTGTTATATTCCCCTGCAGTGAAAAAAACAGTAATTGCACCACAAAAAGGGAGGTATTTGCATGTGAAGCTCGGGATAGTTCTCAGATTTGTGGCAAATCCATGTATATAAATACATTTGCTATCTTACATTTATGATGACAAATCTCCAAGGGTGTTGCTTGCCAATCTAAACTGATGTGAAGCTCGGGATAGTTCTCAGATTTGTGGCAAATCCATGTCTATAAATACATTTGCTATCTTACATTTATGATGACAAATCTCCAAGGGTGTTGCTTGCCAATCTAAACTGAAGAGATAATTTAGCAAATAGAAAACATACAATACCTCACCTACTGAAGCTAGAAACATACACTTGCATTTCTCTTGCACCTTAATACTTGTCAAAGCATTTCACAAATTAATTACTATTTAAATGTTAATTTTAGTTATATCGTCATGGCACAGCAAGAAAGATCTAAAACATGGCTGATCCTTACAACATACAATCTGAGGTTGGAGCTTGTAACAGCTATTTGTTTCTCATTATCTGACAGAAGTACATGTTCTCCATAGTGTCAGCTACAACTCAGTAGGCAGAACTATCACCTGAATCAGAAGGTCATGGGTTCAAGTCTGGAGGGCATATAATGGAAACTGATACATCACTGTAATACTGAGGGAACACTGCACAACTGGATGTGCTGTCTTGCGGATGAGGCATTAAAACGAGGCACCATCTGTTTTTCCAGGTGGAAGTAAAACATTCCCACGGCTACTATTCGAAGGTGAGTAGGGGAAATACAGCTTATTTTTCAGCTTATCCTTCAACCAAACCAAAATCAAAATATCTGATTATTATTCTATTGCTGTTCATAATGTCCTGCTCTGTGAAAACTGTCTGTCACATTTCCTACATAACAGTGATGATGATATATCAAACGTAACTTCTTTGGCTGTAAAGCATTCTGCAACTTACTGAAGTCATAAAAGTTACAAAAAGACAGAAGTCATAGTGTCATAAGAGGTCTAAAGCACAGAAAAAAGTCCTTCAGCCCATTCAGCCTGCTCCAGTCAAAAACAAGCACCTAACTATTCTAATTCCATCTTCCTGCAGTTGGCCCACAGCCTTGGAAGCCTTGGCATCACAAGTATATATCTAAATGTTTCATAAATATTATGAGTGTTTCTGCCCTGCTACCCTCTGGGTGAAATGATTTTTCCACACATCTCCTCTAAACTTCCTGCTCCTAACCTCAAATCTCTACCCTGGTCATTGATCCCTCTACCAAGTTTCTTCTCATCTAACCTTGTCCATGCCCCTCATAAATTTATATATCTCAAACATGCCTGCCTCAGTTTCTTCCGTTTTAAGGAAAATAACCCCAGTGTAAATAATTTCTCTTTACAACTGAAACTCTCCAGCACAGGCAACATTCTGTTAAATCTCCTCTGCACCCTCCCCAGTGCAAACACATTCCTTCTACAATGTAGATTTCAGAAATGCATGCAACACTCTATGTGGTGCCTAAACAGTGTTTCATATAGTCCCAGCATCACCTCCCTGCTCTAAACTCTATGCCTCATCTAATAAAAGAAAGCATTCAATATGCCTTCTTAACCACTTGGTCTACCCACTGTCCCACTACCTTAAGAGATCAGTGGACATGCACAACACGGTCCTTTTGAACCTCGGTGCTTCCCAGGATCCTACTGGTCATCTTGTATTCCCTTGCCTTGTTTGTCCTGCCCAAGTCTTTAAAGTTTTTTGCAAACATATACACAGATTTGTTTAAGTCACTTTATCTATGGAGACTCGGATGTAAAGATGATTCTGATACAGAGAAACTAATTAAAACCTTAAATAAAAATGAAATTGGGTGAAATGAGATCAAAACTAATTGAGTCTCCTAACGTGATTGTCAGAACTGTCAGGATTTGGTCACATGATAATAAATGATTATAAATTATATCAGGAAGGCTTACTTTAACATAATTAGGAAGCTGGATGTGCTTAAATACTATTCAGCACAATTGATAAATCAAACAACTTAATTGAAATAGAGATAAAAATAACACTGTAAATCACATTACAGGCTGAATTTTACTGGAAGTAGGCAAAGTATCTATTTTGGTGAGTTTCATGGACGGTTTCTCTCTGTGAGGCCTAGAAAGATCCCTCACAATATCCTCCCCAACTTACCTCAGTAGCTATGCACCACACCCCAATGGTACTCCAATTATCATATCATCCTACTTGCCTCATGAGTCACTACTCACCACTGCCAGAACCTCCTGAGATTCCAGGCACCAACTGTAAATTTAAAACGTAACAAATAACCAGGTCAAGGACTGTCAGGCCGGAGCTCCCCAGATGGCTTATGTCAATTCCTCCAGATATATATGAGACAAAGGGAAAATGGCACCTGGCTTTGCCAGTAGGGACCTGAAGGTGTTGGTGGATGGGGTGGTGCAAAGGAAAGACATCCTCTTCCCTCAGTACCAGCTGGCAGCCTGGTCTGAGATTATCAACCAAGGTCAGCGTGTTACCCACAGACCATAAGAACATCCAGCAACATCCGCTCTGCAAATGTAAGTGCTACCATCTTTTCTCTGCTTCCTCAAATTTACTCTGTCTCTGCTACTGTACCCAACTTCCACCAAGGTTCACGCCTACCATTATCACTATCATGGCATCTTCCCTCACTCACTCTCACCCACACAATCCCTTCACCCTACTAACCTTTCATGCCACATGAATGGGAAACTGCATATAAATGAGGCAAGATACATGTTAACACATGTAAATACGCCTCTCACCACTTACTAGCTAATATCATGTTTCATCATTCAACTTGGTTGGAAAATTGGAATGTTTCTCTACCGTTAGCAGGATCCTCCTCACTGCTGATCTCACATGACTTTCCCAACTTTCTTGCCAAGGTTTACATTGTTCAGTGCCTGGGAAGATTCTATCCATAATTCTTCAATTAGCAAAGCGTACATTTTGAATAGATCGCTTTGGTGAATAGTCAGTTCGATGAAAGGGAGAGGAAATGTTCTTTTTTCTCTTTTTTTTAATCCACTTTCTTCATCTTCCAGTGTTTGGTTCTTACTTTGATGCAGCAGCAGGAGTTGATTGGTGAGTAACTGGTAAACTGTTCTATTTACAAGAAATACTTTATAATATTCAATTATGATAACAGCTTCTCGGCTGAGTGAAACGTAAAGTCTGTGGTATGTGCAAAATCAAGGACATGCCATGTGTCTTTGACAAACACAACTGCAAGAAGGGTCAGCAGCTGCACAAGCTAAGTTCTTGGCTTTGGAATTTAAGTGTTGGCTACAGTCACTGTGGTGTATCCATGAGGCAGAGAACTCTGTGGATAGCATGTTTAGGGAGGTGGTCACACCGCAGATTAGGAGTGTCCAAGCAGATAAAAGTCAGATATAACCGACAGGCAATCTAAGGGAATCAGGCAGGTCATGCCCTGAGATGGCCTCTTCTTCTCATCACTTTTCTATTCTAGTTACTGATGAGTGTTTTGGCCCCTCAGAGGAGTGCAGTCAAAGCCAAATCAAAAGTAAAAAGACATTGGCCTCGCACTAGAAAGAAACTTAAAGGCAGACTGTTAAAGCTTACTTATGTACATGAAAAGGAAAAGGTTTGAAAGGACATATGTAGGTCCATTACTGGTACAGACAAAATTTGAATTGGAGAACAGGGAATAGCAGAAAAGTTAAACAATTACTTTGTGCCTGTCTTGACAGACAAAAACATAGAAAATCTCCCAGAAACATGAGACAACTAAGGGACTTGTGAAACTGAGGAACTGAAATAAGAGACATAGTTGTTAGGATTAACTGAATGGAAGGTTCACAAATCCCCTGGACCAGATAGGCTACATCCAAATGTTTTGAAGGAGGTGGTTATAGAAATACTGTTTGTATTGGTGGTTACCTTTCAAAATTGTATATATTCCAGGGAAAGTAGCAAATGCAATCACAATATTTAAGAAGGGGAGGGGAGGGAGAATGGAGAACTACAGTTCCGTTAGTTTGAAGGCAGTAAATTGGAAATGTTAGAATCTATTATAAAGAATGTAGTAACTGGAATTTAGAAAATAATGGTAAAATTTGGCAAAGTCAACATGGATTTATGAAAGGGAAATCATGTTTGACAAACTTGAAGTTTTTTGAGCATCTCACTTGTAACATTGATAAAGAGAACCAGTGGATGTGGTGTATTTAGATTTTAAGAAGGGTTTTGATAAAGTCCCACACAGGAGGTTAGTAAATAGATAGTGGCAGGAAATGGTGGTGTAATGTCACTATACTGGTAATCCAGAGGCCCAAACTAATGCCCTGTGAGTGTAAGGTCAAGGTTCACTATGGTAGTTGGTGGAATTTAAATGTTCAATTGTTAAAACTGGAATATAAAAGTGTCAGTGACAACGATCATGAAACTATCATCGACTGTCATTAGAACACATCTTCTTTTGGGAAGGAAATTTAAGAACTGGCAATTAGAATGCATAAGGCAGAGATAAGGAGTAAATGGATCATTGCCAGGATGGCAAGCTGTTACTAGTAAGGTACCGCGAAATTAGGTGCCTGGGCCAGAACTGTTCACAATAATATAAATGATTTGGATGTGGGGACCAAATACAACAATTGTTGGGAATAAAAGTTGTCAGAAAGTTGCAAGGAGGCTTCATGCAGAACATGGAATTTAGGATATAGAGTCATACAGTCATATGTCTGGGTGGGATGCTCTGAGGTTCGGTGTGGACTTGTTGGGCCGAAGGGCCTGTTTCCACACTGTAGGGATTCTAATTCTAAATTCTAATTCTAATTCTATAGCACGGAAACAAACCCTTCAGTCCAACCAGTCCATACTGAATAAAGTCCCAAACTAAACTATTCCCACCTGCCTACTACTGGCCTATATCCCTCCAAACCTTTCCTATTCATGTCTCCATCCAAATATATTTCAAACATTGTAATTGTACCCATATCCAACGCTTCCTCAGGAAGTTCACTCCACACGCAAACTAACCTCTGTGCAAAAAAATTGCCTCATGTCTTTTTTAAATCTCTCTCTTCTCACCTTAAGAATGTGCCCCATAGTCTTGAAATTTCCCACCTTAGGGCAAAGATAACTATCATCAACTCTATCTATACCTCTCATTATTTTATAAACTTTTATCAGGTCACCTCCCAACCTCCTATGCTCCAGTAAAGAAAGCCCCAGCCTCCCCGGCCTTTCTTTGTAACTTAAACCTTCAACACCCAGCCACATCCTGGTAAAAACCAAAACAACTGCAGGTGTTGTAAATCAGGAATAAAAACAGAATAGTTCTGAGGAAGGATCACCGGACCCAAAACATTAACTCTGATTTTTTTTTTCACAGATGCTGCCAGACCTGCTGAGCTTTTCCAGCAACTTCTGTTTTTGTAACATCCTAGGAAATCTCTTCTGAACCTTCTCCAGCTTGATAATATCCTTCCTATAACTAGGTGACCAGAACTGGACACAGTTTTTTCTGAAGAAGGATCTAGGCCCGAAACGTCAAGCTTTCCTGCTCCTATGATGCTGCTTGGCCTGCTGTGTTCATCCAGCTCCACACCTTGTTATCACAGTATTCCAGAAGAAGCTTCACCAATATCCTGTACAATGTCAACATAACATCCCAGCTCCTATACTCAATGGACTGAGCAATGAAGGCAAGCGTGCCAAATGTCTTTTTAACCATCCTATCTATATATTATGCAAACTTTAAAGAATTATGTACCTGCACCTCTAGGTCCCTCTGTTCTACAACACTGCCCAAGGCCCTACCATTACTTCTATAAGCCCTACCCTTACTTTTTGTACTAAAAAGCAATACATCGCATTTATCCAAATTGAACTCCATCTGCCATTTTTCAGCCCATTGACCCATTTGATCAAGATCCTTTTGGTTTTCTAATATTACTTCTTCACTGTCTACTATGCCACCAATTTTGGTGTCATCCGCAAACTTACTAACCGTGCCTTCTACATTCTCATCCAAACCATTTGTATAAATGATAAACAAAAGAGGGCCCAGCACCAATCCCTGTGGAGTACTGCTGGTCACAGGCCTCCAGTCTGAAAAGCAACCTTCCACCGTCACTCTCTGTCTCCTGCCTTTAAGCCAATTTTATATCCAATTGGCAGAGTCAACCTGAATCCCATGCAACCTAACTTTACTAATTAGTCTACTATGTGGAACCTTGTCAAAAACTTTACTAAAATATAAATAAACAATGTCTACGGCTCTGACATCATTAACCTTTTTGGTAACTTCCCCAAAAATCTCAATCAAATTTATGAGACATTATTTTCCTCACACAAAACCATGCTAACTATTCCTACTCAATTTTTGCCTCTCTAGCTGTCCATAAATCCTATCTACCTTTAATAATCACCTCCAACAATTTATCTGCGACCGAAGTCAGACTCACAGGTTCATGGTTGCCTGGTTTCTCCTTACAGCCTTGCTTAAACAAAGATACAGCATTAACCACCCTTCAGTCATCAGGCACCTCACCCATAGTTATAGATGATGCAATTATTTCTGCAAGGGATCTTGTAATTTCCTCCCTTACTTCCCACAACATTCTGGGATACATTAGATCAGGTCCTGGAGATTTATCCACCTTTATATTCTCGAAGATCTCCCGAACTTCCTCTTCTGTAATGTGAACTATTTTTAAAACATCAAAGTTTATTTCTCTTGCATTCTCTAGACTCCATTTCCTTCTCCATAGTAAAAACTAACGCCAAATATTCATTTAGTATCTCTCCAATCTCCTGACATTGACCTTTAAGGAGCTCCATTCTCTCGCTAGCTTTTTTTTTGCTCCTAAAGTATTTGTAGAAACTATTTGGATTATCCTTAACCTTATCTTCCAATGCTATCTCATACCTCCTCTTTGCCTTCCTGATTTCCCTCTTAAGAATGCCCTTTATATTGATTAAGGCATTCAATTAAATCACTCAAATTTAATTTTCCAAGCTGCCTACATCTAAAATAAGATTATCTTTTATTCTTGACAAGAACCTCAATATCTTTATTCATCCATTGTTCCTTAATCTTACCAGCCTTATCCTCTACTCTAACAGGAACAAAATGCCTCTGAACTCTAGTCATCACACTCTTGAATGCCTCCCACTTGTCAGATGTCCTTTTACCCGCAAACACTCTACTCCAATCAACTTTTGAAAGTTCTTGTCTCATACCATTAAAATTTGCCTTACTCCAATAAAAATCTTAAATTTTTATGGAAGGCTTATACTTTTCCATAACCATTTTGAAACTAATAGAATTATGATCGCTAGATCCAAAGTGTTCCCCCACTTTTACTTCAGTCACCTGCCCCACCTTATTGCCCAAAAGAAGGTCTAGTTTTGTTCCTTCTCTAGTAGGAACATCCACAGAACATAGAACAGAACAGCACAGTACAGGCCCTTCAGCCCACAATGTTGCGTCGACCTATTATTCTACTCTAAGATCAAACTACCCTGCATACCATAGATTTTACTATTATCCATGTGCCTATCCAAGAGTCACTTAAATGTCCCTAAATTATCTGACTCCACTACCACTGCTGGCAGCGCATTCCACCACTCTCTGTGTAAAGAACCTACCTCTGACATCTCCCTTGTACCTTCCTCCAATCACCTTAAAATTATTCCCCCTCATCATTGTCATTTCTGCCCTGGGAAAAAGTCTCTGGCTATCTACTCTATCTATGCCTCTCATCATCTTGTACATGTTGATAAAGAAAATTTTCTTGAAAACATTTGACAAATTCTTCACCATCCAAACCTTCAACGCTATGGTAGTCCCAGTCAACATTCGGAAAGTTAAAATCCCCCATTATTACAATCTTATTACGCTTACATATTATCTGAGATCTCCCTACATATTTGTTTCTCAATTTTTCTCTTACTATTAAGGGGCCTCTCATACATTCCCATCAAAGTGATCTTTCTTTTCTTATTTGTAATTTTTTACCTGCATATTTTCATTGGACAATTTTTCAGAAATATCTTTCCTAGTTACGGCAGTAGTGTATTCCTTAATCAAAAGCACCACCACCTCACCTCCTTTCTTGCCTCCTTTTCTTTCATTCCTACAGCATCTAAAACCCAGACCATTGAGCTGCCACTCTTGTCCATCTCTCAGCTAAATTTCTGTAATAGCTATGATGTCCCAATCCCAAGTTCTTAAAGATGCCCTGAGTTCATCAGCCTTACCTGTAAGACCCTTTGCATTGAAATAAACGCAATTTAGTTCTTCAGAGTCACTACATCGACTCTCTCTTGTTTTGCTTTTTTAATTGACATGCTCTCTCACATTCAGAACCTTCCCCATCAATCATTCCATTTACACTGATTCTTAGAATTCCCCCACTCACCTTCTCAATCGGTATAAAGTTTCCCTTAATAGAATGAGCAAATCTCTCTGCTAAGATATTGGACCCTTTCCAATTTAGGTTAGACCCATCCTTTTGAACAGGGTCTTTTCTATCCCAAAAGACATTCTAATTGCCCAAAAACCCGAATCCCTGAACAACACATCAGCTCTTCAGTCATTGATTTATCTCCTTAAACCTTTTGTTCCTTCCTTCGTTTGAGTTTGGCATTGGGAGTAAACTACTTTTAAGGTTTTATTTTTTAATCTTCTACCTAACCTTTTAAATTCACTCTGTACCGCTTTAACGTTTTCCCAAAAAATGTCATTCCTACCAACGGGTACAATAATATCTGGGTCCTCACTTTTAACATTCACTTTTAACAATATGCTTGAAACGTTTAAAGATGTCCTTAATCCTAACATCAGGAAAGCGACAAACCATCCTAAATTTACACTCACTGCTACAGAATCTCCTGTTTATGCCCCTGACAGGACAGTTCCCTATAACAATAATTCTATTAAATCTTGTCAAACGCTGCCTAACATAAGAATCATTCCATTTTTCCTCGGAGAGACTGTCCCCTTCAACAGTTCTAAAAACTGAATATCTATTAGATACAGGAATAGCCACTGATAACTTCTGAACTAGCTTCTTACCTTTCCTGACAGTCACCCATCTATCTTTCTGATGAAGGGTCTAGGCCTGAAACGTCAAGCTTTCCTGCTCCTATGATGCTGCTTGGCCTGCTGTGTTCATCCAGCTCCACACCTTGTTATCTTGGATTCTCCAGCATCTGCAGTACCTATTATCTCTCCCATTATATCTGACTGATCCTGCCTGGTAATAACTTTTCTAAATCAACTAGCCATCTCATTCTATAACTTGTATATGGCCTTAATAACATTAAGCCTAAAAAAAAGTTTCAATAACACCTTACATACTAAAATAATTCATTACCTACAGAAAATAATGTTAAAATGGAAAAAATTAAAAATATATGAAACATATAAAACTTAAATACAATCAACCACTTAGCTGACTGACCGAATAAAAATGATTCCTCTTCAATAAATTCCTCAAAGGAAAAAAATCTTCTCCAGAGCTGCCCATGTGTAGGATTCTCTGGAATGAAAATATGGTCCTTATTTTGAAAAAAACTGGTCAGTTTTCAAAAGAAAACCTTTGCAATGTAAAAATCCTTCTAAAACACATATAGACTTTTTAATTTCTGAATTAAGAATTAAAAAAATACCTCAGCCATTCACTGTAGACCCTTAAAAAGCTTGTTTTTTTTAAAAAAAAAAGTCCATTTGGAAAAAAAAAATCTTTTTTGCATTTTTTTGGTCTTTTATTGAATATTAATAAGATAAAATGGGAAAAAATTTTATATTAGTAAACTATAATAACTATGATAACTGTAAGAAAATTATAATAATTTTTTAACTAAGCCTGCAATCCTAGGAGCAGCTGCAAGATCCACCCTGCTCCCCACATTTCTTTCTGTAATAAGTGTGAAGTTATTGATATTATTTGGTAGAAAGAACCAGAAAGACAGAATATTTTTTAAATAGTGAGATTTTGGGAAATGTCGGTGTCCAGAGGGGCCTGGGTATCCTTATTCATGAGTCAGTATAGGGTTCAAGTCAGTCAATCATCTTAAAAGGCAAATTATCTATTGGCTTTCATTGCCAAGGGATTCAAGTACACAAGTAAGACGTCTTGTTGCTGGTACATAGAGCCTTTGAGAGACCACACCTGAAGCATGGTGTATAGTTTTGGTCTCATCTAAGAAAGGATATACTTGCCACAGATGCAGTGCAGTGGAGGTTCACAATTCTAATTCTTGGGGTGCCAGAGGAAATTGGCCCTGTATTCTTCAGAGTTTTGAAGAATGACAGATGAGCTCGTTGAAACCTTCAAAATTCTATTGGAGCTTGACACAAATGGAAAGAGGCTGTTAACCCTGACTGCTGTGTCTGGGACCAGGGACACAGTCTCAGAATAAGAAGTAGGCCATTTAAGACTGAGAGGATGAAAAATTTCTTCACTTTGAGGTGGTGAATCTTTAAAATTCTCTACCCTAGAGGGCTGTGAAAGATCAGAAGTTGAGTATATTGAGGGCAGAGATCAATAGATTTCTAGATTTTGGAGGGATATATATATAGTGCAAGAAAATGGTGTTTATGTAGATGATTAGCCATACTTAAGTGAATAGTAGATTGATTGATTAATTGTTGTCACATGTACCAAGATACTGTGAAAAGTGCTGTCGACAGGGCCCTCAATCGGGTCCGACCCATCTCCCACACTTCTGCCCTCACCCCTTCTCTTCTCTCCCGCAACAGCGATAGGATTCCCATTATCCTCACCTACCATCCCACCAGCATCCACATCCAGAAGATCATCAGACGCCATTTCCGCCACCTCCAGCAAGATACCACCACCAGACACATATTCCCCTCCCCTCCCTTGTCCGCCTTCCGCAGGGACCGTTCCCTCCGGGACACCCTGGTCCATACTTCCTTCAACCCCAACACCTCCCCACAGCCCTACGGCACTTTCCCCTGTAACCGGCGAAGGTGCAACACTTGTGCATTTACCTCCTCCCTCCCCAGTATCCAAGGGCCCAAACATACCTTCCAGGTGAAGCAACACCTGTGCGTTGCAACACCGGAATCTGTGTTGAGCATTATGGTGGAGGAGATGTTATCACCTATTATTACTGATGGTGTTCTGTGGGTCAGGAAGTCAAGGATCCAATTACAGAACGGGGAGCCAAGACCTCGGTCTCAGAGTTTAAAGATGAGTTTGCTTGGAATTATGGTATTGAAGGCAGAACTGTAGTCAATCAGCAGGAGCCTAATGTAGGCATCCTTGTTATCCAGATTTCCAAGAATCTAGTCTACTGCATTTGCTGCTCACAAAGTGGTCTCCTCTACATTGGAGAAACAAAGCGTAGACTTGGCAACCGCTTCACAGAACATTTACGTTCTGCTCGCAAAAAAGACTCTGAACCACTTGTTGCCTGCCACTTCAATGCACCACCTTGCTCCCTGGCCAACATCTCTGTCTCCAGATTGCTACAGTGTTCCAGTGAAGCCCAGCGCAAGCTGGAGGAACAACACCTCATTTTCCGCTTGGGGACCCTACAGCCCTCCGGACTCAATATTGAGTTCAATAATTTTAGGGCCTAAACTCTCCCATGTCCCAGCCGCCTACCCCACACACCAGGCCTTGTTACCACATAGCCTGCCACTACACACCCCCTGTTGTTACTCACTAACAGTCCCCATTAACAACTATTCACCCTCCCGGCCTGATCGTTAGCAACTCCTTTGTCTGTCCAACTGTCTTTCTCTCTCTTTGGGCTCTATCCTATCGTTTACTCCCTACCCCTCCCACCTTCCCATTCTCTGCATATGAACTGACGTTTTCCCAGCCACCATCAGTTCTGAGGAAGGGTCACCGGACCCGAAACGTTGACTCTGTTTTCTCCTCCACAGATTTTGCCAGACCTGCTGAGCTTTTCCCGCAACTTTGTTTTTGTTCCTCATTTACAGCAGCCGCAGTTCTTTTGGTTTTTAAGCTGTTCTTGAATCTGTTCGTACATGTATTCAAACTTTTACATTTTCCACCAAACAGAAGAAGGTGAAAGACAATATAACCGGGGTGGGAAGGATCTTTGATTATGTTGATTGCATTCCCGATGCAATGGGAAATATAGATGGTGTCAATGGATGGACGGCTGGTTCGCTTGGATGGGCTGTGTTCATGATTTCCTGCAGTCTTCTATGGTCTTGAGAACAGCAGTTGCCATACCCCGCTATGATGCATCCAGACAGGATGCTTTCTATGATGCATCCATAAAAATTGGTAAGAGTCCTTGTGGACATGCCAAATTTCCTTAGCCTCCTGAGGAAGTAGAGACATTGATATGCTTTCTTGACTGTTATGTTGACATGGGTAGTTCAGGACAGATTGTTGGTGATCATCGCTCCCAGGAACTTGATGCCCTTGACCATCTCCACCTCAGCACCATTGATGCAGACAGCGGCGTGCCCTCCACTCCGCTTCCTGATGTCAATGACCGGCTCCTTCATTTTGCTGACATTAATGGAGAGATTGTCATCTTTACACTACACTGCTAAACACTCAATCACTTTCCTGTATTCTATCATGTCATTATTTGAGATTCGACCTACAAAGGTGGCGTCGTCAGCAAACTTGTAAATGGAGCTGGGATGGGATTTGAGTTATAAGGAGTATAGTAGGGGGCTGAGTACGCAGCATTGCAAGGGAACCTGTGTTGAGCATTATGGTGGAGGAGATGTTATCACCTATTCTTACTGATTGTGGTCTGTGGGTCGGGAAGTCAAGGATCCAATTACAGAACGGGGAGCTAAGACCTCGGTCTCAAAGTTTAAAGATGAGTTTGCTTGGAATTATGGTATTGAAGGCAGAACTGTAGTCAATCAGTAGGAGCCTAATGTAGGCATCCTTGTTATCCAGATTTCCAAGGACGTGTGTAGGTTCAGAGAGATAGCGTCTGCTTTGGACCTGTTGCGCCGGTAGGAGAATTGCAATGGATCAAGGCAATTTGTTAGGCTGGAGTTGATGTGAGCCATGACACATGAGAGAGTTGAACACTTGATTTAAGATCCTCCCAATAAAGGTGAACCTGGATAAAATCTGTTTAAAACAAATCATCCTTTCTAAATTAGCTGCAACATTAACTGAAATAAAGATTTTTATGCAGCAGTACTCAAGAGCAAAAATTGAGTTACAAACAAAAAATAAGGGCACACAACCTAAACTGAAAAGAGAAAATCAAATGTAAGTGTGAAATGAAAAATTGGAAACAGGCTGAATCTTGACACATGAACAAAATCTGGGAGCTCAGAGCAACATGGAAAGCAAATCAATTAATTAAAGTACATTTTAAATTGCTTACTAAATTTTGAAGAAAAATGCTGTTTTCAACAGGAAACCTGCCAGAACTAACTTGGTATTTAAGAGCCAACTGCTGAGCTGAGAGACTTGAGAACACTGTCAACTGCCAATTAGAGGTACTGGCCACCCCAATTCCCATCAAATAAGCGTAGAAATCAGTCACAGACTTTTTAAATGGGCCAATCCAAACATCAGTGAATACTTAATTAGAACAAGGTTGGGACAGAACACAATGAGATCACCCACAAAGAATTCGGACAATGTTAGATCCTGATCATGCACGTGATTTTGCAAGAGAAAATTCAAAGGGTTTTCATTAAGAGAAAGAAGGAAAGATTGAACAGAGGCAGTTTTGAGTGGTGGTGGTAGAGTGATCCTTGATTTCAGATTTGTTTTTTTCTAACAATTTCCAATTTTCTGACCGTGTGAGTGCTTTCTGGAACTTCTCCACACAATCTGCAAGAATGCCTCCAATACTCTTTGCTTGACATTCAATACACCCTCTTGCTCCCATGCTCACATTTTCATCCTAGGTCTAACTGCAATGCTCCAGTAAAGCCCCACACAAGCTGGAAGAACAGCACTTAATTTTCTATTTAGGCACTTTACAGCCTTCAGTATTCTACATGGAGTTCAACAACTTCAAACCTCGAGAACTGTGCTCCATTTTGATTATCTCCACTCCCTTCTCTATCCCCAACCAGTGTCTTGTTTGCATGATTCATTTGACCCTATGACTCATAGGGTCCCCCACAGCCCTCCGGACTCAATGCTGTGTTCAATAATTTTAGGGCCTAAACTCTCCCATGTCCCAGCCCCCTACCCCACACACCAGGCCTTGTTACCACATAGCCTGCCACTACACACCCCATGTTGTTACTCACTAACAGTCCCCATTAACAACTATTCACCCTCCCGGCCTGATCGTTAGCAACTCCTTTGTCTGTCCAACTGTCTTTCTCTCTCATTGGGCTCTATCCTATTGTTTACTCCCTACCCCACCCACCTCCCTATTTTCTGCATATAAACTGACGTTTTCCCAGCCATCATCAGTTCTGAGGAAGGGTCACCAGACCAGAGACGTTAACTCTGTTTTCTCCTCCACAGATTTTGCCAGACCTGCTGAGCTTTTCCAGCAACTTTGTTTTTGTTCTTGTTTGCATGGATTTGCTGTCAGTACATCTGACATATTTTCTGTTGTTAACACCTACTCTTCACCCATATCTTTTTCCTGCTTCCATTAGCACTCTTATTGCCTTTTGCTCTGGAGCACTTTTACCATCTGCTCCACATTCTCCTCCTTCCCACTGTTTCTACAGCATAATTCCTATTAACTTCCAATCCCTTTCAGCTCCCGAGAAGGGAACTCATAATGTTAACTTGTGTTTCTCTCTGAAGATGCTGTCAGACTGCTGAGTTTCTCTAGAACTTCCTCTTTTCACTTCAGATCTCCAGCACCTGCAGTACTTTTCCTTTATGTATTTTTCTATCATGGTCCTTGATCAGATTACAATACAAAGAACCCACCCCGCTCCCTTGTGGTGGTAGGCTGGAATGCACGTGAGCTAAGCCTAGTCTTTTTTTTAAAGTCTCAGGTTCCTGCAATGATTGTCATTCTTACCTCTGCTAGAAACTAAATGCATGCAATTTTTAGATGAAGGCTCTCACAGCTGAAGAGGCTATCAGTAATCTGGGCTCACAGCTGAAGAGCGGTACTAAGGTAAAGTACTGAAAGGCTGCTGGTGCCTGTGAAAACACATCCAAGAACACTTAACACTGTCTGGAGTGGAGGGGAAACATTATTCAAGATAAGAAATACAATATCTCCATTGGAACCACTGAAGTGATTCAAGCACCAAAATGGGAAGCAAGTTAGTTAATCACATAAGTGCAAAGCTTTCAAAACTGCAATGGTCATGCATAATACCATTCAACAATACAAACACTAAACTTGCAGGATTTTTTTTGTTTCTGTCCAATTTTTTTAAACCTTATTATGGCAAAACTGCAAAAAGTAATCTGGTAATGTCACTAGGCAGCTGCTGGCCACTCAAAATGTAAACATGAAACACCATGCCAGCTACCATTTGAAGCAAGACTCATAGTCAGTGACTTGTGTGCAAAAATGTCTCTGTAACATGAACGTCTGATAGGGTGATCAAAGAGACCATGCATGAGAGTCTTGAGGCTTAAATTCAACAATAACAACTTTCAAATAAAGAAATAAATCATCTCAAGGTACTTTACTAGACTATTATTAAATAAAATTTGACATTGAGCCAAATTCCAGGACAGGTGGCCAAAGGTTTAGTCATAGAAATAATTTTTAGGGAGCATGTTAAGGAGGGAAAGAGAGGTGGAATGGGATATAGGTTTAGGAGGGGAATTCCAGAGCTTGGGGCCCATATAGCTGAAGGCATGGCAGCTAATGGTAGAGCGATGGTAATCAGGGGATACTCAAGAAGCTCAAATTGGAGGAACACAGACATCTAAGATGGCAGATACAAAACACTTATTCGAAGGCTCTGGCATTTCCTTGTTTCCCGTTATTTATCCTCAGTCTAATTCTCTAAGTGACATTTTCATCATTCTCCGGATAAAGATGTTCCTCTTGAATTCCCTAAAAACGCCTACTGAAAATAGATGTGAGGAGCCAAGTTGCCTTTTCCTGCTTCTAAGTCATATGTTTGTATGTTTCTGCCCTGCTTGGTCTAAATTTGTCCAAGAATTGAGATCTTAAATCCTCACAACCTTAGAAATACTTTAACTGGCTTTGATGGCTAGGTGTATTTTAAAGCTGGTCCAAGGCAAAGAACAAAAATGCTTTCTTTAATACTTGATTTGGTTCCTGGAACTACATTATTCATACACATCATCTTTTTCACATTTTGAGAAAGTCTCTGAGCATCAACATATCAGTGGCTCAATTCAAGCATCAAGCAAATAAAGAATAATTAAACGATGCCATAAGATTTTTTACAAAACTAGTTCCTTAAAGAAAGGAGATTTTTCTGATGAAGGTTTTAGGCCCGAAACGTCAAGTCTTCCTGCTCCTATGATGCTGCTTGACCCGCTGTGTTCATCCAGCCCCATGCTTGTTATCTCCTTAAAGAAAGGAAGTGTGTTTGTAATCTCTTACATTAATTCCAATAGACCCAGTTAGTATTCCTTCTTATAGCCTTCTCCAGCATGAAGCTAAATCATTCAACCAAGTTCTGAACCAATTCTGTGATACAAACAGTCCTGTGTTTAAATAAGCAATGACCGTATTTTCAAGTAACTGATTGATGCATTGAGAAGGAACTGTTTGTCATCCACAGAACTAAAGCAATCACACAACAGTTTATATTCAGGTTATGTGGCATGACGGTCCTTTAAAGACAATGGGCTTGGAAATGTGAAATAAATCTTTGCAACATTAGACTCAAGACATCATCTTGCATGTAGCTATTTTTTTCTAATTCCTTTAGTATGACTAAATGAAAGTGATTTTGATCAGAAGGAGAAAACTTGTACTTGTACAGCAAAATTCACAGCATCAGCACCTAAAATTCAATGTATGCGAAGGTAACCCCAATCCCAAACCAAGCCTGTAGCTTATGTTTGCTTCCCAGCATGTTTAAGTTCTGGCATCATTCTCAACACAACAAGAGGTTCGTTATCAGCAATCTCACACTGAAATGGTTTACTTGACACAGTCATGTGGAGGAATTCTGGGGGACCATGGAGTTGACTCACTCTTTAATTTTTCTTCCTGTCCTCTGGAATAATGTCTTGCCGCCTGTTCTCCTTCAGTGCAGACAATTTGGCTGAAGGTCAGGAACTGGTTGCCTGAGTAAATCACTAAGGGAAATGCTTCATAATTCTGCCACTCCACAACACAACTTCAATTTGCTGTATCACTCAACAGTTTCAGTGGCAATAGCAATAGACTGGAAAAATATAAATGATCTCAGAGAAAGTAGACGGATTTGGTGTTATCATGAAAAAAAAATCACAGAAGAAAATTGTCTCTTCTTTGGATTAGCAAGATTTATAACACGAATCCAAAACAGACCGTATCGTTGCAAGAGGCAAATGATTATACTTATGGACATAATCCAGCTCTCCTGTCACCTTCATCTCCTTAGAACACCTGTTTGTCTTCTAATAGTGAATGCATTGAAGTTTTATTATGCTGTTACACTATCCACATGTATTTTAAATGCACTGTATCTCTAGAAGGAATTACCTTCAGAAGATGAGCATATTAACTTGTACTGTCAGTGCCATAACAGGTTCCAAACAGCCCTTAAACCACATAAGAACATGTTTAGAATTTTAACAAACAGAAAAAGGCCTGCATTACTTGAGAACGTTTAGCTTTTTTCTTTACTTCTCTATTTTTGTACCAAACCTATTTTAGTACTTCCCAGTGCCGCGCGCCAATAGGATAGAAATAGAAAGACAGGCCAGATGAATGCATGGCTGAGGAGCTGGTGTAGGAGGCAGGGTTTCAATTCTTGGATCACTGAGATCTCTTCTGGTGTAGAGGTGACCTGTACAAGAGGGTTGGATCACACTCCAACCGCAGGGGGTCCACTTTGCTAGTGTTGCTTGGGTGGTTTAAACTAGTTTGGCAGGGGGGTGAGACTCTGAATAAGAGCATGGCCATTGAGAAGTCAGGGAAAAATACATTAGCCATCGAGAGCAATTTTACTATTCGGGATAGCCAAGGGCACAGTAAATGGAGGGAAGAGACTTCTGGTTTAAAGTACATTTATTTCAACGCACAAGGCCTGAATAGTAAGGCAGATGAGCTCAGAGCATGGGATTGGCTCTGGGGACTGGGATATTACAGCCATAACAGAAACATAGCTGAGAGAAGGGCAGGACTGGCAGCTCAATGTTCCGGGATACAGAAGCCACAGGCATGAAAGAAGTCCAAGTAAGCGTGGAGGAGGAGTTGCCCTTTTGATAAGGGAGGACATAACAACAGTGCTTAGAGAGTATACTCTAAAGGGATCATCAAATGAGGCCATGTGGTTAGAACTTAGAAAGAAGAAAGGGATGGTCAATCTGTTGGGACGGTATTATAGAGCCCCCAAAATAGCCAGCGGGTACAGATATGTCTTAGAAAGCAGACATCTGTAGGAATAACTGAGTAGTACTAGTTGGAGATTTTAACTTCCCCTACATGACTGGGCCACCCAGACTATAAAAGGCCCGGACAGGGTGGGATTTGTCAAATGTGTCCAAGAAACTTTCCTAATTCAATATGTAGAGGGCCTTATTCTGGAGGGTGCAACTCCGGGCCTCCTCTTAGGAAACAAAGTCAGGCAAATGAATGAAGTGTCAGTCGGAAAGCACTTTGGGTCCATTGACCATAACTCTCTTAGTTTTAGCATAGTTATGGAAAAATATAGGACAGATCCACAAGTTAACATGCTAAACTGGAGCACGGCCAATTTTGCAGCCATTAGGCAGGATTTAGCAGCGGTCAATTGGGTAAGTCTGTTTGAAAGAAAAAGAATGACTGGCAAATGGGAGGCTTTTAAAAGTGTGATATTAAGAGTCCAGGGACAGGAGGATGAAGGGAAAAACTGGCAGGTTTAGTGATCCCTAGCTGACGAGGGATATTGAGGCTCTAGCCAGAAAAAAAAAGGCATACACTGAGTTTAAGCTATCGGGCTCAAGTGAATCCTTAGATGACTATAAGAAGTGTGTAATCACACTTAGGAGGGAAATCAGAAGAGCCAAAAGAGGGTATGAGGTGGATCTGGCAGATAAGGTTAAAGCTAATCCCAAGAGGTTCTATAGCTACGTTAAAAGTAAAAGGCTGGCAAGGGAGAGAATAGGTCCCCTCAAAGATCAGCATGGCCATCTATGTGTGGAGCCACAGGCGATGGGGAGGATTTCTAATGAATATTTCTCCTCAAGAATCGTGAATTCTAAGGAAATAAGGGAAACAAGTGGAAATGTTTTGGACAACACACATGTTACCAGAGAGGAGGTGTTTGCAGCCTTAGATTGCATTAAGGTGGATAAATTCCCTAGGCCTGATCAAGTCCATCCTCGGACATTGTGGGAGACGAGGGAAGAAATTTCAGAGCCCCTTGCAGAGATTTTTGATTCATCTTTAGCCACTGGTAAAGTTCTGGAAAACTGGAGGGTGGCTAATTTTGTTCCATTGCTTAAGAAAGGTAGCAAAGGTAGCCAGAGAACTACAAGCCAGCGAGCTAGACATGAACGGTAGGCCAGTTAGTGGAGAGGACACTGAGGGACAGGATCAACCAACACTTGAATAGTCAAGGTCTGACTAGGGATAGTCAGCATGGATTTGTGCTCAGTAAGTCATGTCTGACAAATCTTTCAGAGTTTTCTGAAGAGGTAACCAAGAGGATGGATGAGGGTAGGGCAGTGGATGTTGTCTATATGACTTTAGTAAGGCCTTTGACAAGGTCCTACACAGCAGTCTAGTCATGAAGGTTAGGATGCATAGGATCCAGGGAGAGCTGGCTAATTAGATTCAAAATTGACTTGATGTTGACCTGATAAGGTGTTGGGACCTTAGTTATTTGTTATTTGTATAAATGATCTGGATGTGAATGCACAGGCATGATTAGTAAGGTTTTGGATGATACAAAATTAGGAGGCATCGTTGATAGCAAGGAAGATTATCAAAAATTACAGAGGGATCTTGATCAGATGGGGAAGTGGGCTGAGGATTGGCAAATGCAATTCAATACAGATAAGTGTGTGGTGTTGCAAATCAAACCAAGGTAAGACTTGTACAGTAAATGGTAAGGTCCTGAGGAGTCTTGTGGGATAAATGGACCTAGGAGTACAAGTACATAGTTCATTGAAAGCAGCGACACAGGTAGACAGGGTGGTGAAGAAGGCATTTCGCATGCTGGCCTTCCTTGGTCCAGGGACTGAGTATAGAAGTTGTGTTACAGTTGTATAAGTTGTTAGTGAGCCTGCACTTGGAGTATTGTGTACAGTTTTGGTCACCCTGTTATAGGAAAGACACAGTTAAACTGGAAAGTGTGCAAAGAAGCTTTACACAGATGTTTCCAGGACTGGTAGGCCTGAGTTATAGGGAGAGATTGGCCAGGAAAGGACTTTATTCCTTGGAATGTAGGAGAATGAGGGGTGACCTTATTGAGGTGTATAAAATCATGGGGGGCATAGACAGGATAAATGCATATAGCCTTTTCCCCAGGGATGGGGAATTGAAAACTGGAGGGCATAGGTTTAAGGTGAAAGGGGAGAGATTTAAGAAGGACCTGAGGGGCAACTTCCTCATGCAGAGAGTGGTGTGTATATGGAATGGACTACCAGAAAACGTGGTTAAGGCAGGTATAACAGCAATACTTAAAAATAATTTGGATAGGCACATGGACAGGAAGCGTTTAGAGGGATGTGGACCAAATGTGATCAATTGGAACTAGCTGACTGGGCACCATGGTCAGCATAATTTGGGCTGAAGGGCCCTGTTTCCATGCTGTATTACGCTATGACTCTAAGATTTGTAACTAGATACTTTGTACCTAAGATGACACCATGTGCAGCAACATTGTACACTTTTCACAATACTCCTGCAACTTTTGTACTTGAGTTCATGTGACGATAAAACCTAATTCTAATTCTAAGATGAACCGAACACACACAAGCCTGTCCTTGCTATCCCCAAGCATTGATTCAATATTGATGATGTGGCCATTGCTTTTACCTGCAGAGCCATTGTCATTTCCTGAGGATGCTGGATGCTACGCAAACTGAAATTGTTTAAGTATGATAAACAGTACAAAGAATGAGGACCTTTCTGTAGTGCTGCGATGGAACTGGAGTAGCTCCAAAATGCATTCTCCAATGTGCAGTATAATCAAGAAGGTTCTGCTGTGATCTGAGCAAAAACAGAACAAAGGGAACAACACTGGGCATCTGCCTGTAGTGTAACTGCAAGACAGTCCTGGCCCCAAGCTGCATGTCTTGAAATACATTGTGCAGTGTGGCATCTAAACATATTACTCTGAGATATATTTTGAGGAAAAAATTGCATGATAAAATATTTAAACTTTCTTTTTGAAACTATTAAATACAAAGTAGAAAAGGAGAAAATGATTTGGTGGATGCAAGTTACAAGCCTGTGATCAAATTGCTGTTTTCAATGCCTCAATAAACAGTATAAATGAACTCCAAATATCACCTAAATCCCACATAAAGTAGGGAGTAATCTTTCCGATTCTTGCTCAATTAAATTTTCCAACCGAAATTGCGGTATTACTGCATCGCAGCTATTCCAAATACTGCCAAATTTAACACATACCGACACAGAAATTCGAGGTGAATTTTCGACTTAGATCACCCAGCAAGTGATTCTTTCTTCTATAGCTCCTGAACAGTTCCCAGTTAAGATAGCTATGTAGACAGCCTATTCTCAATATATACCAGGGTAATGTTTAGACATTAAAACAGGGTATATTGATGCAACTTCATAAAGTGGGGGGATAGTTACCTCATCTCCTGGTCCTTCAGATCTGAAGTTTCAGTTGTAAACCTAATGCTAAGGGATACAGAGTATTAGGTTAAGAATATGTGTGATGAATAAAAATTCAATTCACATTAAATAAAGTATGAACATATTTACTCAGCGAGTGAACCTTGCGGACATTGCTTTGATTTAGAGGTGAAAGTTTCATCATAATCTTTTAAAGTAATGCTATACAAGATGGTATAGGTTTCTTACCAGTTTCCCAGTTCCAAATGGGAGCATCAAAATTGCTTTTTTAATCTTATCATTTAATTGCGCTTTCATTGTGGCTAAACAACAAAAGCAGCACTGCAAAGCAACTTTTAAACAATTTCCAACTTGTGGCACCTTCCTTATTTCACATCCTTTAACAACAGAACATAATTCCCTGTATATAAATATTTGTAACAGCATGGAAAGCTGAGTGCCAATAGGCGTATCACATCCTTTCTGATTTTATCAGAGAATGATAGATACTGTAGCACTTAAGTGAGCAAAATAGGTGATGAAAACGTAATGCATCCTTACTCTGAAAAGATTCTGCTATTTCTGCACGATTGCTCCCACCTTCCTGTGCAGATTAGAATATCATGTAATAAATGGTCAGCTGGTTGTTAAACAATACTTGCTAAATTTAGCAATCTGAATGATCTGTTATTTCAGACTTATGGTGGCACTTTAATCTTTTGGAAACAATCAATATTAATAGCCTCACCATCTCTTTAGACTGTAAGTTGAATTCCCACAACTCCTTCATGACCAAATCTGCTTCCAAGAAGCTTGTTTGCCTTGTTCCTAACAAAGATCCCCCTTATCAGCCTCAATCCAAGCAAATCCCACGAGTCCTTACGTCGCCCCTCATAAATGTCTGCTCAGGATTCACAAATTAACATACTAAATGTTGGACATCACCCCTATGTTTTAAATTATTTTACTTCACCATCTTTCTGGCAATATTATGCCCATATGTTTGCTATTTTCCCCTACTGTCCTCCCCAAGCTCCAAATATGACTTTTACCATAGATAAGAGATAAAAGGTACTGCAGATGCTGGAGAATCCGAGATAACAAGCATGGGGCTGGATGAACACAGCAGGTCAAGCAGCATCATAGGAGCAGGAAAACTTGACGTTTCGGGCCTAAACCCTTCATCAGAAGGGTTTACCTTTTTAACTTTTACCATCATTTTTTTGCAATACGTAGCATTACAGTTTAGTTGATCTTTGATTTATTTCATGCATCAAGTAAAAATATAAGACACTTGGCCAAAAGAGAATTTCTGATTTAGCATCACTAAAATGATTACTTGTTTAGCTTAACTGGTTTAAAATTATAATTCACAGGCATCAGTATGCAATTTGAGAGTTCTAAAACACTTGAATTATGTGTACTATAGAAAGATTGCAGGGCAGAGTAAAACAACTCTATCTCTCTGTCTGCTATCTTGCTGCTACATTAAAAGTGGAATCTCATACAGGTCATAGCAATGTGGGCTATGGTGCAATCTGTGGCAGAACTGCATGAGATGTACAGTGAGGCCTATCTCAATGTCAGAAGTATCTTGCTGCAATCCTTATGCTTTTGCCAAGTAGCATGTTGACTTTCTCAATTGGGAGCAGTGGGTTGACAATTAAGGGGGGGTTGCAGCTTGCTAAACACCTTATTAACATAGAAGAGGATGGTAAAGTAGTGGCTCGGCTGTTTGTGCTAGGACAGGTGGGGGAAAGGCAATGAGGCATTCCTAGGGACTGAGGAGAAAGTGCAAGGGTTAGTAGTGAAGTGGGAGGTGTGTAAAAGCAGGTGAGGAAAGATATTTCGTGCAATAGTAAGAATGGTAGATCATGAGAATGGTAGGAGGTGAGTGCAGTAGCAGAGGTAAAGTGATTATGAGATAATAGAGAGAAGAATGTGGCAATTGTTCCTCTGGAACATGGCACTGACTCAGGTAGCAACTTTAGACCAGGCTGCCAGAGTCTGGTGGTATGATCTCCTCTGCCTATCCTCTGGGAGCAGGACAACTCTTCTTTGCAGCACATCTTTGACAAGGACCCACAGATCCCTGTCAGAGAATTGTGGTGCCATCTTCCCCTTCTCTGCCATCTTCTGAGTCGTTCATTGACCCAGCAGGGCAGCCTTAGTGCACAGTGGCCTTTAAAATATGGCACGGGCACCAGGATGCTGGTCTTTCAGCAGATATCTGATGAATGGCGAGTTGTTCTGCAAATGGTGTATGGTAAGGTGGACTTAGTTGTAAGGACATATAAGGGTGACATAAGCAGTTAATGAGGCAAGTTTGGTAAGATATGGAGCGTTCTAATGAAGTGTCACTAGGCCCAAAAGGTTGACTCCGCTTTTTCTGCACAGATGCGGCCAGATCTGCTGAGTTTGTCCAGCAATTTCCGGCTTTATTTCAGATTTCCAGCATCTGCACATCTTGGTTTTCTATAATTGCGAAGGAAAATATCGTTGGGCCTTGAGGCAAGAATCCCTCCAAATATCTCACGCAACCCATTCTCAGCCAAACAAGTATAACACTCAGCTCTGTATGACTATTTATGGAATTATTTGAGGGCAGGTAGAAAAGAAATTATAATAGCATTGCTAAATTTCATTGTATGCCATTTTCATTAAAATAAATGGAAGTACAGAGTTCAACCAAAACATTCATTTGCAAGTGAAAGTGGGAATACCAAAAACCTTGGCTCACCAGAAAGATGAAGTAAAAATGAACTGGCATTTTACAAAGGCGTTCTTTTTTTGAAAAAAGAAAGAAGCATAGCTGGTGTATGGGAATAAAGATGTCCAACAGCTGTAAAGTCATGACTCTCAAAATAAATCTTGACCTTGTCAGATGTATTTAAGATAGGGAGGGAGGATCACAGTAAAATGCTACATAATTTAACCTACTGTAAAGGCCATACTCAGTTGAAAAACTTGTAATAAAAATGTATTAGTTACACTCCTCTTTTAAGATTATAGTGCTCATGTAAAATATACCCCTATGTGGAGCCATCTTTTGAGTATGACAATGTGCTGGAACAGACATCTCTCCTCAAAGGAATAATTTAGGGAAGTGCTAGATCCTGACTTCATTGGGGAAATTTCAAATTCAATGCTTTGCGCAAAGAAAATGCTAAATGCGTGCTGCAGCTCAATCAGGACCTGAAAGAGATGGACAGGTTAATGTCTTACAGAACTTCATCAGAAAACGCAGATACTGGAACCTGGCTTTATGCCCAGAGTATGGTCTGTTTCAAATTTCAGAGGCTGAAATACCCAGAGCTCAGATGCTGAATGCCTATAAGACAGTGCCAACCTGCCTCAGCATACAACCAATGAAACACACTCCAGGGCACCGCAATCTTGAAACTGTCTCCAAAAATAGATCATTTATTTATTCATTCAGGACATGTGGACTTCACTGACTGGGCCAGCAATTATTGCCCATCCCTAACTGCCCTGGAGAAGATGGTAGTGAGTTGCCTTCTTGAACTGCTGCAGTCCATGTGGAATAGGAACACCTATAATGTCACTGGGAGGGAGGTCCAGCCACAGTGACACCGAAGGAACAGCAATACATTTCCAAGTCATGATGAGCAGGGGCTTGTAGGGAACTTATAAGTAACGGTGTTCCCATGTATCTGCTGCCCTTGTCATTCTACATGGGCATGGCAGTGGATTTGGAAGTTCCTGTCTAAGGAGCATTGGTGAATTTCTCCAGTGAGTCATATACATGGTACACATTGTTACTACTGAGATTCAGTAGTAGAGCAAGTGAATGTTGAGGGTGGTGTATGTGGTACTAATCAAGCTTTGTCCTGGATGGTGTTAAGCTTCCTTAGTGTTGTTGGAGCTGCATGCATACAGGCGAGAGAGAGGTGCCCCATCACTCTCCTGATTCGTACCTTTAGATGGTGGACAGGCTTTGAGAAGTCAGGAGAGCAGCTTCCCTGCCACAGGTTCCCTAGCCTCTGACCTGCTCTCATAGCCACAGCTCTTTATATGATAGTCCAGTTCAGTTTCTGGCCAATGGCAACCCCTAGGTTAGTGGGGTATTCAATGATGGTATAATTAATTAATGCCAAGGAACAATGGTCACATTCCATCTTGTTTTAGATGGTCATTGCCTGGCACTTGTGTGGTGTAAATGTTACTTGCCACTTACCAGCATTGGCCTGGATATTGTCCAAATCTTGCAGCACTTGGACAATATCTGAGGAGTTACAAATGGTGCTGAACATTGTGCAATCATCAGTGAACATCCCCACTTATGACTTTATGATAGAGAGAAGATCATTGATGAAGCAGGCAAAGATGGGGGCCTTGGGCATTTCCCTAAGGAACTCCTGCACAGATGTTCTGGAGTTGAGAGTACTGACCTCCAACAAACACAACCATCTTATTTTATGCTATATATCAGGTGAAACAGCAGAGTTTCTCCCTCGACTTAGTGATTCCAGTTTTGCAAGGGCTGTTTAATGCCACACTTAATCAGATGAGGTCTTGATGTCAAGGGTATCACACCTCATCTTGTCTCATCACTGGAATTCAGCTCTTTTGGTCATGATTGTACCAAGGCTGTAATAAGGTCAGGTGCTGAGGGGCCCTGAAAACTGAGTGTCAGTGAATAGGTTATTGCTTAGCATGTGCTACTTGATTGTTGATGAGCCATTCTATCACTTTACTGATGATTAAGTTTATTGAAAGGACAATAATTGACCTGGTTGAATTTGTCCTGCTTATACAGAACATACTCGGTAAGTTTCTGGTTGCTGGGTAGATGCCATTGACATAGCTGTACTGGAACACTTTGACTTAGGAGGCAGCAAGTCTGCAGCATAATTTTTCAGTACTATTGCTGAAATATTGTCAGGGCCAAAAATCTTTGCAGTATCCACTGCCTTTACCCATGTTTTGATATTGGCTGAAGACTGGCATTTGTGATTCTGGAAATCTCCAGAGGAGGCCAAAGTGAATCATTCACTCAGAACTTCTGTCTGAAGACTGTTGCAAATGCTAGTTAACCTTCACAATTGTTATCAAATGCAAAATTGCCCTTGCACCAACAAATTCAGGACCGAGATATCAGCAAAACATCTAGAAGGTGTACAGGCCGTCCCCGGGTTGAGAACAGGTTCCATTCTTGAATCCGTTCGCAAGTCAGAATACAATGCAGGACATTATAAAATAGCCATTCGTAAGTACAGGAAATGTTCATATGTCAGATCTTTAATATGACACCCCTGTACAGATCTGTGTTCATAAATATGAATGTTTGTAAGTCAGACATTCATAAATCCGAAACTCCTTGTGTATATTAGATTGATATTCTATATTATTATGAAAGGAAAGGTAATCTGACTAACTTGATAAATGAATACAGTAATGGTTATCTGCTTAAAATATCATCAGTTTTAGCTTTGCTCACAGCCTTAAAACAGATACAACTGGAATAAAGTAAGACTTTTTTCGAGGTCTCACAATTTTATTTTCATTTTTAAAGGAATGTAGGTGACACTGGCAAGGCCAGCAATTTGTTGCCTATCCATAAATGTCCTTTGAACAGAATGTCTGGCTGAGCCACTTCCATGGACATTTAAGATTGCCAGCCACATTACTGTGCCCAATTAAGTGCAGATTTGCACAGATTCAATTTATAGAAAAAGTGAATCCTGATCTCCCGTAATCACAGAAAGAGTTAATGGCACAAAGGAAGAGCAAAATTTATCAGCACAATGGTTTGACAAGTTAACTTCATGAGGATTTCTATTCTGCAGAATGCGTACCCTCGTACAGCAATCAGTAGTTACTTCAGAGTGCAGTGGAAGATGGAAAGGAGACCTTGATCCAGAAGTGAATACTACATAGCAGACACACCACTCAGAGTACTTTACCCCAGGCAGAATCACAAGAGAAGGAACAAACCAGCATATAACAGAGTATGATTCACGATGAGACAATGTAACCTACTTCATTGCTTTTGAATAAATTAACCATTTCCAAAAGAAAATTCCAATTCACAACATCCTGCTGAATCAATGCTCATTAGTTAAAATAATATGGTGTGATGTACATGTGAATTCTGATACGGGAAATTTAGATACTTCATAGACTTCCATTTGACGTAATATCCCAAAGAGCAATTATAAACCTGCAAGTTGCCACCGTCAATATCTCAGGAAGAATTTTGTTTTAAATCCTCAAGTGGCTCAAGAGTTTCCAAGGCCAATTAGGTCAGGTGGCTGGCTGGAGAGCGAGTGATTCAGAAATACCAGCAACAGTATGGAATTCATTACCAAAAAAAATCTGAGGAAATCACGTGACCTGTCTCCTCACCCTCTCCTGAGAGTGGAAGGCAGTGACAACTACCACAGTCAAAAACTGGCAAGAAAACAGCTCAGAATGGCTTCAATGGAATTTTACCAACTACTCTTCCACCTTAATCCCACCTTAATCACACACAAATTCAAGAAGGCTGAAATTATAATGTTTTAATATTCACAAGAAAGCTTCAGAACCTTTCACTTTACTCCCTAAACTGGACACAAACAAGAGGTTCTAATTTATTTGATTTGTGACCTCAACCAAGAAAATCAATCAGGTCTGATCCAATGCAGTTGAAATGGGTTCAAACATATACAGAAAATAACAGGAACAGTCTATATAACAGGTCATTCGATTGTGCTTTAAACCAGATATCCAGGGCACAGTTTTTAATAAATTTGATAGGAATAAACGTTTCGCAAGCTGGTTCCTGTATAGTGACCAAATTTCGATGAGCTTATATTTGAAATCAGTCAAGGGCTGACTGTGATGACAGCATTCAAACCAAGACAAAGCATGTCCCTTTTAATTTCCACTGAAAGAGTTTCTTCGGTTGCCTCCAGAGTGATCTGTGTAAATATAGGACTGTAAAGGCTTACCTTTGACCTGTGCAACCTCTGTCTGAGCAAAGACTGACAGTGTATTGTAGTAGCACATGGATGCCCTCCTATAATCTAGCGGGATTGCCCAGGACCTGAAAGGTTCGAAGTCGAATCTGTTTTTTGTGGAATTTGTTGCATTTCCTGTGCAATGATCACAATCACATTGCCAAACATTTCAAAAGGCCAGGAGACTTGGAAACAGCTATAAAGAACAGACAATCCTGCAATCAAAAATCTATGGGAACACCATCACCTCAGGGAACAATATTAGAAATTGCTGGAACAATTTTTGAGGAACAGGTTCTGAAGAAAGGTCACTCAACCCGAAACATTAAATCTGATTTGTCTCCACAGATGCGGCCAGACCTGCTGAGCTTTTCCAGCAATTTCTAATTTTATTTCTGACTTACAGCATCCACAGTTCTTTCGATTTTTATCATCTCAAGGACTTCAGCTCTCCTTCTCAGGACAATAATTGCAGTCTTGCCACCAACGTCAATATCTCAGGAAGAATTTTGTTTTAAATCCTCAAGTGGCTCAAGAGTTTCCAAGGCCAATTAGGTCAGGTGGCTGGCTGGAGAGCGAGTGATTCAGAAATACCAGCAACAGTATGAAATTCATCACCAAAAAAGTGAGGAAATCATGTGACCTGTCTCCTCACCCTCTCCTGAGAGTGGAAGGCAGTGACAACTACCACTGTCAAAAACTGGCAAGAAAACAGCTCAGAATTATGCAGGACAATGAGCCAAGGATCCGTTTTTGGGCACAGTACACACAAACAAATGAACTAAACATCCAAATATGTTGAATCTATGCTGACTATAGACTTCTGATTCAAGTTTACTCATTAAAGCCTTGCTATGGGTGGAACCTTTCCAGGCCTTGAACAACATGGGCTATGATAAGAAACTTGGGAGAATTGCATGAGATATCCAGTGAAGTCTTTTTTGATGTTGAGATCAACAAGTTGCGTCTTCTAACCAAGTCCCAAAATCAAGATGAGATTCTCACTCGTGGGCAGCAAGAAGCATGCTAAGAAGTTTTACTGTTCACCATCATTACCACCGGATCTATATATTTAATATGCAGGCTTCCATTCTCCCACACAGACGGCATATACTAGATGGTACAAATTCCCAACATGCAAGTCTGAGTAAGCACCTAGTGACTACGGCTCGTTGCTTGCTCCTGGCATGTCTCAAGTTTGAGCAGAGTAGTCCTTAGTCAAGTTCAAGAAGACACACTTCAGTCAGGAGGCCCTCAACACAGTAATCAAAGGTAACCTCCAATATCAGTCCAGGGGCTTGGGCATGGCCAGGGCTGTCAGGATCAGGTGCATTGCACCTCTGCAATCCTCAGAGTAGATCACACTCAGCCAGTGGAACCAGTCCAGGAATCCATAGGAACATAGTCGGAGAACTATATACCCAGGGTTCTGATCATTTGATGCTGTCCAACGAAGTCATTCAATGGGCCAACTATGGCCAGTCCATCTAAAAGTCAATGGACATTATCAGCAGCCACTGCTGGGGGAGGGAGGCTGGGAACTTAATTGTGGAGTTTGGAATCAGAATACTGAGGTGCAGTCGGGAGTACAATAATAAGGGGCAGCAACTCAACATATAAGGGGCAGAGATAAGACAGCATGGGAGGGAGTCAGCTTATGCAGCAGCGGGGCCATTGACTGTAAGCAGCACCCTGCCTTCCATGTGCAGTCAGTGCACCACCAGACTGGGGTGTGAAGTGGGAAGGTGAAGATCAATAAATGTGGAGCTGGAAAAGCACAGCAGGTCAGACAGCATCCAAGGAGCAGGTTTCAGCCTGAGACACTGACTTTCCTGAAGTAGCATCCACCTGCCATTTACCCACTGCCTGCAAATTGCGCAGGAACTGCTCACTTCATACTTTGGATTATCAAACATTGTGTACCTAAGGATGGGTAGCCTCAATAGCTTCAATGTTGGAGCTGCGAAAAGTAGTACAGAACTGTCTCTATTCAGTAGACTCTGAGACTGTTGGACCTAGCTTTCCAACAACCTGCTCATGGAGGCAGCAGGGTCAAAACCACATTGCTGTAGTCCTGCAGCCTTTGTCTTAGCTCATCCAGGACCACAGGCAAACCTGCCTGCTGTTCCTGTACATTGACAGGGTCCACCCCTGCCTGGAACTGAGTCGATGCCTGGTCTCTGGCATCCAGGGATTTGGGGCATTTCTTCTTCAACCAGCTGCAGGCATGGCATTGATATGGTCATCTGAAGGTGCACCCAACTCTAATCTAGATAAAATACCCACTGAGGTGTCAGAATCAGAGATGCTAGCAGCCTTGCCAGTGTCTCCACTGAGACACCCATGCTACCTTCTTCAGAGGTGGAGGACATCATGTCTTGTGGGGCAGCCCTCTTAAACACAGCCAACATGGACATCCCGCTGGTGCCTGCAGAAGACAAACAAGAGATTGTTTTGATGAAGGAGATGATGTTGCAGAAATTTAACAACAAATTCGCAGCAAGGTTAATGGAAAAGGAGTACAACAATGACTAATGCTGGTTGACTAATGGAGGTTTTGGCATCTCTACAAGTCTAGCTTCGTTATTTGCCTGTAAGAACCAAGATCATCCCCTTGCATGAGTGAGGAGATGAATATTCAACACCTTACCGCCTGTCTGGGCTCTTTTGGCCCCACTTTGAGTGAGGTGAAAGTACGGGGCACAGCTGTTGGTTTTCAAACTAGTGCTAGTGCTGGCACTGGCGCTGGTGCTGGTGCAGGTGCAGGTGGGGGATAGGTGGTGGGTGCCCCAGCTAAGTGAGTAGACAACACAGAGGGCACATATGGTTAGTACTGCAGGGGGTTGGGGAGGGTGCAGCGAGTGAGGGAAGATATTACACACAAGAATGACAGTGATGGAGCACCAACCTTGGTGAGAGGTGGGTGCTGTTTTTATTTCTTTTTTTCATTCACTCATGGAATGTGGGCATAGCTGGCTGGTCAGCCTTTATTACTTATCAATGGTTGCCCTTGAGATAAACTAAGTGTGAGAATGTCGAGTAGAGAGGGCACATACCCTGGCTGAATGAAGGAGATCACTGCCTTTCTTCCTTCACTGCTCGATGTTTCACCACGTGGGAACACCACACAGATCCACATAGCAACCTCAGACCAGGCTGACATCATGTTGTGCCATCACCTCCTCTGCCAGTCTTGAAGGAACATGTCTATCCTCCTCTGCACCATCCTAATCTTCAGGATCTCCAGGTGCCTGTACACAAAGTGAGGCATCAATTTCCCTTTGTCTGGGATGACAGTCTACAACTGCGGACTATCAGTTCTTGAGTGACTGCACAATGATCTTTTAAATACGGCACAAGGGCCAGGGATGGCAGTATATCCATAATATCCTGGCAGCGGTGAGTATCTCTAGCTACAGCGAGTGGGACAACTGGGCTAGCATCATACAGCAGTGGTGCTATTGGTGTGTCATGGATAATCAATGAGGCGCATTTGGAATGATCACACAAGAAAACTTGCTGAGCGTCACTGGAGAGAAACCCTCCACGAAACTCAACAAAATGACACAGCAAAATACGAGAAGATATAGCTTCATATATTCTGGAACATTAACATCATCTCTAATTTTGGTCTCTGGTTTCTGTTGCAGCTGCCAATGCTCTCACAGCTGGAATGACCTCCCTAAACTTCTTCACCTTTTCTTCCTCCTTCAAGAATGCCTTAAAATGCAACTCTTTGACCAAGTGCCGATCTCACATGTCATCCCACATGGGTTACTGACAAGTTTTGATTGAAAGTTTCTTTTGTGAAATGCTTTGGAAGATTTACACTCATTGTGTCACCAAGAAGGCTAACTGGCTGCACTGTTTATTATGACAGGATATACTGTTATGAATATAACAGTAAGGATATTATGCCTCAGTTCCAAATCTTGAATACCATGTGCAGTTTGGTCTTCTAAAGGTATAAGAATGTGGATGTGTTATAGACGGTTCAGAGGAGGTTAACTAGGTTAACTAAAACTGGAAGAACTGCAGATGCTGTAAATAAGAAAAAAAACAGAAATTGCTGCAAAAGCTCAGCAGGTCTGGCAGCATCTGTGGAGAGAAATCAGAGTTAACATTTCGGGTCAAGTGACCCTTCCCCAGAACTGGTGCTATTCAAGAGGTAACAAGGTGTAGAGCTGGATGAACACAGCAGGCCAGGCAGCATCAGAGGAGCAGGAAAGCTGACGTTTCGGGTCTGGAGCCTTCTTCAGAAAAGAGGGTTGCTTTGTCCTGGATGCTTAAGTTTCTTCAATGTTGTTCGAACTGCGCTCATCTAGGCAAGTGGAAAGTATACCTTGAAGATGGTGGTCAGGCTCTAGAAAATCAGATGATGTGTTCAATATTCCACAATTCTCAGCCTCTAACCTGCTCTTGTAATCACAGTATTCATGGAGTTGGTCCGCTTAAATTTATAGTCAATGATATCCTCCAGGATGGTAAGAGATTCAGCGATGGTAATGTGTTTGAGTGTCAAGAGGATTTAGTTAAGAGTCTGTCTTGCATGAGATGATCATTGCCTGGCAGTGGTGAGGCACAAATGTTACATCCCAATGAATGGTCCATTTTGTAATCCTAAATGACATTTGGTCTTTTTTTCATCTTTGCCTAACAATATTTCAAAACCTTCCTATTTCTCAGAATGAGAAGACACCAAGGAGGACTCAGAAATTCTAATAAACTTTCAGCCTTCTTCTAATTGTGTGTGATATTTTATAGAGTTAAGCTATTGCCAAATAAAATTAGTTTTATCATTACTCTTTTTGGCATATTAGTTTTTGGATGTGAATTCAGGAGATGCATCATTTTTAACCTTACTTTTATATTATGTTTATGTTACTACTCAAGTTCCAGAAGAGTAACACCAAACAGGCATCACTCTTTCTGGTTTACACTGCCACTTGTGCTGCTCTGTCAGCTATTATGAAGCAATAAATCAAACAATTTAAAATATCATGTGGAAAGGCACAGTCTTTGTTGCAACTAATTGATCTTCTTACATTTTCAAGGGCATTTGATGGTTGGGGAAACTGTAAGTGTGCAGTTGACTGCCCTTTTATAGATGTAAGAAAACTGTCTGAAATAGTTGGTTGACGTAGACAAGGTAGTTTGGTGCCCAGGTGATAAAATTGCCACCGTACCCCCAACTGCTGGAAGTGGTTGTTGAAATGACCATTCTGTTCTCTTGTTTGCAGCCTGGTGTATGAAACAGGAAGGAGTGGGGAGGGGAGGCAAGAAAACATACATTATCTAATGTATACTTGTACTTTTTTTCCCCTGACAGGTCACACTAAGTGGACGTAAAGATAAACAACAACTAACTTTACCTCCAAATGTCACTACAAACAATGGATATCAAAGAAAGTTTGTTGCTTTGGGTCGTCATGCCAGCACTTTTGATGCCATGTGTCATGTCTACTTGTCCTGCTTTGTGTCGATGTGACAATGGTTTTGTCTACTGCAATGACAGAGGTTTGACATCCATTCCTGCCAAAATACCGGAAGATTCTACAACTCTCTTCTTACAAAACAATCAGATTAACAATGCTGGGATCCCCAGTCAATTGAAGTATCTATTGAATATAAAAGTGATTTACCTTTACGAAAATGCTTTGGATGAGTTCCCTATAAACCTTCCCCGATCTTTGAAAGAGCTGCATCTTCAGGACAATAACATTAGGGCCATTACACATGATGCACTTTCAAGGATTCCTTTGTTGGAGAAGTTACATTTGGATGATAACTCTGTGTCAACGGTCAGCATTGAGGAACATGCTTTTGCTGACAGTAAGCACCTCAAACTGCTCTTTTTGTCCAGGAACCATCTAAGCAGCATTCCCACTGGCCTTCCTAAAACACTGGAGGAACTGAGGCTGGATGACAACCGGATTGCAACCATCCCACACTATGCTTTCAAAGGCTTGGTCAGTTTAAGACGTTTAGTATTGGATGGTAATCTTTTAGCTAATCAAAGAATCGCAGATGAGACTTTCAGCAGACTTCAAAACCTGACTGAGCTTTCATTGATCAGAAACTCTCTAATTTTTCCACCACGAAATCTGCCTGCTTCAAACTTACAAAAGCTCTACCTTCAGGATAACCTCATTAGTTACATTCCAGCCAACGCTTTTTCTAAAATGAGACAGATACAACGGCTAGACATATCCAACAACAACTTGACAACTTTGCCAAAAGGAGTCTTTGATGACCTAGCAAACTTGAGTCAGCTACTCTTGCGCAACAATCCCTGGTATTGTGGCTGCAAAATGATGTGGCTCAGAGACTGGTTACAAACAACTGCATTTCACATCAATGTGCGAGGGCTAATGTGCCAAGGACCTGATAAAGTTCGAGGAATGGCAGTCAAAGATATCAAATCAGAAATGGATGAGTGCTTTGAGAACAGCTTGCATGGTAGCAACACAGCTCTGAAACCAACCCCAATTGTTCATACAGCTACTGTCACTCAACTGCAATTCACATACAAACCAAGACGACCAAATCTGAAGCCACCAGGTTCAGCTGTGGACCATCCTTTGTCAAGAGGATCAGGAACAAAACCAATAATTATTAACGTGATGCCTTTAACTGCAGACAGCATTCGCATCACATGGAGGGCAACGCTACCAGTCACCTCCTTCAGACTCAGTTGGCTCAGACTCGACCATAATCCATCAGTGGGTTCCATCACTGAAACCTTGGTACAAGGAGACAAGACTGAATATCTTCTCACAGCCCTTGAACCCAAGTCAACCTACATTATATGCATGGTTACAATGGAAGCTAACAACTTGTATGTAAGGGATGAAACACCAGTATGTGCTAAAGCAGAGACTGCAGACTTATATAGTCCCACCACGACATTAAACAGGGAACAAGAGGAATCTGACCACGTAGGCCTTCCCTTAGCTGGTATTATTGGAGGTGCAACAGCCTTAGTGTTCATTGTCGTTGTTCTTGCTGCAATATGCTGTTACATTAACAACAACAGGAATGTTTTTTCACACGACCAGGTGTACAATAGAGGTTGCAGAAAAAAAGATGATTATGCAGAAGCGGGGACAAAGAAGGATAATTCCATTTTAGAAATCAGAGGGAGTGGCTTTCAGATGATTCCACTCAATAATCAACAGCGACCAAAGGAGGAATATGTGATTCACACCATATTTCCATCCAATGGGACAAGTCTTTACAAGAACACTCATAGTACAGCCTTCAGCAGTAACCGAGGTTACAGAGACGGTGGGATACCAGATGCTGAATATTCTTACACGTGATTGCAGTGTTGCCTCATCATGTGATCATCTCCGCTGCACTGCAAACGAAAGATATTAAAAAAAATAAAAAATGTTAGGGGTAAAACACACAATGTTCAGCAGAAAATGTCTGGCACATATTTTGTACATTTGTCACATAATTTATATTTAATATGCTTAAAAAAAGCTGGACACTTGGAAAGAAAACACAGCTACCTAATTGTGTACAAGCCAGTTTTTCTTTTTTCATTTTGATTATATGTGGGATAAATAATGAACAGCATACTTTGGAAGTACAGTCCTAAGGCAACCTAAAGATAAAATCCTTTGCATTATCTCACAGGGAAACATCTTCAAGAAGTATTCCTAAGCAATGATGTTTACCCCCAACGTCCCCTCTTGTAGATTTATACTGTACAGTCAAAAGTCTCAGTACACACACACAACGCGCGCACACACACACACACACACACACACACACACACACACACACACACAC
>JAHRHZ010000161.1:1448685-1504992 GCA_024137785.1 Ginglymostoma cirratum
CACACACACACACACACACACACACACACACACACACACACACACACACACGTGTTCTGTGTGTACACAGTGCTGTTTTCTCATACAAAAGTTAAGGCTTTACCCCTCTACTTCTATCAGAACTATTTGTTGATGTTTGTTTATTTTTTTATTCTACAATATTTTCAAAAAGAGAGAAAAATAGTTTTAAATATTTAGTTCTTTAATGGTGTTGTTTTTGGATTTTATCTTAATTGGAAGAAGAGACGGACTTTCATAGTTATTTTTTAAGATAGCTTTATGAGAACTTTTTTTTAAAATATTGAGCTAGACTTTTGCCTCTGGCTAAAAACAGTATGTATCTAAATTACAAATTTCTTGTCCTTAAATGTCAGGCCAAAATGGATGTCTTGTAGTTAGCTGACCAGTAATGCTCTTAATTTTATCCTTATTTTAACGCTTTAAGGATTACAAATTTTATTTGAAAGACACTGTGAACCTCAGTTGTTCTTGGTTTTCATATTTTCCCATTACTCAAAATGTTAAAAAGAACTATGAGCTGTTGCATTTCATCTAAATAAGATATAGCTAAAAATGTATTGGTTATGAATGGAGTGCCCTGCTTTCAATTTTATAACACATTGTTCAAACAAAATTGCAGATTATTTATTCCGAAGAAACACAATTTCAAAAGTGATGAGGAAAATCAAGTGCTCAAAGGTTAATAAAAAAGAAGTTACATTGAACACCGCGAAAAGGGCACCCTTAGAACGGGATAGATGCGAAAGGTTTATACGGTCAATAGAAAAAAATCTCTCAAGATAATGGGTACACAGTGTTCAGCTTTTGCCAACCTAAGATCTGGAGATCTGTGATCTTCATTTTAAGGGCAGACTTTAGACTTCTTTGCAGAGGATGAGAGGTGACACTAGAGACACTCTAAATGGAGTTCTTCCCTACTGAGATTTCCTCCAGAGACATTTGCACAGTCTACATTGACAGTTCCCTATCCTGCCTTTCAATAGGCTTTCACTTGATTGTTGAATATTATTGACGGCCTTTTCTGAATATTTGAGTGAAAAATCTCAAACCCTTCGCCATTCTACCTGACACATCCATAATCTGGGTTGGAGAATAACCAAGAAATCACTTGAAGCTCAGATCATGGCTTTCTTGTAAATAATCTTTAAAATTGTGTTTATAAGGTTACAACTGATCTTTTAAATAAATCAGTCTTAAGATGCGAAATGTTCTAACCCTTGTATGGCCGCTAAATATTGGAAATGAGAAATAATATTTTCATACTTATGATTGTATTATTGTAATGATCTAACCTTACACTATCATTTGCCAATTTTCATTTGTTTTAAATAACTATGAAGAGTATTGATTTCTTTTGATATCAAAAAATTGAGAATAATGGCTGCTTCCCTGCACTCCCTTCCCCCCTCCCCACACCACCCCATTACTTTTAAATTCCTTTCAAAATTAGAATTAACAAGGCATACTGTAATGTAGCACCAGATTGCTGAGAATGCATCAAGATGCAATATCCATTTATTCTATATTAACTGAATGTTCTGCAGCTTGACTATTTGGACAATGATATACATGACAGGTTTGCATTCTTCTGTCTAAACCACTGTGTCTTGTCATTTGGACTACAGCCGAGTTACAGGAACATTACAGTGATTTTAACATATACAGACCTGTTTTATTTCAGCATGCACAGAACAGGGAAAAGGATAATAAAGCCTTAAATGAAAACACTTTTAAAGTGCATTTTGCAAAAAGACAGTTAAGAAAATACTACATAATCTATTTGTCTCAATACCAACATGAAATAAAATCTCGATTTTGATTCTCAGCACCATTATTTGAGAAGGATGTGAATTTACAGCTTTAAACTGGTAGTGCACCTCATGTGATACAATACATGTTCAAAAATGGTACAAACAAGGGCAAGAAAGAGTCACTAATAATCTTTACAACATTACCTGACCAATCAGAAAACCCAACAGATACTTCCATTGATCTGATTTACAAAGAACACCAAATAGCCAAGTGCAACCTTACTAGCACCAATGAGCACACAGCATCCTAGGCATTATGCCTGCAATAACATTTTCCATAAAGACAATTTCTTAAAATATTGTGCAGCTCACTGACAAAAATATTACACAGATACTTTCTTTATATTATAATTCTTTAGTACTAATATAAGAAAATTGAAGGACCATAAGTGGCATCTACTATTATAATTTCATCCATCCTTCAGTTCATTCCGTCACTTAGCAATTGTGATAATCTCAGCATTTAGTGCCACGTTAGTTAAATAAATGGAAAATAAATGCTACACCTCAATGTTCCTTATACATTTATAAGTGATTTTAATAAACTGTGCAAGTTTAGGAAATCCCAAGCTGATCTCATTACACAAAAAGTATGTACTGACCATATGCCTCACATACAATTTATTGACTGCCACTTCTCTCCAGGTTGGGACATAGGACACCTGGAGCAGTTAACTAAAGGTACCTAGCACAGCCAAAACAACATCTGGCTCAGCAAAAAAGACTCCCACTAGAAAATTTTATTGAATTTCTGCTAATATGAGGAATTCAAATTTAAAAGCTACAGATCTCAATGCAGGTGGAACTAGACTAGCTTGCAAATGTATTAAACAGAGCTTCACCTGCATTTCCTGCAACTTTGTCTATTGCATCCGGTGCTCCTGATGTGGTCTTCTTTACATCGATGAGACCAAACGGAGACTAGGTGAATGTTTCGCCGAGCATTTTCACCTGGCCCGTAACGGCCAGCCTAACCTCCTGGTCACCACCCATTCCAACACCCCACCACACCCCCTCTGACATGTGTGTCCTTGGCCTCCTCCAGTGTCGCAACGATTCAGAATGCACATTTGAAGAACAACACCTTATCTCAACTCAACTTCAAGTTCTCCAATTTCAAATAACCTTCCCACCCGTCCCCTGGTTCCCTTTCCAGCCTCAACTCCTCCCTTCCATTCCACCTTCTGACCCTCCCTTCCAGGGATTCATCCCTCCCATCAACCAACCAGGTTGTACCTACTACTAGTATCCACCTATCACCACCATTCTGCTACCCCTCCCCCTTTATCTGCAGCGCTCCCTACCCCCACATCCAGTCCTGAAGGGTAACACCTGAAATGTTGACTTCTCCTTTCCTCCACATGCTGCCTGGCCAGCCTCCTGTTTGCCTGCACATGTATTTGATTTGGTTGACTTGACATTTACTCCTTTTAACTTCCTTCAATGCAACACGCCATTTTGCACTCTAAAGTTCAGCAGGTAATTTATTCCTCAGCACGTCCTCTAACTAGGCATATGCTGCACAGTTTGATTCCCGATTCCAATCTTCCTTTCCTAATAGGGTAATGCACACCACCTACCTAGCACCCAACTGGGCAGCACAACCAAGACCAGGAACTGAAGCTATGTTCAAACACTCTCAGGCACAGTACGTTTGAGCTTTGACATGTCAATTCAATATCTGAGGTAACAAGGTGTAGAGCTGGATGAACACAGCAGGCCAAGCAGCATCAAAGGAGCAGGAAAGCTGACGCTTTGGGCCTAGACCCTTCTTCAGAAAATCAAAGTCAATATCTACTGTTTTTCTCATTATTTCATAGCATTGTGAGTATCATTTGTTCCTCATCCATAACTGCTCTTGAGAAGTAGCCATACTAACAATGTGACAACTGCACCATATCCAAAACACATTCCCTTCAATTTCATTATACTAGTAGTAAAGCATTATAATATGAAGAAATCACAAACAGTTACCTACCCATTATATGTTTTGCTCAAACCGTGATGACAATTCTGCCATTTTCAAAAGTGTTCCCTTCTCTTCCACTGATAAGGAAGTGACAGTTCAGCCTCATCTGATTGCTTCCCTCCTTAAGGCCGTATCTCAATCTGAAACCATCAACACTTTTTTTTTGTTTCTTTACTGAAGCAGTGAAGATTAATCTTTGAAAAGCAGTGATGGACAATGGACCTGTGTATTTTGAAACAGTGCAACTATGCTGACCTCCAAACAGAAATGTGTACTTTTTTCCCCAAGATATAGTAAATCCCGTCTCCTCAGCTTAAAAGTACAGTTGATGACAGCACGAAGTATCAGGAATCACATTCCCTTCTAGGTCAGTTATCCTACCATCTAGTAGGTCACCTACTAATAATAATGTTGTCTTGGATTCAATTGCTTGGAAATGAATAACACTAACTTCACATGAACTCAAACCTGAAGTGACATAAACCAAATAAATAATTCACACACAAAAATGACAAGTTTTATATACAGCATTAAAAATGGTGCTCACCAAAATTAATTTTTCTCCAATGTGAAAAGTATTCTTTGCTCTAACATTTCCTTAATTGCAGTGAAAATAGTTAATTCTCATCAATCCCAAACTAAGCAATTACCTTCAGAATCTTAAAGTGACCGTTTAAGTTAAGTCAAAAAAACTCTGTCATGTGAAAAATGCATTTGGCCCCCTGCTCATCAAATAGAATATCAGTTAGTGTCATGTGCTATGCAGATTGATATACCTCTGATGTAAAAACTGTGAATGATGGAGAAACTCAGCAGCTCTGGCAACATCTATGGAGAGAGGAATAGAGTTAATGTTTTGAATCCAATGTAGCTGGCAGCAAAATTAAATGAGAATTTAAACAAGCCATGGCCACTGCCTGAGAAGTACAGATAATTGTAGGAACAATAAAGGCCCAGATTTTGCACTCCATGGCAAAGCAACAGAAATTAATCCTTACCTAACAATCTTTGTAGTCTTGATTCCCCCTTCCACTGCACTACTTTGATTCCAGCACCAATTGAAGGGGATTTTCAACTCTTAGCAAAATTAATAGCCAGCAGATAAATCAACAGATAAATCACATTTCAGAATTCTCACGACAGTAAATCAGAAAGATTAAAAGAAAACCTGATCATTCCTCATTTTAAAATCATTTTACAGAATACAAAATAAAATTGAGGCATATATGTGGGATTAACATAGCAACTGAAATATCAAACAAACTTAAGAAAATTTAACTTTTATTATTCTAAAAACCTGTAGAAATTGTTATATGAATGAATCTCACTATCCACAAATTTAAAATGAGTTTATCAGAGCCAGATAGTTTGTTCAGATGTAAATACGAACTTAATACGTTGTTAAAAATGAAGTTGCAACACATTCAGCAAAGCATAACATTTTCAAGCGTTTTTAAAATGTGTCTAACAACACAGTAGCTCACATCAACAAAAGTGGAAGCTCAAATCAGACCAAGTGCTTCAGACGATTTCCATTTGTGAGGATCTTCAATGTTGGAAATTTTCAATTTCCACACCCTGGTGCAGCAGGAAATCACAGACCACAACTTCTGCATTTTCGTGTTCAACAACGTGTGTGTGGATGCCAGAAGTTGCTATCAGTTTCAAAGCGATACTGACAGTGAATGCTGATGGTTTTGTGATTCTTACATCAATAAAATCTGGGCCATACCACTGCAGAGTGCTATTTACAACTCTTTGGTGTCCTTAGCCATCTTGGCAGAGAATTGATCAGGATTTTTGTTTTCTAAAACTAGATAAAACATGCTGTATGCTAAATAGCACGGATGCCCAAAAGTCCAAAAACACATGATCCATCTCCATTATTGTAAATGGTCTGTTCAAATTTGGGAGTGGAGTCTGAGAGACAAAGTGAATACATGGAAAATTAACTTCACAGAACATGGCAGCAAACACTAAGTATGCAGAATTTCTATATACAGCACTCACTTCCTATGAAAAGCCAGCTTTCAGGGGTGAATTATTAGTGTCAGCTCTAACATCTGTTGCATAACGTGAATAATTATGTTCTACGCACACGATGAATCAAGGGGAGCGGGTTAATTAGTTAAGTTGCAATAACCATGATAAAAAAATGATAGTCATACTTTTTTCTTTAATTTTCTACACGTTATTTTGTTTAGGATTGGCTTGCTGTGTTTTTAATCATGAGATTTACTCCACAGAAACAAGATTTTCAGAAAAAAAACCAAAGTGCATTGTGAAGCCCTTTGGCCTCTTTGTGTAGGTGCCTTGAAATTTCAATGTTAAGTGTCTATTCAGACTAAAAGGCTGACGTTTTTCTTGTACATTAAATGTGAAAATTCCTTGTTCTCTTCAAAATAAAATTTAAGAATTAAAGACTCAATGATGACTGCCATCAATAACTTAACTTCTACATTTTTCTCCTAAGTCTTCCCAACTTTCCTTTGAACAGGATAGTTTGGATTTGCTCCCAAACTCTACCTACAACAGGCAAAGTCTATAAATGTCTAAGTACCTTGTCCACTGAAATGAAACGGCTTGGGGCTACATTAAAGATGCTGTATAAATGTATGTGTCTTCCTACAACTTTCAACTTTCATATCTGCTATAATTAACTCCCCCTTCAAATAACACACTGTGGGTGACACAGCGGCTCAGTGGTTAGTATTGCTGCCTCATAGCATCAGGGACCCTGGCAACTGTCTGTGTGGATTTGCACATGCTCCTTGTGACTGCATGGGCTTCCTCCAGGTGCTCCAGTTTCCTCCCACAGTCCAAAGATGTGTAGCCTAGTGGGCTGGCCATGCTAAATTGCTTATAGCGTCCAGGGATGTACAGACTTGGCAGATTAGCCTTGGGAAATGCAGGGTTACAGGGAGTTGGGTCAGGGTGGGATGTTCTTCGGAGGATCAGCATGACTCAATGGGCCAAATGGCCTGCTTCCACACTGTAGAGGTTGTATGATTCTATGAACTGCTACAGACTTCTCTGTCTTTGCAATCTACCCTTTACTGTCCAAATCTTGAAATATGTGATTGCTTGCCAAATCTGTGCCCATCTCTCCCACTACCCTATGCTTAAAGCTTTCCAATCAAGTTTCTATACTACCACATTTTGAAATGGGCCTCATCAAAATCTAGAATGACATCTTCTGTGACTTTGAGAGTGGTGCATTATTCCTCCTTATTCTTCTCAATCTATCTGGAGTTTTTGACATAATTGACTGCACCACCCTCCTCCACTATAATCCAACAGCCCTTTCCTGGCTCCTTAGAACATAGAACAGTACAGCACAGGAAGAGGCCCTTCAGCCCATCATGTCTACACCAACCATGAAGCCATTCTAAACCAATCCCATCTGGCTGCACATGGTCCACATCCCTTTATTCCTTGCCTGCTGTGTGTCCATCTAAATGCCTCCTAAACATTTCTAGCACCTCCCCTGGCAGCACATTCCAATGTAAAAAACTTGCCTCACCCATCTCCTTTAAAATTGTCCCTTCTTCCATTTTAAAGTTTTATATAGCTGCAACATGATTTGCCAACTTTTATACTCAATGCCCCCACTGATTAAGGCAAGCATGCCGTACACCTTCTTTACCACCATATCCACTTGTGTGGTCACTTTCAGGCCGCTACGGACTTGCATCCCATGATCCCTCTGTTTCTCAATGTTCCTAACGGTCCTGTCATCTACTGCATACTTCTGTCTTGCGTTTGACCTTGCAAAATGTATCACCTCACACTCCAGATTAAAATCCATCTGCAATTTCTCAACTTCAGTCCTGAGAAAGGGTCACCAGGCCAGAAACGTTAACTCTGATTTCTCTTCAGAGATGCTGCCAGATCTGCTGAGCTTTTCCAGCAACTTCTATTTCTGATTTACAGCATCCGTAGTTCTTTTGGTTTTTATCCACTAATTTTAATGTCATCTGCAAACTTACTAATCAGACAACCTGCATTTTCATCCAAACCATTTATATTTATTACAAACAGCAGAGGTCCCAGTACTGATCCTTGCAGAACACCAATGGTCCAGACCTCCAGTCAGAAAAATACCCCTCCACAACTTCCCTCTGTCTTCTATGACCTCTGTCCAGCCAGACAATCTCCTGCAATGACTTCTCTGTCCAGCACCATTACCCTGGCACCCTTAAGGATCAACCTGTTCACCCATCACACTTGTACCCACTCACCTACGTTTGGTCTAGGTTCAGACTCAAAACTAAAATTAGCTAACCCTCAGCTCTGTAACATCTAACAACCTTACAAACCTCCAAAATCTGTGGTCCTTCAACTCTGCCTACTAACTCATCCCTAGTAACTTTCATCGCTCAAATGGCAGACATGCCAGATTCCAAATCTCTTCACCTCTCTCCTTCTTAAAATATATTTTTGACTAGGTTGCTCTCATATCCTCTTCATGACTCAATAACAAGTTCTGTCTGATAAATGGAGCTGGCTAAGCTTGGGGTTTTCCTTTCGAGCAGAAGGCTGAGAGGTAGCCTGATTGAGGTGTATAAGATTACGAAGGGAATGTACAAAGTGGTTAAAAGCAGCTGTTCTCCTTAATCAAAAGGTCAATAATAAGGTGGCATAATTTTAAGGTGGAAGGTAAGAGATTTAGAAAGGAATTGAGGAAAATCTTAATCTGGAATGCACTATCTGGCAAGGTTGTTAAGGCAGGAAACCTCATAACCTCTAAAAAGTACTGGATGGGAAATGTCACAACATTCAAAGCTATGGGCAAAGTGCTGGAAAATGGGACTATTATAGATTTTGAGTAGTTTTTGTCAGTGCAGACTTGATGGGTCAAAGGATCTTTTCTATACTCTACGATTCAATGAACTTTCTATCAAAATGCCCTGGGATGGTTTTCTACATTAAAAGCACTGCGTACATGCATGTTAGTATTGCATTGCTAAAAATAATTAGCTTCTCACACTAGGCATTGTTGGCAAAAACCTACTGCCTGTCACTCTGTGTGCTGTATGCCGGAGCATGAACATAGTCTGTTATTCAGTTGTAATGTTGATATAATCAACTGATTCTGTCTCCTCTTTTCCTACATAGGATTTTGTGCCTCACCACATAGGATGTCAAACACCAGTTTAAATTAGAAGAATTAGGTGGCCTACACTTCAAGGTCTCCGTCAATGCTAGAACCAATCACTTAGATATGTGGTTCATCACTTCTGAAGGCGGGTGGGAGCGGAATTCAACCTCATGCTGTATTACTGATCTGGAGATTCTGGTAGAATATAAATATCTCACTCAATCCTCCATGTGTTCATGCACACATTTTCAAGAAAAGTCACCAAATACTATTCAAGAGCCAGAGCCTAATTCGCTATTAGCTATGGATACAGAGACCAGCTGTAGTGTTTCAACCATGACTCAGGTGCTGACAGCTAACTCAGTACAGGCTAGAGGTTGAATTTTACCAGCCAAGTGTCAATTTCAGGGAGTTACATTAAGGATTTCTGTCTTTGAGCTCTAGCAGGTTTCACAATTCTCTGCTGATCATCTCATTCTCTATGCACCATGCTTCCATGGCGCCATTCTCACAATATTTTTTGAAAAGCAGCAGTGGAAGTACTCACTGTTGCTGGGACCCCTACTGCCATACCATAAGTAAATCCAATCTGTCCACCAGTTCAAATGCTGCAAGCCACTAACTGTCATTGACAGGGTGTTGCTGCACAATTCTAAAGGACATGGCTGAGGAAGGTTGGGATGTAGGGGTTTTAGCACCCCACTTCGCCAACAGGGACCTGGAATTGTGTACAGGAGGGTGCTCTTTGCTGAGGACCACCAGAAGTGACCATGGCACCAAATCCTGCCAGCCTGGTCTGAAGTTGCCACCTGGGTCAATGCTGTGTCAACAGTCCTCAGGAATGGTTAGCAATGGAGGAAGAGGTTATGGTCTTACTGTGCTCCGCAAGGTAAGTGCTATCTTCTCCTACTACTATTCCGCCTCGGGAGCCTACAGACAATGGCATAAACATGGATTTCACCAGTTTCAAAATCTCCCCACTCCTGGCCTCATCCCATGGCCAATCCTCCCTCTCATGCCCACCTCCTTGACCTGACACAACCTGTCCATCTTCTCCCCGACCTGTCCACTCCACCTATCCTACTGACCAATCCCCACCACTCCCTACCTGCACTCACCTATCACCATCCCACCTACATTCCCCAGCCCCATCCCTCCTCTCTCTACTTATTTCTCAGCTTGCTTCCCCTTCCCATTTCTGAAGAAGGGTCCCGAACCGAAACGTCAACTTTCCTGCTCCTCTGATGCTGCCTGGCTTGCTGTGTTCCTTCAGCTCCACACTGTGTTATATCTGCAGATCTTGGGACTGTGTATGTAATGGGAGCGAAAGGGAAAAAAAAAACCTGCCGAGGACACAAAGCTGGCACAAGTGAAACTTGATTGTAAATTCAATCATCATATTATTAAATTTATGCTCAGTTTTCATCACCAGCTGTGACTAACTGTAAATGGAGCTGCAGCTACAAAAATTAAGTTAGAGAAGCTAGCCATCCTTAGCACTCTATAATGTTCTAACCCTGTATGAATGACATTTATCCTTTCCATGATATCCATACTAGCATGAAACTTTGTCACTATTGAATGAGGGAGCATCAGATGTTGTAAAGGCTTCTATCAGTTTGCAACCTGAACTTTTATTAAGCAACAGAGCATATGAACATCAAACATTGTTAGGATTACAAAGGGGATGTTAGCCTCCATATCATCAAAACATTTCGTCAGTAAAAGATGACTTCACACAGTTTCATTGAATGAAGCGCAAAAAGAAGTACTGCTTGTATTGCTTTGGCCAATGTTGCTGGGTTGTAGGATGATGGAGGTGCTGTTCCTTCCGAAGAATGTCTTCATTTTCCTACCTGGTACAATTCATGGCTTCACGTATCCCTAATGTACATCACATAGCCTTGTTGCACCCTCAAGCTGTCTGCAAAGCATTCCAAGATTAAGCAGCATCCTTTCTGTACTGTGGCCAAACCGCAAACGTGGCCTGCATGGAAACTTCATTGGGAGGAAACATCATATAGCCCTTGCTTGCTCCAGTGTAAGAAAGTGATGCATTTCAGATGTGCTGGACATGAGGACATGGCATTCTGACTGTCACGTCTAACCAGGTATAGTGCCACTGCCGCTCTCTCATCTGCAAGTCATTCGACGAGTGACTGGGGATCTCCTGCATCTTCGCTGCATTATAACAGCATCTTTGGCTGGAAATACCGAATTAGACGGTTACACCACACCTGCTAGATGTCGATGTTGATCTTGAGATTTCAGACACATGCATTGCTCACTCATTCCTGCGAACATTCTTAGTGCAGCAGCCACAGAGATGACACCAGCTTTTGTGCCTGGATTCACTGGAGATGATTCCAAGAGCCTATGTTGGCAACATCAGAAACAAAGCAGTTCCTCAGTAATGTGATCATTTACACAGTCAAAGCACTCACGGAAGGGCAATGAGATGCCTCCACTTGTACCTGTACATCATTGACCTGAATCAAATGTATACTACTCAAACCATTTGGCACATATACAGTTACAGATTGCACACTTGGTCTGTGTGGGCCTGGACGCACTGGACCTGCAGGTCTGATTGTGGCCCATTTCCTGTACTAATGGGCCCAAGCAGCCAAGCATCCAATGCGCCCAAGCCCCTGGACTGATATTGGATGATGTCCTTGACTTATTCTGCCAGTGCAACTCCATTTACAGTAATCTCCTTTGACTTGACTGAGGACCACTCCCGGCATTGCAACATTGCTCTTGGTTGAAGCTTGGCACATAAGCTGGTGACATTTGCTACAGGTGTGACATTGACGCAGCCCAATGTTGTAGCAACATGTTCACCTCATCGTTCCCCAACCCCGCACCGCCCGCTTCTATCTCCTCCCCAAAATCCACAAACCTGAATGCCCCGGTCGACCCATTGTCTCCGCCTGCTCCTGCCCCACCGAACTCATCTCCACCTACCTAGACTCCATTTTCACCCCCTTGGTCCAGCAACTCCCTACCTACGTCCGTGACACCACCCACGCCCTCCACCTCCTCCAGAACTTCCAATTCCCCGGTCCCCAACACCTCATTTTTACTATGGACGTCCAGTCCCTATACACCTGTATTCCCCATGCTGATGGCCTAAAGGCCCTCCGCTTCTTCCTGTCCCGCAGAACTGACCAATCCCCCTCCACCGACACCCTCAACCACTTAGCCGAACTCGTCCTCACCCTCAACAACTTTTCTTTCAATTCCTCCCACTTCCTACAGACAAAGGGGGTGGCCATGGGTACCCGCATGGGCCCAAGCTATGCCTGCCTCTTTGTAGGTTACGTGGAACATTCCCTCTTCCTTACCTACACTGGCCCTGAACCCCACCTCTTCCTCCGTTACATTGATGACTGCATTGGCGCCGCCTCGTGCTCCCACGAGGAGCTCGAACAGTTCATCCACTTCACCAACACCTTCCACCCAAACCTGAAGTTCACCTGGACCATCTCCAACACTTCTCTCTCCTTCCTGGACCTCTCTGTCTCCATCTCGGGCAACCACCTAGAAACCGAGGTCCATTTCAAGCCCAATGACTCCCACAGCTACCTGGAATACACCTCCTCCCACCCACCCTCCTGCAAAAATGCCATCCCCTATTCCCAATTCCTTCCCCTCTGCCGCATCTGCTCCCAAGATGAGACATTCCACTCCCGTACATCTCAGATGTCCTCATTCTTCAAGGACCGCAACTTCCCCCCAACAGTGGTCGAGAACACCCTCGACCGTGTCTCCCGCATTTCCCGGAACACATCCCTCACGCCCCGTCCCCGCAATAATAACCAAAAAAGAATCCCCCTAGTCCTCACATACCACCCCACCAACCTCCGGATCCAACGCATCATCCTCAGACACTTCCGCCATCTGCAATCAGACCCCACCACCAAAGACATTTTTCCCTCCCCACCCTTATCTGCCTTCCGGAAGGACCACTCCCTCCGCGACTCCCTTGTCCGCTCCACACTCCCCTCCAGCCCCACCACACCCGGCACTTTTCCCTGTAACCGCAGAAAGTGCTACACCTGCCCCCACACCTCCTCTCTCACCCCAATCCCAGGCCCCAAGAAGACTTTCCACATCAGGCAGATGTTCACCTGCACATCTGTCAATGTGGTATACTGCATCCGCTGTACCCGTTGTGGCTTCCTCTACATCGGGGAAACCAAGCGGAGGCTTGGGGACCGCTTTGCAGAACACTTACACTCGGTTCACAACAAACAACTGCACCTCCCAGTCGCGAACCATTTCAACTCCCCCTCCCATTCCTCAGATGACATGTCCATCCTGGGCCTCCTACAATGCCACAGTGATGCCACCCGAAGGCTGCAGGAACAGCAAATCATATTCAGCCTGGGAACCCTGCAGCCCAATGGCATCAATGTGGATTTCACAAGCTTCAAAATCTCCCCTCCCCCAACCGCATCCCAAAACCAGCCCAGCTCACCTCCACCTCCCTAACCTGTTTTTCCTCTCACCTATCCCCTCCTCCCACCTCAAGCCACACCCCCATCTCCTATCTACCAACATCATCCCGCCCTCTTGACCTGTCCGTCCTCCCTGGACTGACCTATCTCCTCCCTAGCCCCCTACCTACACTCACCTCCATCCCTGCCTCTTCGACTTGTCTGCCTCCTCTCCACCTATCCTCTCCTCTATCCATCCTCTATCCGCCTCCCCCTCTCTCCCTATTTATTTCAGAACCCTCTTCCCCTCCCCCATTTCTGATGAAGGGTCTAGGCCCGAAACGTCAAGTTTTCCTGCTCCTATGATGCTGCTTGACCTGCTGTGTTCATCCAGCCCCAAGCTTGTTATCTCGAATTCTCCAGCATCTGCAGTACCTTTTATCTCCTTCACTCCTTGACTGCTTGTTGCTGGCAAATATGACTGGCTGCATGTCTTTGTGTCTGAGGTGAAAGGCAAGGTAAAAGCACTATGAGAACGCAAGTTCTGAATGAGGTGGCAATGTGTAAAAAGGCAAGGCAAGGCAAGGCAGAGATGCTGTGAACATTACAGCAGGCACAAAGTAAGCAAACACTAACAAACCAACTAAGAGCCTGTAATGCACCATGGCCTGATGCATGAAACAGGTGCGAGAACCTGTATACAAGGCAGCCTGACAGCAGCATTACAATGCAACATGCTAGTGTGCTCCAAAATACAGTAATGAAGTGGATAACAGTATTGAAACTAGTCAGATATGCACCATAATGATATGGTGAGGCTGGCATGTGTTCAATGCCAACTTCTGTGGATGAAGGATGTAGGTGGTTGCTGCCTATGGAGCATGCCCTGGCATGTTGGGGAACGCTGCCTAAGGAGAAGGCCTAGAGGAGCAAGTGGAGAGCTGGAGTCATCAGGTGCCTGCTCAGACTTTCATGTTGAGAACTGCTGCCATCTAGTTTCTCTCTACTTCTGTGGAGAATCGTAAATTACATACAAATGAGGTGAGAATAAGCAACAATGAGATATAAATGCATACGTGTAAGTCTGTCGCTTTTCACTAGCAAGACTCTTGTCTCATTATTGGGTGGAAAACTGTACCTTTTTCTCAAGTCATCAAGAATCTCATTTTCTCCAACCCTGCTATATTTCACCAACTGTCATGTCACCATTGTCCATGCCGTTCAATGTCTGGGAAGATTCTGCCCCAGAGCCAGGGTCTTACTGGTGTACAGCCTGCCCTCTTACGGAGCACAGCGACAACCCCAGGTTGCATTTTCAACAAGAGCACATCTCTGTAGCCAGATCCACATTACGAAATCAAACAGCACTTTACAACACCTGCAGAAAAAAAGTGAGCATCTGCTGCCGCCTAAAAAGCTCGATTTCAAAACACAGCACAATGACAAGTGGACGACTACACCATTGGCTGCTGTTTTATAATATGAAAGTAGTTGGCAATGTTTCAGAAGCGAACATATCAATAAATCATAATAGCATGCAATTTACAACAGAGGGCTCCATCTGTGTTAATTTTGCAACTCTAAAGTAACATAACATGGTCTTAACATGCAACTTCTTTGTACTCAGCTGCTAATAATGTTTCCATAAATTTGCTGTAATTATGTCATAGACAATTTTTAAAGTGTTATTTTACTAACTGCACAGTCTTCAGCTAGCCATTTAACACAAAATCATTAAAAGTACAGTACATCAAAAACTACAGCATAGCCAAAAAAAATTGGAGTGAATAAATCAGACTGTGCTGGTAAGACTTTATTGTTGCGGTGACATGCCACTGGAGAGAGGCAGAGGCAGAGGTGTGGCCCACAGGAAAATGCAGACTGGTCAATGTTTTCTGATTTGTCCACATAGTTAAGTTCATTTCTTTTTGATCCTATATCTGGACATACTAAAGAATTAAAGAATTTTCAGTTCTGAGGAAGGGTCACTAGACCCAAAATGTTTACTTTTTTTTTCCGCAGATGCTGCCAGACTTGCTGAGCCTTTCCAGCATTTTCTGTTTTTGTTAAGGAATTTTCAGCGCTCGTTCAAGGTTTTAAAAGACTCTCAATGGAATACTCCATGACCCAGAAGGCACGCAGAGACATGACCTGCTTCTAGCAATTCCAATCCAGCCACAGACTTGAGAATGACAAATTAAAATCTATGAATGATGGCTAAATGCCTTAAATAAAGGCAGAATCTTCTGAAAATGCACGGGTCCATCAGTATCTGAAAGTTCCACATTCCATCTGGTGAGATCGGAAAACAAGAAATGAGAAAGGATCTCATCCAAAACATTATTCTGCCTTTTCCTCTTTCAAACACTGAGGGTAAAACTCACTACCACCGTTGTACTTAATATTTACTACACAGGAATGACCAAGCTAACAATTTTGTTTACTCCTTTCTTCTAGAGAAAGTAACTGCAAAGCACTGCTTTTTAAGTATTTTTTCTTCTATTCTGGGTTAGTTTTCATCCTGGTAATGCCCAATGCTAGAAAATGACCAATCAGGCCAATTATTTATAGAAATATTTACAGCATGTTTTATTCCACATGGTCAACATCTAGAATTAGAAGACAAGGCATACTGCACAGCATTGAGCGGCCATGGGCACAGAGCATGATTTTCTTAGTTTCAGGAAGGCTATTAATAAAACAAAATGCCAAAATCTATGTTCAATATTCCTCCCTCTTGCAATATCTGTGAATCTTGGTCCATCAGATGGCCAATTTAAGGCTTGAGTGATATCTTTTAACTGTAATGTGAAGACGTGAAAATGTTCAGGCATCTTCACAAGTAGTTAGTGTGTTAAAGATGATTTATAGACATTCCCAGGGCACTAGGATCGGGGTTCAAGGAAGAGTTTCAATTATTATTGTTGCTATTGCTGGGATAACCGAGCAATGAATCTTACAGTCTGGCAGCTATAGAGAAGAGGTCAAGAGTCCAGCCCACAATCTGGGAATGAGATTGCATGGCTCAAATAGATAGTCTGTGGATTGGAGAAGAATTGGGAAAGGAATTGGCAGCAATGTGGTGGATTTGAGAGCCACCAGCTTAATATCAGACAAACTGAGAGACTGATTATGCACGTTTAAAATATGCTGGGTATATGTCTGACTCTTTCCATTCAGTAGTAGTAGTCGTCGTGGGGAATAAAGAAATGGTACAAGAACTGAATAGGTACTTTGATCAATCTTCAAAGAGGAAGACACTAGTAGCATATCAGGACTCCAAGAGTCCGGGGCACAGATGAGTGCTGTGCTCATCACCAAGAAGTTGTTAGGGAAGCTGAATTCTTTGAGGAGATAACAAGAAAGTTAGACAAAGAGCCAGTGCACATGATCTATTTGGGTTTCCTGAAGGCCTATTACAAGATGCCACTAAGGAAGCTGCTAAATAGGATAAAAGCCCATAGTGGTAGGGGCAAGTTAATGGCATGGACAGAGGATTGGCTGACTGGCAGAAGGCAGAGAATGGGGACAAAGGGGTCTTTTTCAGGAGACCGCCTGTGACTACTGGAGTTCTGCAGGGGTCAGTGTTGAAACCACAACTATTTACGTTATACATTAACGATCTGGATGAAGGAATGGAGGGCATTATTGCTGGGTTGTAGATGACAGAAAGAAGGTGGAGGGACAGGTAGTGTTGAGAAGACAGAGGCTGCAGACATACATGGACAGGCTAGGAGAGTGGGCAAAGATGTGGCAGAAGGAAAACAATGTGGGAAACGGCTTCTTCCCGGCCATTATTAGACCGATGAATGGACTCTCTAGCCTCAAATAATGCTGATCTTGCTAACATTGATCTTGCCTAGTGTATGCCCTGTGCAATATAACCTGTATGCCTCTGTCTATGTCTTTTTTGATCTATATATCCTTGCTTACAATGATCTGCCTGTGCTGCTCCTAAACAAAGTGTTTCACTCTACTTCAGTACACATGACAATTAATCAAACAATCAATCAACTGTGAGGTTATGCACTTTGGAGGAAGAATAAAGGTGTAGGTTTTTTTCTAAATGGGGAAAGGCTTCAGAAATCTGAAGCACACGGGGATTAGGAGTGCTAAATCTGAATTCACCTAAGGTTAACATGCAGGTTCAATTGTCAGTTTGTAAAGCAAATGCAATGTTGGCATTCATTCCGAGGGGGCTGGAATACAAGAGCAAAGGTGTACTGCTGAGGCTGTATAAGGCCCAGACCGTATCTGAAATAGTAAGAGTAGTTTGAGCCCTGTATCTAAGGAAGGACTTCCTCACCTTGGAGGGGATACAGAGGAAGTTCAGAAGAACTATTTCAGAAAAACTATCGTGGGACTGAAGGGTTTGTCATATGAGAAACTGTTGAGGACTCTGGGTATGTACACAATGGAGTTTAGAAGGATGAGAGGAGACCTGATTGAAACTTACAGAATACTGTGAGGTCTGGATAAAGTGGACATGGAGATGATGTTTCCATTAGTAGGAGAGACTAGGACCTGAAGGCACAGCCTCAGAGTGAAGGGATGACTCTTTAGAACTGAGATAAGCCGAATTTCTTCAGCCAGAGTATGTGAATGTGTAGAATTCACTGCCACAGAAGGTTGTGGACACCAAGGGGAGGCAATGGCCTAATGGTATTATCGCTGAACTGTTAATCCAGAGACCCAGATAACATTCTGGGGAACCTGGGTTCAAATCCCGCCATGGCCGATGGTGGAATTTGAATTCAATAAATATCTGGAATTAAGAATCTAATGATGACCCATAAGACATAGGAGTGGAAGTAAGGCCATTCGGCCCATCAAGTCCACTCCACCATTTAATCATGGCTGATGGGCATCTCAACTCCACTTACCCGCACTCTCCCCGTAGCCCTTGATTCCTTGCGAGATCAAGAATTTATCAATCTCTGCCTTGAAGACATTCAACGTCCCGGCCTCCACTGCGCTCCGTGGCAATGAATTCCACAGGCCCACCACTCTCTGGCTGAAGAAATGTCTCCTCATTTCCATTCTGAATTGACCCCCTCTAATTCTAAGGCTGTGCCCACGGGTCCTAGTATCCCCACCTAACGGAAACAACTTCCCAGCGTCCACCCTTTCTAAGCCATGCATTATCTTGTAAGTTTCTATTAGATCTCCCCTCAACCTTCTAAACTCTAATGAATACAATCCCAGGATCCTCAGCCGTTCATCGTATGTTAGGCCTACCATTCCAGGGATCATCTGTGTGAATCTCCGCTGGACACGCTCCAGTGCCAGTATGTCCTTTCTGAGGTGAGGGGCCCAAAATTGGACACAGTATTCTAAATGGGGCCTAACTAGAGCTTTATAAAGTCTCAGAAGCACATCCCTGCTTTTATATTCCAACTCTCTTGTGATAAATGACAACATTCCATTCGCTTTCTTAATCACAGACTCAACCTGCAAGTTAACCTTTAGAGAATCCTGTACTAGCACTCCCAGATCCCTTTGTACTTCGGCTTTATGAATTTTCTCACCGTTCAGAAAATAGTCCATGCCTGTATTCTTTTTTCCAAGGTGCAAGACCTCACATTTGCTCACATTGAATTTCAGCAGCCATTTCCTGGACCACTCTCCTAAACAGTCTAAATCATTCTGCAGCCTCCCCACCTCCTCCATACTACCTGCCTGTCCACCCAACCTCGTATCATCAGCAAACTTCGCCAGAATGCCCCCAGACCCTTCATCCAGATCATAAATATATAAAGTGAACAGCTGCGGCCCCAACACTGAACCCTGCGGGACACCACTTGTCACCGGTTGCCATTCTGAAAAAGAGCCTTTTATCCCAACTCTCTGCCTTCTGTCAGACAGCCAATCCTCAATCCATGCCAGTAACTCACCTCGAACACCATGGGCCCTCACCTTACTCAGCAGCCTCCCGTGAGGCACCTTATCAAAGGCCTTTTGGAAGTCTAGATAGATAACATCCACTGGGTTTCCTTGGTCTAACCTACTTGTTACATCTTCAAAGAATTCTAACAGGTTTGTCAGACACGACCTCCCTTACTAAATCCATGCTGACTTGTTCTAATCCGACCCCGCACTTCCAAGAACTTAGAAATCTCATCCTTAACGATAGATTCTAGAATTTTACCAACAACCGAGGTTAGGCTAATCGGCTAACCTTTTTTCCTTGATCCTTTCTTAAACAAGGGGGTGACAACAGCGATTTTCCAATCTTTTGGGACTTCTCCTGACTCCAGTGACTTTTGAAAGATCACAACCAACGCCTCTGCTATTTCCTCAGCCACCTCCCTCAGAACTCTAGGATGCAGCCCATCGGGGCCAGGAGATTTATCAATTTTTAGACCTTTTAGCTTTTCTAGCGCTTTCTCTTTTGTAATGCCTACCATACTCAACTCTGCCCCCTGACTCTCCTTAATTGTGTGAAGATATTCAATGGTGACTTGCTGTTTCAATACTGTGCAATATCTAAAGAGTGATTTGGCATAATGGAGCCACCTAAAATCACAGATGTTGAAAACATTCTCTTGGACTGAGATAACTTCATCCCCCTTATCGTTAACACTCAATTTCAAAATCAACCAAAACACCTTTCAAAAAAGAAAAGCTATCTAGACTGATAGAAGTCATCAATCTATTCATGATCTCTCTGCCATACTAACATCTCTCTATGATCGAACAGCAAGATTTATTCTCCATGCCAAGCAATCTAACTTATGCCTCCCTCAGACACAGTTTAAAGAATAACTTTCACTGTCGGGAACAATTTTAACTAAAGTACAAGTTAATTGATTTTTTGTCTTAAAATACAACGAGATCTTGATCAGGTGGGGCAACGGGCCAAGGACTGACAGATAAAGTTTAATTTAGATAAATGTGAAGTGTTGCATTTTGGTAAGACAAACCAGGGCAGGATTTATATAGTTAATGGTAGTGCCCTGAGGAGTGTTGTCAAACAGAGAGACTTAGGCGTTCAGGTACACAGTTCCTTGAAACTGGCATCCTAGGTAGACAGGGAGATGAAGAAGGCATTTGGCACACTTGTGTTCATTGGTCAGAGCACTGAGTATAGGAGTTGGGACATCATGTTCCACTGTACAGGACTTTGGTGAGGTCACTTTTGCATTACTGCATACACTTCTGGTCATCCTGCGATAGAAAGGACATTACTAAATTGGAAAGGGTGCAGAAAAGATTTACCAGAATGTTACCAGGTCTGAAAGATTTGAGTTATAAGGAGAGGCTGGATAGGCTGGGGCTTTCTTCCCTGGAGCAGAGGAGGTTGAGTGGTGACCTTATAGAGATTTATAAAATCATGAAAGGCATAGATATGGTGAATAGAAAAGGTAAGGGAGTTCAAAACTAGAGGGCATGGATTTAAGTTGAGAGGGCAAAGAGTTAAAAGGGACTTGAAGGGCAACTTTTTCACACAGAAGGGTGGTGCCTCTATGGAATGAACTGCCAGAGGAAGTGGTAGATGCAGGTACAGTTACAATATTTAAAAGACATTTAGACAGGTACATGAACAGGAAAGGTTTGGACACAGGAGTAAAATTAACAAACACTGTACACAAATGGTGGTAGAAGTTTGGAACTCTTTTCTATAAGTGGCAAATTGATGCTTCAATTTTAATTTTAAACCTGCAACTGATAGATTTTTGTTAAGTTGGGGCAAAGGTTAAAGACATAGGGTTAAGATGCAGATCTGCCATGACTTCACTGTATGAACTGAGAGGCTGAATGGCCTCATGTGTTTATTTGTTCTTATATTTTAATACTTATTTTTCAGATATCACCACACGACTTAAACAGAATCCCTTCTCACCAATAAGATTTTTTTATTATAATGAACAACAGACATCAAATAAATTTTCACAAATATTCTGAAAATTGATAAGAACATTTATACATTATCCACTTTTTTTTCCAAAAACATATCTCTTATCATTTCCAATGCAAAAAAAGGTTCTTATGATAACTCAGAAGTTCAACCAATTACAGACGAAAGAATGTTAAAAGTGTAGCTACCCCGAGAAGAAAATCACTTTCTAAATAGATCAGCAAAACAGTTACTTTGTCTTCTAACAAAGGCCTTGTCATCTAAGTACAGATATATGCCTGTTAAAGTTAGCCACACACATCGTTAAAGAGTACGGGGTCCAATAAATCCTGAGTGACACCGGAAGAGGGAACTTTGTTGTGATGTACTGAAGCTGAACACACCCTCAGTTCACTGTGTTTAACCACTGCAGCTCTTTTTTTTTAATTAAAAGGGCTTTAAATGCAGTGACATCTGCACTTAGTCTTTCTGGCTCCACAACAGCCATCACATTGTTAACCATCTGTGGAGCATTAGCCCTGTCATGCCCATTATCTTGTTACAACCCTTTTTCTCAAATTCAACCAACTGAATCTAGCTCATAGAACCATAGGTCCAAGGGCAGCTGAACTTTAAATCCCTCACCATTTGGATCAGCAATTTTTAGAACATGCCCTGCTCAGCAATTAATTTTTATTTGCTCAGGACCTGTCATTTTTCCATGTCTGCAAAGAAGAAATTACTTATTTATAGCCTGCTACAGTAGCAGTATCAGTCAAATAAAATAATGCCAATTTCTGGGAAAAATTTTTTCATGAGATTTGTACCCTTTATGAATGGTTTTAGCCAATTCCCATTTGACTTTTCAGAGTAGAAATGGCCTGAAGAACTGGAACTATTCAAGAATTAATTCATTCCTCAATAATGTACAATAATTTTCCTCTCCATGGAAATGCAGTGAATACTGACTACTTAAGTTAAAATGAACTAGAAATTGTACGTTCTGCTCAATTCCAGTTCATTAATACCTTCTTTACACTTTAGACAAAGGCACTGCGCTGCCTTGGGAATCAGAGGCAGGAAAACAGGATTTGAGAACTAATAAGGTGTGACAAACAGAGACTAAATCTCAAATTTCAATGTGGATTAAGCATATTCAATGCATCATCTACATAACATGATCTGTGATCTTTTAAGTGCCTTGGTGATTCTTCTGGATAAATAAACTTTGAAGCTGATGTTTAAGCATATATTTATTGAAAGATAAATCAGAAAGACAATCATAACTGAATGCATTTCTGTTTTTAAAACAAACAGCTAAGTGATGTATTGATTTAGGCAATCATGGTTTCTAATTTGAACCAATTCTCAACTTCAGCCAAAACATTGGACAAATCAAGCATTTCTCCTCAAAATGGCAGATAAAACAAAATCTAAGGAAGAGGTCAACCCAGATCACCTTCTTTTGCATTGCCACTGTAACAAGGAGGAAATGACAGACACATAAATAGAAGCCTGCTCGCCTCTCAGCCAAACAGTTTTGTTTCTATTTCTCTTTCTCCCTAGTCCCTATATATTTTCTCTCTCTTCCACCTGGGAGGGAACATAAAACTCAGTTACATTACTAGATGATTACATGTGAGAAGGGTCCTTTGGACCATCTTACTTCATCCAGCTAGAAACGCCCAATGTTACCCAATTACAACATCTAAGTGTTTCCTAAACAATCCCAAGGCTTCCACTACTCCACTTCATAATCCATTCCTTGTGTGAGAATGAGAGTTAAGAATGACTCCTTGGCGTCTGCCACACATTAATCCTTTACTAATTTAAACCTAAGTTACTATGTCCTGTGAGGCAGGTTCGTTCAGTCGGCTAGATATTTAGTGCACAGTTCGACTTTGGGGCTGTCTCCTCTCACCTTGGCCCTAAGAGTGGAAGGCAATGACAAAAACTGCCAAGGAAGTTGGTTCAGAATGAAGCATGGGAACGGAAATAGACAAGGAGTTGCCTTTAAACAGCACCGAGACCCACTCCCCTACCCTACTGCTGTCATACTATCACAAGTTAGTTTTAAGATTCCACATTTTCTTTGTCCACACAATTGATCTTACACACCAGAAATAGAACAAAGAACAAAGAACAAAGAAAACTTACAGCCCAGGAACAGGCCCTTCGGCCCTCCAAGCCTGTGCCGATCCAAATCCACTGTCTAAACCTATCGCCCAATTCCTAAGGATCTGTATCCCTCTGCTCCCCACCTACTCGTGCATCTGTCCAGACGCACCTTAAATGAATCTACCGTGCCTGCCTCTACTACCTCTGCTGGCAACACGTTCCAGGCACCTACCACCCTCTGTGTAAAGTACCTTCCGCGTGTATCCCCCTTAAACTTTTCTCCTCTCACCTTGAACACGTGACCCCTCGTTATTGAATCCCTCACCCTGGGAAAAAGCTTATCTCTACCAACCCTGTCTATACCCTTCATGATTTTGAAGACCTCAATCAGGTCCCCCCTCAATCTCCTTTTTTCTAATGAAAACAATCCTAACCTACTCAACCTCTCTTCATAGCTAGCACCTTCCATACCAGGCAACATCCTCGTAAACCTTCTCTGTACCCTCTCCAAAGCTTCCACATCCTTTTGGTAATGTGGCGACCAGAACTGTACACAGTATTCTAAATGCGGCCGAACCAAAGTCTTGTACAATTTTAACATGACCTGCCAGCTCTTATACTCAATACCCCGTCCGATGAAGGCAAGCATACCATATGCCTTCTTGACCACTCTATCCACCTGTGCAGCCACCTTCAGGGTACAATGGACCTGAACGCCCAGATCTCTCTGCTCATCAACTTTTCCCAAGGCTCTTCCGTTTACAGTATAGTTCGCTCTAGAATTAGACCTCCCAAAATGCATCACCTCACACTTGCCCGGATTGAACTCCATCTGCCACTTCTCCGCCCAACTCTCCAGTCTATCTATATTCTCCTGTATTCTTTGACAATCCCCAACGCTTTCTGCTACTCCCCCAATCTTCGTGTCATCTGCAAACTTACTGATCAGACCATTTATGCCCTCTTCCAGATCATTTATGTATATCACAAACAACAGTGGCCCCAGCACTGATCCCTGTGGAACAGCATTGGTCACCTTTCTCCATTTCGAGAAACTCCCTTCAACTACTACTCTCTGTCTCCTGTTGCTCAACCAGTTCTTTATCCACCTAGCTAGAACACCCTGCACACCATGTGACTTCACTTTCTCCATTAGTTTACGATGGGGAACCTTATCAAACGCCTTACTAAAGTCCATGTAGATGACAACTACAGCCCTTCCTTCATCTGTCAACTTGGTCACTTCCTCCAAGAACTCTATTAAGTTAGTAAGGTATGATCTCCCCTGCACAAAACCATGTTGCCTATCACTGATAAGCCCATTCTTTCCCAAATATAAATAGATTCTATCCCTCAGTACCTTCTCCAGCAACTTTCCCACCACTGACGTCAGGCTTACTGGTCTGTAGTTACCTGGAATATCCCTACTACCCTTCTTGTACAGGGGTATCTGTGGTAAACTTCCTGCACTTGAATGGTGAGACTCAACACCTCCAACAATTCAGGTGGTTAAGATGAATGCAAGATCGGTCTGTTGCTGGCATTGTGGCATCCTTCGGGCAAGTAAGAGATCTACAACCATACACCTAACCTAATAAAAACTAAATATGGCAGATGCTGTAAATCTGAAATAAAAACAGTGTCGGAGAAACTAGCAGGTCTGGCAGCATGTGAGGTGAGAAACAGAAATATCATTTCAAGTCCAACATGACATTCAACAACATATCTAACCTATTTGGAAATACTGATAGCTGGCTCTGCCTCAACCACTATCATTCTACAGCATTACAACTCCTTCATATACTTAAAACAAAAGCTTGATTTTCCTCATACGTCGGCTCCTCAATTGCTGGAAACAGTCCGTCAGTTCCTATCCGCTCTGTTCCATCTGGATTCATCTCCACCAAATAATGTTCCCCATTCTAAAAGAAATAGCCCTAGTTTATGAATATTCATATTTCCTTAGATTAGGTTGCATCTGAGTGAGTCTGCACTGTATCTTGTTGCTTTAACAGTCTTCCTTTTCTATCGGTTCCTCCATGTCGATTGGGTCACCAGAACCCCTGATCTTCTTCCTGGCCATCACACCTCATGTCCTCTTTCTTCCTGGAGACCAACTCTTCTACAAACCATTGCAAAATGTATAAAATCCTAATGAGACCATTAACTAACCTGACCAATTTGCCTGCGACTGCTATTCAGAACAAAAGCTATTCACAACAGGTTTCACTACTAACAAAAAGTAAGTGTATTTATTGTAACACACTTAACTTTAGCAAATGGCAAAGAAAGGATTCCTAATCTACTATTAAACTATAGCCCTTCAAAAACCCCAAATATACTGGTTCACAATTAACTGAGGCAAAGACAGATGGCTTGACACAGATTTTATGGACAGGAAAAAAAAATGAGAAAAAATTCTGAAGATCAGAAGTCCAGATTCATAATGGATGTGTTGAATTTCCCATATAGCTCCTTTTGATTTTAGCAGTGAAGTTGTCTATTATTGTTTTTACTGTAGTAATTGATATTCTTGTTAGAATCCTCTCTTTTAAGCTTTCTTGGTTTTTTTTGTCTTTTCACCCACATGGAGAGACAACAGTGTTTTCAGTTCACAGGTTCTGGATCTCTCTAGCCACTTTGCACCTGCTGATTGTAGCAAACTGCAGCCCCAGCAATCCAAGGGCTGTTATCAGGCAGTCTTTGCTTAATTCAAACACTCTTGGTTCAACTCAGTCTCAAAGGAACACTCCCACTGCTTCAAAAAGTAACATCATCATACACAGCTAAAGGTGTGCACGACTTGACTTTTTAAGTTGCAAAATTCTGAGTATTTCAGTCAAGGAGCAGTCCAACATCCATTTCAATTTATAGTCCAGAAAGAAAAACATATAGCCCCTTACACCTTCCACTTCACTGTTCTTCTGCAAAATCAGATTTGATATGTACTGCAGGATAAATGATGACTCAGAGATGTATGAAGGGTTACATTTTGAGGCAGTGGAGAAGAATGCGTTAAAAATAAGAGGTTGTGCGCTGGATATTTATATTATAGCTGAACACAAAAGCAAAATCTGTAGAGGTTGAAAAATCTAAATTCTAATCAGAAATGCTGGTGATTATTAGCAGGTCAAACAGCATTTGTGGAGGGAGAGAGATACTTAAAGCCTCTTTTGTCTATTGCTTTTCTGTTTCCCGTCTCAAGCTGATGTTAGAAATAAAACCAGTCAGGGTTTGAAATTGATATGAAATTAAAATTGCTTTGAAATTTGGGTATTGCTTGTCAAATGGTTTCTACTCCACAATGAAAGACTCACCTCTACTATAAAGTATATTTTTTTTAAAACACAGGAAAATAAATAATAGATGACTGTCAATTGTCTTCAGTTCGAAATAACATTTGATATTTACAGCATTGGGAAAATAATAAAGGTCTTAACAAGCTCTGGGCAGCACATATGACCTGATCTAAGACAGAAGTCTTCAGCTGCTCTGCAACACTTAAAACCGTAACCACATTTGAAGAGCAGCATCGACAAAAGGTTACTATTCTCCTGTTAATGCTGCCTATTTTAATTAAGGGATAGTTTATTGTTAAATGTCCTACAGAAATACAAGCTGTTTATTTCAATTTCCTACTGATCCACAGGTTTAAATGTACATGATTTAATATTCTGGATATCATGTAAGTTTAAGCAGGTCATAGAGATGGAGAGATGCAGGAACATGAGTAGATTTACACACAAAACTCAAATAATATGGAGAGCAAAATTTAGGCTCAAGTGAGGTATACAGCATGGAGGATGGGAGTTTATCAAAGAGAGAACTAGAACTATCAAGGCTGTATTCTCTAAAGTTCAGAGTATGAGAGATGATCTTACGGCACTCGACACAGTAGGTTCAGAAAGGATGCTTTCACTTTTTGGCGGGGGGTGGGGGGGGAGGGGAACAGAGAAGAGGGTCTAACCAGAGGACACAATCTCAAAATAAAGGATAACCCATTTAGAACTGGCAAAAGGAGGCATTCCTTTATTCGTGGTGTCGTGAATCTTTAAAAACAGGTTAATGGAACACACTATGAGTTGTATCACTTGCATGTTCAGGGCAACTTTGCTCAGAGACAGGCTTCTGACTGTCTTTCCGATTAGGATCAATTGTTCTGGACTCAGGAGGAGTCAGCATTGTAATAAGCACTCACTTGATTGATTTGTAAGCAGGTGGTCACAGCCCTAGGTGTCAACAATGCAGGATCAACATGCAGCCTGCAAAGAGAAAGCACCCATTTCTCTCTCTCTCTCTGTCCTGTCTGTGTGGAGAAATAAAAGAAAATCCATACCAGCTAGCTTCTCTCCTTCACCTTTCCCTGCAAGTTGTTCTCTCTGCAAATCCACTATTGAAAGGAAAAGAGGGAAACCATCTGGAGAGGCAGTGAAAGGGTGAATCATAACTAGTGAATGAAAGACTGGGAGTCAGTGTATTCACAACCTTGTATCATCAACAAGGAGTCAGAAGAAATCAAAAGAAATGAAAAAAATTCAAAGTTTGTGATCTGGATTGGCTACGGATCACAACTGTGCTTCTCTGACATTTGTTTTCTTTTTTGACTCGTAATATTTGTGTCCTCTCTCTTTGTGAGTCCACGTGCATATGGGAATTTTAAGAAAGAGGTAAAGTTTACATTATATTGCTTAGCAACTCAATTTGTCCATTTTTTCCTTTTGATTAAAAACAGTTTGATTGCAATAAATAGCTATTTTCTTGTTTATGAAAAAATCTAGTATGCATATTCTTTTAACATGAATTAGACGGTTAGGTAAAATTGGGCAATTTGATGGTTTAATCATATTTTCATTTGTGATCATTTAAGGAATACAGGAGTTGCATTCTGGTGCACTACTGCAGTGAGTCATGACATTACAAACATCAGAAAAGGAGTCAAACACTCATTATACCTTTTATTCCAGCAATATCCCTAGAAATGAACCCAGTGAAGACTTGCCACTACTTCTACACTAAGGCTTCTTGTTCAGATTTTTACAGCTGCAATCGATTTCCTTTCAGAAAATTTCTGAGTACAAACTGACCCCACTATTACTTAAGCTTGAGCACCCTGAACTCAGTTTCTAACGGTTTTTGCCAGACTTCTTACTAGTAAGCCTGCACTCTCTACCACACTTAGATACAAGACTGATTGACTTTCTGAACTGTTCTTTCTTTGTGTCCCTGGACCTCTGCAGTACAACTATTTCTTCTCTTCTAATTTTTTTTTGTTAATAGACTATGATTAGAGGGAGGTTTTGGTTAGGTCAGTTGGTTGGATGACCAGTTTGTGATGCACAGTGATGCTAATAGCATAGGTTCAATTCCTGCACTGGCTGAGGTTGCCAAGATGGACTCTCCTGCTCAATCTCTCCTCTTGCCCAAGGCATGGTGACCCTCAGGTTAAACCAGCACCAGTCATCTCTATCAGAGAGAAGCCTTATGATCCAACAGGACTATGGCAACTTTGCCTTTTAATTTTTAATGCGCAAGGGTTCAAAACCACATTACAACGCATGTAATCAAACAAACTTCCACATTTTACAGCACCACTAACAGAACTCCACAAAATGAAACTAAAAGCTATGTCCCCCTGATTTTTATCACTAAAATGTAAATTAAACTTAAAGTTATACTTTGTTCTTAATACAAGTCTCGGCTCAACCCCAGATAATACTGCAGGATAGGGAGAAAAGCTACTGTTGAAGTTGAACTACTATCGCTGTCTACGATAGAGAAGAAAGTGATTTCTAAACTAACATGGTTCTCTTTTTATGATAATGTTCTAAGAATTGTGTTAACAATTTGTGGGTGTAATAAAAGGATACCTATTAAAAATGACAAGCCTTTTGTTTGCCTTTTGCTGCAAGATGCTGCCACTTCAATGTGCTGCATGTTATTACTTTTCAATTTTAATTATATGTTGCCTGGAGGTTGATAGCTGCTTCTGGGTTATTTTCCCGCCACTCTTCACTCTAAGTTATAAATATGCAGACTATACTGCAACGGTCCTCAGAAATTTGATCAACCCATGACAGAATCTGTGCTCTTTCTCTGTGTAACTTGGCTGAGCTGTCACAGAGACTGGCCTTGAGGTACCACGGCATTTCAAACGAACCTGATAATGAATAAGCTACAGTTTTTTTAAAAAATTCTCCTTCTGTCAATTTTCACCCTCTTTTCTGGGTCAGGGCTCCATGGAGCGAAGTGATCCAGTTTCTGGCGCCTTACCCAAGCAATTTTTCACACATAAATTTAGACAATATGCATCAGCAGGATCAGGTCTCACTTGGCTTCTGGCACTCACTGAAGGACAACAAAGCACAAGCACAGAACCAAGATAAAATTCTCACTAGCCCAGCAATGCAGAAGGCAATTGCAATGTGCTTGATATTGCCCCAGTTGAGATCAGCATATCCATTTATCATATTCTGGGCCATTTCGGGTCTGGATGTTGCGACCACACACAACCTTAAAAAACTGAGCCATCAGGGGACCTTGACACATACATCTGGCACACTGCAGCCTTAATACGAATGTCAAATCCTATTTATGGATATATTGTGTAGAGGAGAATTGTGTCGCAGAAATTTAGTTAAAACACTTAATTGATCAAATGGAAACATCTCCAAAGCAGGCACATAAATATAAACCAGCATAAAGTCTAGTGCCATCGGCAATTCAAGCCAGCTAAGAGAAAGCAAGCAGGAACTTTGGGATAAAATAATCATTTTCAGATTATTCTCTTCAAGGTAAACATCTGTAGTTACGAAACAAAATAGAAAATCATGAAAGTGCACAAGATATCTGAAGATTGACTTTTCAATGTTGATGAAGGGGAAGACGAGTGGAAATATTTTTACACAGCGAGCTGTTCCGATTTGCAAAGAAATGCCTGAAAGGTTGGGTGGAAGCAGATTTATTTGATTCAAAGGAACAGGGGAGTAAGGCTAACTGAAAAATGCTTTCAAATGGACCAAATGGCCTTTTCTCAATCTAAAATTCAACGACACTATGTTTCTGTGAAATTCAAGATCTCTCTATTTACTTTCAGATTTTCAACATTAAGATCCTTCAACTTGTTCAGTAGAAAATACATTTTAAGAAGTTCAGCATGTACTGAGATAATATGAGCCATTACAGGAGTATAAACACAAAGCAGCAGAAAAAATCAGCTAGCTTTCATAGAGTCATAGAGACATATGAAACGGAAACCGACCCTCTCAGTCCAACTTGTCCGTACCAACCGGATGTCCTTCCTATTCATGTACCCTCTCAGACGCCTTTTAAATATTGTAATTGTACCAGTCTTCACCATTTCATCCAATTTAAACCAAGAAATCCACTTGAAAGAAGTTGCCAAAAACTGCAATTCTCCTGTAACCTTGGAGTAACGTGGGATGGTAGTGGTGATGGGTTGGTGGGAGCAGTGTTAAATACATTGCTGAAAGAACAAAAATTACTAAAATTCACATAGTCAAAGCTGAAGAACTCATACCAAAAGACTCGGCAAACGATTCAAATGTGGTCAGTCATACAGAAAGATTATAGCACCTTTCATGACTTTGGGCTATTCCTAACCACTTTACAGCCATTTACATACCTTTCCAAGTGCAGTCACTTTATACTGCAGAATATATCAAATTGCATTCAGCCAATTCCCACACATAACAATGTGAAAATGACCCAAAAACAGAAATTGCTAGAGCAGCGCAGTAGGTAAGCTTTCTCTCTATAGATGCTGCCAGACCTGCTAAGTTTCTCTAGCAATTTCTGTTTTGATTTCAGATTTCCATTATCTGCAGATCTTGGTTTTATGAGAATGACCCAGATCATCTGCTTTTAAGGATATTAATTGAGGGATAAATATTGGTCCCAGAAAACCAGGGAGAACTCACTTGCTCTTCTTTGAAATCGTGTCCATTGGACTCTTTTAATCCATCTTCAGAGCAGGGCTTCAGGTTGGTATATCATCTGAAAGGTGGCACCTGCTGGATGAGCAATCCTCACCACTAACCGCATGTTGCATGTTTGAGAAGCTAAGAGGTTCACCAACAAATCTGAATGACATCATTATCGCTCGTGGTGTTTAAGGCACTCTTCAGCATTAACCCTTTCGTACCCTTAAACAATAGCAACAACAGTACACCTCAGGAATGTCAGTCTAGATTTTGTGCTCAAGTGTCTGGAATAGAATTTGAACTCAAAACCTTCTGATTCAGAGGTCAGAGTATTGTCAACAAAGGCTCAGCTGATACCTTTATCCAAACATACAACAGAATCATGGCTGATCCGATTGTGGCCTCAACTCTACATTTCAACCGAAACTTCCCACCCCACCCAGATAACTTCTGACTCTCTTGCTAGCCAGGGATCAACCTACTTCTGCCTTAAATACATTCTGTCTCCTCCACCTGTAGGGAAGAGTGTTTCACAAACTCAAACCTCAGAAAGAAAACATTTCTCCTCATCTGTCTTAAAGAAAAAAACCCTACTTCTAGTCCCACTAAAAAAAAGGAACACCCTCTCAGTATCCACCCTATCAAATCTCAACACAATTCCTTTATCATTACATTCCACACCCATTGAATTAAGCATTTCTTCCTTCTCCATTGCTATCCGAAACATCTTTCAGCAAAATGTGCACACAGGCATATCTGAGGGTGTGTCTGCCTGCGCTTATGTCGTGTATGTATGTACGTGTCTGTATGTTTATGCCTGAGTGTGTGTGAAGGACCGTATGGTGTGTGTGTGTGTGTGTGTGTGAGAGAAGGTGTAGAGGTTATGTTTGTCACCAAAATACAGTATCATTCATCCCACGTACATGCAGTCTGCACCAGATCTAGGATGTTTCCGTTCTTTCTGTGCATTCCTGGGTTAGTGTTTACAGAATAACTGATCAAGGCTTTTGTACAAAAAAATCTTAAATGGCATTAAGAAAAATAAGATATTCGTGAAAGAATCCATTCCTTCAATCCAGCATTTGATTTACCCAAACGGTGAAAGAGAAACTTTAGATGTCAAGTACTATGCAACCAGCTCACTTTACATTTGTACAGCTCATGATTTATAGCAGATCTCAATACATTCTTTGTCTTGACATTTTGCGTTTCTAAAAATCACTGAAAATAAAATCATGGTTTCAAGAACAGGATGGTTTAGAATTTAGAACAAAAAATATTGACCCAGCCAAGCTCAACAGCACCACCAGCAGGTATTTGACAGTATTTCCACTATTTGTTATATTCATAATCAAAACTTTCCAAAATTAATGCACTCAAATTTAAAGGAGAAAAAGATTTCAGACAGAAGCCAAATGGTTTACTTGACTTAAGTAAAGTGATACCTGAGGTAGTAATAAATAGAACAGAAAGCAATAAATGATCGAGCAACCAGAGATTAAATTCAGAAAGATAAACAGTCATTGTCAAATATATAGTTAAGATTAAATGTTTAAGTGTATGGAGTGCATGACATATAGAAACTAATGTAACAATTTCTTTTGAAAAATACGAAAGCATGGTAACATTTAGAGGTAGGATGAGGAAGCAACAACATACTGAGAGGCCTAGAAAGGATAAAGGGGGCCAAAGACTGAAAAGCCTGAAAATGAGAGATGCACAAAAGAAGGCTATTTCACACTTCAAGCCCTGTCCACCATGTTAACAGAATGATCTACACCTCAAGTCTGTCTACACACTTGGGAAGAGTTTTCCAGTTTTCTGAGGCCTTTGTTGTGAACAACTGCTTCCTGATTTCTCTGCTGAACAGTAGAAAGCAAGCTGAAAAATAAGACTTCAAGAAAGGATATTCAGAGAAGAGGAATGTGCAAAGGATGCTGAGCAATATCCAGTAGAACGAGGTTATACAGTAATCCACAAATACCAAAAATCTTAAAGAACAACTACAAAAGTTGGAAATAGAAAACAGCTCCATCTGGTTGTTATTTGCTTTTCACAGTGAGGTAAGTTTTAAAATCAACATTTTAAAGCTTTATTTCAAATGAACTGTTTGGCATCTGTGTGTTGTGCAGATTCTAGAGCACTACAATTCTTTGGTGAAGTGCCTAGTACTTTGGTTAGTGCTTCTTGTAAAATTCAGGGTACAATCATCCCAAATGTTGCTTCTGTCATGCTTCATGTGACCAGTCTTCAAGCATTAAAGGGGAGTCTCTATCAGGCCCCTGAATATGCTACTCAGGAAGAAAAGAAAGTCACCCTCATCATTAAAAAGGGACACAAAAAACTGACAGCCACCCCACTCAGAAAATCTCCTACTTGATCAAGTAGTAATTACTTCGTACAGCCACAGAACAGTGAGATCAAAGATCTGACAAATGGTGTTAGGTTGAGAAAAGTAATGCTGAATGCTGCGGGTGATAGTAAAATTAATGTCATTTGCATATGTTACTGCACCCAATTGGCCCTTTCAGTGACAATACCAATTGCAATTATGATATTATTTCTGGTTAGGTGAGCAGAATGCCACAGAAATATTCATGTACTCGAAATCCGCTTATCAGTTTCAATCTTATCCAACAGAAGGTGTTGTAAATGAATAAGTCAATCCACAGCCTGAACCACAGAAAGCGAGATCAATGTTCAAAGGGAAGACAGTTTCGGACAGGTTGACATGCTTTCTGTTTTCATCTTCTGCTGTTCCAAGGCAGGTTTTCTGAATTTATGGTTTTTGGACTTGTCCAAACTATGACAAAAATGGCTCAGCATCATCTTTCACTGTAACCTCTGAAATCTGTGCACAGGAGCAGGTTCTAGAAGTGAAGGCTATGCATCAGCACGCCAAGCAGCGTGCGCAGAGCTTCCCAGAGAATGACAGCCATGCAGCATGCATTCACATTTCTCCTCTCCTCTTTCACACTTGTTACAGTATGTCCACTGTGTCCCACATGCAGTTCATTCCAGGGTCTATGTTTATTCATTCTCCCACACCCGCTCCCCATTATCTTCCTTATCCACCTCATGTACTTGTCGCTTTTGTAACAAAGGTACACAACATATTATTTGGACATTAGGGCTGACTTCTACCAGAAATTGGATTACGTGCCAAATTTGGCAAGCTTAATGGACAGTTTCTCTCCATGAGGCCCAGTGAGATTTCTCATGCTATCTTCCGAAACTCATCACAGTACCTATACTCCTATGATGCCCCCCTCGTCCTATCACCCCCCTCACCACGTGCAAAAGTAATCACCACTGTCTCCCAGATCTCCCAGGTTTGCTGGCACTGGTGCCATTTTTAAAGCTGAGCTGTTTATCCTGTCAAGTGCTGTCAGTCAGAAACTGCCTTTCACCGTGCACATATTAGGAAGGGACTGAAAACAAATGCTTCTTAGGTCATACCGGCAGCACAGCTAACACTTCACTTCGAAACCAGATGGCTATTATCATCGACGGCCCAACCCCACTGCAGTAACCCATATTCTCCAATGCTCAATGGTCTCTCCCACTTACATGTTGAGTTTCCCTCCCTCACGATTATTGTCCCCTCTGTATCCCAATATATTACCTCTAATCCCCAGAACTGACCTCCCCAACTTTCGTACCACAGCAGAGTCCCCTGATATCAGCCCTTGGCTTTCAGTGAACTGACCTACGGCTGACCATGGCCCAACGCCCCCGAACCACTTGGATGGACAGTCCCAACCAATGACTGACCAGAATCCTGACTGATCACTGTGCAACTCCCCATGAGACTTGCCATGACTCCCCAAAACCATTGCGCTGGATGTGCACGATTGACCTTTCCCCAGACTGTAGTGATATTGATCTTCTGACCACAGTGCACAAGTCCTGCACCGTTAGCGGATTCTACTGTTGATTTACTGTGTTGAGACCACCTGAGTGAAGGCTGTCTCCCTTGATATGACTGACAACTGCTTCCCTTTGAGACATGGCCACTTGGTTGGAGCACACGCAGTATATTTGCCACTTACATTGCTGGCATTTGGTGCAGATGTGAGATTGGTAGAACATAGTGATGTACAGCTACATGTCCACCTTCACTGATGACTGTTGACAACCAGTTAATTTTGTGTCTGCTGAAGGGTAGGACAAGGCATAAGTACTGATGTCTTTAAGTTCTGGCTGAGGAGGCAAAGCACAAAAAGGTGAGGCAAATAAGCATTTAAGTAAGTACAAAGTCAGTGAGTACTAAGGGGACAAGCAACAAGCCCTGATATGCACCCGGTCCAATTCATGAGATAGGTGCCTGTCCCTGCATGTAAACTGACCTAGCAGTATCACTGCAATAAAAGGTGCCGGCTACAAAGTTTAGCAATGAAATGCAGGACCGTACCGTAAGTTGATCAGAAATTCACCGTGAAGGTGTGGTGACGCTGATATGAATCTGGGATGATTGTCCGTGGACCAGGGATGCATCCAGTCACTGCACATGGAGTGTGTCCTGAGACCTTGGAGACTGTTATCCAAGATGAAGGACTGGAAGAGCAAGCAGTAAGCTGGAGGTTACTCTGGCTTTCAGGTCAGGAATTGTCACTGTCTAGTTTCTATCTGGTAAGTGGAAAATAGGAAGCTGCATATAGACAAGAAGTGATTAAGTAACAATGAGATGGTAACACATAGTAATGAATGCAAATATGACTATCGCTGCTCACTAGTGGGATTCTCATCTTGCCGTTCAACACTTGGTCGGAGTTTTGGACTTTTTGCTCTTGACTTCGACTTTGAGAATCTCATTATTGCCGACCTCATCGCATTTTCCCACCAAATGCTTTCTCACCAATGCTCATGCTGTTCAGGGACTGAAAAGATTGCAGCCACCCGTTCTTAGGGGAAGGGAAAATGGATTTTAATTTTCAGTGCTGTGACAATCTGACTGGTTTCAAAGTAATTTTGAACAATAAAGTTAAAACAGCATTTCCAAGAAATCATGTTGATTTTAGATGAAGGAAGCCACCTGGGGAGTTAAGTGCTAGGGTGATTGCTGACTTGAGAATTTTACAAGCCAGAGAAAGGAGCCCACTAGCAAGCTCATTTAAACAGAAACAAGTTGATTCAGAGAGAAAAAGTTTTAGCAGCAGAGTTACTATAAATTACAGTCTTCACAATCAAATAGGAATGAGAAACAGTCCTAAATTGCTTAAGAAAACTCCAGAAGCAAAAAGTTTTTGATGTCCATGCTTGCTGTCATTACTCAGTCTTTTGAGTATAGGATTTGGGGAGTCATGTTGAGGTTGTACAGGACATTGGCGAGGCCTCTTCTGGAATATTGCGCCCAGTTCTGGTTGCCCAGTTATAGGAATGATATTATCAAGCTGGAGAGGGTTCAGAAGAGAATTACCAGGATGTTGCTGGGTAATAAAGGTTTGAACTATAAAGAGAGGCTGGATTGGCTGGGACTTTTTCCACTGTAGCATAGGAGGTTGCGAGGTGACCTGATAGAAACTTATAAAATTATGAGAGGTATAGATGAAGTTAATGGAAGTTGTTTTTTTTCCCTAGGATGGGAGATTTCAAGACGAGGGAGCATATTTTTAAGGTGAGAGAACAGAAATTTAAAAAAGACATGAGGAGCAAATTTATTAGAGAGAGGGCGGTTCGCATGTGGAATGAACTTCCATAGGAAGTGGTGGATGCGGGTACAATTACGTTTAAAAGACATTTGGATAAGTACATGAATAGGAAAGATTTGGAGGGATATGGGCCAGGAGCAGGCTGGTGGCACTAGTTTATTTTGGAATTATGTTCGGCGTGGACTGATTGGACCAAAGGGTCGGTTTTCGCGCTGTAAGACTCTATGACTTTATAAAAGACATCCGACAAAGCTGTTGGAGAGATATGTTTAAATAAAAAGAGATCTGAGATAACAGCTTGTTTAAGAGTCTCAGGAAGAGATATTAACTAAAGAAAGGGGTACTGAACAATTGCAAAAATTGCCAAGAAGAAATTAATGAAAGTTGTGCCACTTGAACAAGGAGTTTTAGTGTAGAGACAGAGGGTGACCTTTCACTGAGGTTTATGCATCTGTAAGATTGTTGTTGGGATAAAAGGGCTGAATCTTCCTTTATCCGGAGAACTATGCACTGTGTAATATCACTTGAGAATAAAATGTAAATGATGTACAAAAACAAAGTTGCTGGAAAAGCTCAGCAGGTCTGGCAGCATCTGTGAAGGAAAAAATAGAGTTAACGTTTCAGGTCCAGTGACCCTTCCTCAAAACAACAATCTTGTAAATGTCTCTTAAACGTAATTGTACCCGCATCCACCACTTCCTCTGGAAGTTCATTCCACACGCGAACCATCCTCTCTGTAAAAAAATTTGCTCCTCATGTCTTTTTTAAATCTCTCTCCTTAAATGATGTACATGTCATTAAGGAGCCAGGATGTAAAGCAGCATGTGACCAAAAAACACTGTGGCTACAGCTTAAGTTACAGATTTTGTTACGAGTGCTGCTTGTTGCTGTTTGAGCCATCCTGTAACATGTGCACTTAATAGTGTAGTCTTCAGATAAAGTGAAGCAACTTGCAGGTTGCCAAACCCATGTGTGTAATTGGTGAGTTTGCATAAAGAATCCAGAAACACAATATGCACCAGCAAGTGAAAGGATGGAAAAGAGTAAACAAATTGAAAAGCAAGTATCTTATTAACTATTTCCTCAGGTGAAGTCATAAGACATCTTAGCAATGAAGGGCAGCATATTCCATCAACTGAAAATTTTCTATTAACAAATTTTGAAGAGCTTTAAACCTGATGGATAAGGTTCAAGACAATAAGATTAATAGTTAATCAATAAAGGTCGTAATTATTTCAAGAAATTCATGGAAGTCAACAAGTTTCACAGCTTAGATTTTTGTTTAACTCTGAACATCTTCAAAGTAAAATGTATTTTTTCAGAGGATTGAAGCTGAACTTGAAGAAATTAAGTCCAAAGATGTGCAATTTAATGGATTGGCCATGCTAAATTGCCACGCAGGGTCTTGGGCCAAATGGCCTCTTTCCACACTACGGGATTCCATGATTCGAAATGGGCATGATCTCCCCACACCCAGCCTCATCCCATGTCCAACCCTCCCTCTCATCCCCAGCTCACTGACCTGACACAACCTGCGCATCTTCTTTCCCACATTTCAGCCCGACCCATCTCACTGACCAATCCCCACCACTCCCTACCTACACTCACCTATCACCATCCAACCTACATTCCCCAGCCCACCCCTCCCCTATCTATTTATTTCCCAGCTCCCTTCCGTCTCCCCATTTCTGAAGAAGGATCCTGATCCAAAACGTCAACTTTCCTGCTCCTCTGATGCTGCCTAGCCTGTTGTGTTCCTCCAGCTCCACATGATCCTCTTAACCTGCTTTCAGTGTTCATCACTCAGTGAACTAATAACTGCAATCTTGTGATCTTTCTCCAAAAAACCTTGGAGTAACAACTGATAGGGTAGGCTCATCGATGGAAGATTATAATCCTTCATTTACATTCAAAGCCAACTTCCTCAATATAAATTGGAATTTTCTTGTCATTAATCTTAAAACAAAATCATAATTAAAAATGATTCAGTCCTAAATATATATACTTTTTTAACATAATTTGGAAGGTTGCTCAAAATAGTATGAAAAGCATTATTTTAAGGTGACCTTACATCAGAATTAATAACTTTTTAAATTAATTGTTTAATTTGAAATTTTGCATCCTGACATTACCTGCTAACTCTTAGTTATTAAAATTGGTGTTTCAACACTGAGGAGTCATATGCTCATCTTGTAAGTATTACATGAGATGAGGTGTGGAAGTGTGAGGTAAACATTAGGAATTTGTGCAGAAGCAAAATGAAAAGCTTTGGTTTTTCACAACTACCAGACATCACAAAATACTCTACAGCCAATTAAGTACCTCTACAGTGTTGTAATGTAATGTAGCAGCAGCCAAGTCACACACAGGAACTCCTGCTAACAACAAAATGATAATGATCAAACTGTCTGTTTTAGTGATACTAGTTGAGGGATAAATATTGGCTCCAGGTCTGCGTGAGAGACCTTTCCTGCTCTTCTCCGAAACCGTATCATCAGATCGGCCCAAGCAGGCAGGAAGAGCTTCAGTTCTAATGTCCCAACCAAAAGAGGGCCTCTCTAACAGTCCAGCACTCCCTCAGTAGTGCTCTAGATGTGATTTTTGTGCTCCAAGCCTCCAGCAGTATATGAAGCCTTGTGATCCAAAGTTGAGAGCTAACAGCTGAATCACTGCTGACAAACGCAGATGGAGGAGGTGGTGGTGTAGTGGTACTGCTATGGGGCTAGCAATGTAGAGGCCCAAGCTAATGCAGCTGGTGGAATTTAAATTCAATTAGTAAACCTGGAAACAAAAAGCTAGTCTCAGTGGTGATGGCTACAACAACTATATCAACTTATAAAAATCCATCTCATTTACTAATGTCCTTATCTGGTCAGATCCAGACACCAGACTCAACAATGTGGTTGACTCTTACTGCCCTCTGAAATGACCTAGGAAGTCATTTAGTTCAAGGACAACTAAGAATGGGCAACAAATACTAGCCTTCCCTGCATTGCCAACATGTCATCAAAGAAAAAGGATCTGCAACTTTTTAAGAAGCTTTAGTGTAAAATGTGAGATAACAAGCATGGGGCTGGATGAACACAGCAGGTCAAGCAGCATCATAGGAGCAGGAAAACTGGACGTTTCTGGCCTAAACCCTTCATCAGAAAAGCAGAATTGTGAATTCAGGCTGTGGATCCTACGGAGAATAAAAAACAGGAGAGGTCCTTTGCAGGTCTGGGAGAGGGAGGCTCTGAGCTGGGGGAGTCTTGATTGTAGTGCCTGGAGATGCCTGCGCATTGCTGCAAGTGTGTGTTTCAGGAGTCGCAGGGAGAAGCGCTTCTGGAGGGTCTCAATGTTCTGAATGTAGATATTGTCACGGTTGGGGCCAAATTGGGAAGGCTTGAATGTGGATTGTAGTCCATTGGGGATGATCTGGTTCCGTAGGCAGGTGCTAAGAAAGGTGATGTGGCTGTAGTACCTGGTTTGCCTCAGGACGTGGTCGAGCAGTTTCAAGGCCGAAGAGGTTATGAGAGAGTTGCAGTGGGAGAGAGATTCCCTGAGGTTTGTCCGGAGGGAGGAGGGTAACTTCTTCAGGGTAGGCATCCTTAGAAGAGGCTTCGCAGTGGGGTTAAAATTGTATCAGAGATAAAAGGTACTGCAGATGCTGGAGAATCCAAGATAACAAGCATGGGACTGGATGAACACAGCAGGTCAAGCAGCATCATAGGAGCAGGAAAACTTGACGTTTCGGGCCTAAACCCTTCATCAGAAAATCTCTTATCTCTTAGTGTAAAATGTGATTGAGTTAATGATGTGATCAAGGTGATAAGAGAGCACAAATTGCCAACTATCGAGAGGGTAAGGATCATTATGCAGGGCAAGTGAGATACTCTGCTTACACCCTATCCACTTCCACAAGGTGTCAAAATCTCAACAGTAGGAATCAACACTTTACAGCCAATATGGAATGGGTCAGCAGCAGTTAAGCTTCCTTGCAATATCAGATTTATCAGCCATTCAAAACCACTTAAAGTATGTTTTCTTTGCCATTATTCAGAACTTGCTGAGAGGCATAATCATGAGTGCTTGCCTACAAATAGACAGAATGGAAAATACATATTTATTCTTAAGGTTATACTTTAAATCGGATCAGACAAAGTCAGGTTGCCTGCAACAAAGCTGCATAACTGACAAACCCATATCAGCATAGCCATCCCAAAAAAACTATCTTTCAGATATTTAAATGCACAAAGTGTCCAGCAATACAAATAACAAGCTTTCAAGCTAATGTGAATGGATTGTTAGTACAGAGCCATAATTTGATTGGAGCTGTACATGATACAAGACAGTGTTTGCTTTACTGGTAAAATGCAGCTGAGAGGAAGTGTGATTGAATTTTTTAAAATGCAATGGGGATTGGATATACCCAAGTTAGACAGCTTTAGATTATCTGAAAAAGATAGGGATAGTAAGAGTAGCAGTTATGTGTGTGAAAAAGAATTAGGTTAGCTACCAGACATTGCCATCTGAAATGAAGTGACGATAGTAGATGAATATGATGTTCCTTCAAGTTTTTAAAAGGAACACTGACAAGTGCCCGAGAAGATTTGAGTTACGCAGATTCATAGAGATACTGCAAAAATATGCAGTTGGTGCTTATCCTCCAAAGTAGTAGTTTTAATCCCATATGCCCTCTCTATTTCCAAATGTGATTTACTTCAACCACTTCTCTCTCTACCAGTTGACATGGTTTCTGGTTCAGTTGCTAACTCTGACTGCAGTCCATAGCCTCACACCACCCACTATAGACAGGTGGCTCCTGTCTCCTGTTCAAAAGGACTTACATTGAGCCTTATACCTACGTTTCTCATTGGAGGCTTTGGTTTTATGGAACTATTTCTGGCCCTTTGTTTCATCATTTAAAAAACTCTAGTACAGTCACCCGACAATTTCATTTCTTCAATCAGAATCAGCTCCAATTTTTCAAAATCTTCCTGCCCATATTTCCTGATGTTGTATATCAGGCAGCCTTCTCATATTATATCTCAACTTCCTTTCATCTAACTAAGTTTTGACAAAGATTCACCATGACATCTTATTTTTCTTTTATATGTATATATTCTAAACATCTCACTATAAACCCAGTATAACTTCAGCATTTTATGGCCTTATCCACTTGTACTGCTGCTTTTTAAAGACTTGTAAATATGAAATCTCAAATCCCTCCACTGTTCAACATCACCCAACATTTCCCCAAAGTATAATCACCTCACACTTACTGACATTAAATTCTGCTAGTCATTTCTTTATCCATTTCACTCTTAGCTCCATTTTGTCCTCAGAATCATTTGCCATGCACCCTGTTTTACTATTGTATGAATTTGTGCAGCATTCCCTCTAGCCCTACATAAGCGTTTATCAAAGATAATCATATGGCTTTCTGCAGAACAGTGCTGCTCATTTCCAACCACTCTGGGAACCATTGTTAACTTCTACTCTTCATTTTTGAACCAACTTGGCTATCCCCCACATACCCCCACACACCCCCACCACTCCCACCACTCCCCCTTCCAACCACCACCCCACCCCCCACTGTTCCAACCCTTTAATCTTCTTTAATAGTCTTTTAGGTGGTATCACAGGCTTTCTGAAAGTCCAGGTACACCACATCTGTCAAAAAAGGCTTGGTTCAACAATTCAGGTTTTGAGCACAGTCTCCCTTTCCGAAACTGGAAGAGTAGGTTGCTCACTTGTACAAACTGTCATGAATCAGGAGCATCCACATTCTTCTGGAGATTGCTTGGTTATTTTCGGCTGGGGAAGCCTCCCTCTTTGCACACCAAACAGATTCTCATCATAGAGATTTGGTGGCCATGTATAAAGTTGAAATCCATAATCCCAATAATGTGACATCTAACTTAAATTGATGGTGACAATAGGTCACGATGTGATGATTTCTAAAACGCTGTAATCCAACAATGACACAACAACACTAAAAATGTCCCTATTCGCAAAACTAAGAATGTGATGCAAAGAATGAGAAAGTAATTTAAGTGAAAATAGGATTGAATTACCTCAACTTTTGAGGTCCAGATTGCCAGCGACTACGGGTGAAGTCTGGGAATGAGGGCAAGTTCCCAGAATTTTCCAGAAATTGTGAAAGGCGTTTTTGTTTTTATTAACCTAGTTTCTTTTTGCCTTTAATCAGGTCATTATTCCTATAGATTTGCACCATTGAGTGGATGGCAGGATTAATCCAGTCAATGCTGCAGTCGTTATGCCATTCCACTTGTACATCTGCAAGTCATGATGCTGCCAATGTACCAACCTGCATTGACAATTGTGTCAATTTCCAGTTTGGTGATGTCCTCCTGCAAGATTGAAAGCTTTTGATTCATAACATCGTCCTTCCCGTAGTGTGAAAATGGCTGTCTAAACTTTTCTTCTGCCAAAACAAAATGTAGACAAAATTAAATAATTACATTACAGAGCCAGCATTACAAAATTAAATCAGGAGTATTCAACTGCTTTTTGAGTAAAAGAGTCTGGGTACAAACAGTAACTGGACGCACTTTCCACCAGAACAATTTCACAGAAAATTAGAAAACTTCTAACAACATAACCAGAAGGTGCCTGTATGAAAATGGACCTATCTTACAAGTCAGAAGAGAATCTTGTTCCTGTCTGGTACCTTTCATGTCTTCCCAAAACATTACAAGCCAACTTCCATATAGCAAGCTCACAAAAGCATGCTCAAAAAGGCTGAATGGCCTCCTCCTGCTCCTATTTTCTATGTTTTCTTCCATTTGATAGGATCATGCTGCGTCAGTCTTACTGGTGTATAAGAAGTCAACATATCAGATGTTATGCCTGTACTTATTCCACACCTAAAGTCCTCTGTTGGTCACTAGGACACAACCTGAAAGGTAGTTTGGCCATATCCTTTTGCACACCAGTTTAAAGCTCCTTTTACAGAAACTGACATATACCTAGAATAGCTCCACAGAAGCCATTTTTCAATCACCAAGTCACCCTTTATTTACACATGCATAGAACTTGACGCTGGTCCTTAGAACCAGATCTCAGGGTGAACATAACCTCTGGCACTCCTGTTTATATCTGTCAGCAAGGGCTCCGTGATTGGACCAGGTTAACAGCCCCCATCAGGCTGTCCACCTGGATGGCTTCATTACAATTACTACAAAATCCTTTGCAAAATTTAACTTTCATGCACATGGCAGACAGTTTCTTAAGGCATTTGGTAGCTAAACCTGGGAATCTGCCACTGGAAAGTTCCATTTCAACTGCTTTCCTTGTCTTATCAAATTCAGTTCTTACTGCTAGTGCAAACGTATCCCTCTCCTAACCCTTCCTAATTACTGCACTACCTTCTAGGACTTCAGAGCCAGTGAGCAGTGTCTGTAGTTAGCTGATAATATGAAAATGAGGCTGGGGATAAATTTTCCTTGACCCTCCACTAGCTTCAGTAGATGTGCACTGCACTAGATACAATTTCCGAACTGATCTGTTTTAGTAACTTTGAATGAGGGAGGAACACTAGCTAGGTTACCTCAAGAACACCGTTGCTCCTCCTCAGATAGTGACATAGGGTATTTTATCAAAGGCCAGATGTGGCTTCTGTAAGACAATGCCATCAGTGACATACCATTGAAGTGGAAGTCTAAACTATGTGCTCAGGTCTCTGGTATTGAGTTTGAACCCTCAACCTTTGTCAGCTTAAAAAAAAGTTCCACTCAAAATAGGATCCAATTTGCCAAAGTATTCAGTAACTTAACAGTTGCCACACTGAAGCTCTGCTAGAGTAATGCAAAATGAGTTTGTTCACAGCACAAAATGATGACATCTGGTGGTGCATCACAGAACTGTACTTATACGACAGTGACTGAAACATGCTATTGTCAATAATTAGAAGTCACAAAACACCAGGTTATAGTCCGAGATAACAAGGTGTAGAGCTGGATGAACACAGCAGGCCAAGCAGCATCATAGGAGCAGGAAAGCTTGACATTTCAGGCCTAGACGTTTATAATCCAACAGGTTTATTTGAAATCACAAGCTTTCGAAGCGTAGCCCCTGACTTCACCTGATGACCATTCTACAACTTCATTACAACGCTGAAGTCTCACTGCATGTGGTCAGTGTTGGGAATCTTGCCTGATTTTTGAAACAGCTCTGCTTTCACCACTGTCCCAGCCAAGACAAGCTAAGCACATCAACCAGCATCTTTCCTTACCTGTGTGGTTCAAATATTTATAGCTTTAATCTAGCTGTGCAAGCAGGGAGACTTTTCAAAACATGTTTAATGCATTTTCTAAACTGTAGTCTCTGATCAACATTTAGTTATGCTATCACTGCATTGTCAAAAATTTGTAATTGTTATGAAAACCTCTTTAAAAGCTTAAGTGGACAGATAACTCACAAATTACAAGTAAGTTTATAGGGTAGTCAGTGCAAAGACTAATGCAATTAACCTCTGGTTGGGGCAGCCTCTATCACGTGCAATTTACATGTTGCACCTAAATCTGATATGGAAACAAATTCTATTCTAACATTAGAATGAACAAAGAACAAAGAACAAAGAACAAAGAAAATTACAGCACAGGAACAGGCCCTTTGACCCTCCAAGCCTGCGCCGATCCAGATCGTCTATCTAAACCTGTCGCCTATTTTCCAACGATCTGTATCCCTCTGCTCCCTGCCCATTCATGCATCTGTCTAGATACATCTTAAATGACGCTATCGTGCCCGCCTCTACCACCTCCGCTGGCAACGCATTCCAGGCACCCACCACCCTCTGCGTAAAGAACTTTCCAGGCATATCTCCCTCTCACCTTGAAATCGTGACCCCTAGTAATTGAGCCCCCCCCCGCACTCTGGGAAAAAGCTTCTTGCTATCCACCCTGTCTATACCTCTCATGATTTTGTAGACCTCAATCAGGTCCCCCCTCAACCTCCGTCTTTCTAATGTAAATAATCCTAATCTACTCAACCTCTCTTCATAGCTAGCGCCCTCCATACCAAGCAACATCCTGGTGAACCTCCTTTGCACCCTCTCCAAAGCATCCACAGTCTTTTGGTAATGTGGCGACCAGAACTGTATGCAGTATTCCAAATGTGGTTGAACCAAAGTCCTATACAACTGTAACATGATCTGCCAACTCTTGTACTCAATACCCCGTTCAATGAATGAAAGCATGCCGCATGCCTTCTTGACCACTCTGTCGACCTGTGTTGCCACCTTCAGGGTACAATGGACCTGAACACCCAGATCTCTCTGTGCATCCATTTTCCCCAGAGCTTTTCCATTTACCATATAGTTCGCTCTTGAATTGGATCTTCCAAAATGCATCACCTCGCATCTGCCTGGATTGAACTCCATCTGCCATTTCCCCACCCAACTCTCCAATCTATCTATATTCTCCAACAGTCCCCTTCACTATCTGCTACTCCACCAATCTTAGTGTCATCTGCAAACTTGCTAATCAGACCATCTATACCTTCCTCCAGATCATTTATGTATATCACAAACAACAGTGGTCTCAACATGGATCCCTGTGGAACACCACTGGTCACAGTTCTCCATTTTGAGAAACTCCCTTCCACTACAACTCCGTCTCCTGTTGCCAAGCCAGTGCTCTATCCATCTAGCTAGTACACCCCAGACCCCATGCGACTTCACTTTCTCCATCAGCCTACCATGAGGAACCTTATCAAACGCCTTACTGAAGTCCATGTATATAACATCTACAGCCCTTCCCTTATCTGTCAACTTTGCCACTTCCTCAAATGGTACGGTGGTAGTGTTCCTATCTCTGGGTTAGAAGGCCTGTATGTAATAACGTCTCTGAATAGGTGGATTAGAAAATATCTATTCTGACATTAAACAAGTGTCATGAAAAAAAACTGTTCCTGGGCTAACACTTAATTTTTCACTTGTAGTTTGGTGCACCAGTATATCAACGTACCCATATAAAAGCACTGTTCCCCAAAATCAAAAACACGGACATTTCCGAATGAAACTGCTCCTGTGTTTGAGGATTTGCTGTGGCAGACAGGACAGCCAATACTTCTTGTCAGTAAGAACAAAGTTATTTTCTTTGAAACACAGAAGACTGAGAGGGGACTTGATAGGGACGTATAAAATTATGAGGGCTTGGAGAGAGCGAATAGAAAATATCCCTTCTCCTTAGGTGAAGCGTCCATAACAAAAGGACATAATCTTAAAGAGAAAGGGAGGAGGTTTAGAGGGGATTTGAGGAAAACCTTTTACATCTAAAGAATGGTGGAAATCTGGAATGCATTGCCTGGGAGGGCAGTTGAAGCGGGTAACCTCGCAACCTTTGAAGAGCAACTGCATGAGCACTTGAAATGTCATAACATTCAAGGCTACGGGCATAGTAGAAAGTGGGAGCAGCATAGGCAGCAACGTATTTTTGACAGTACATACTCCGTGGGCCAAAGGGCCTTTTCTGTACTGTATGATTCCATGATTCTGTAAGAGTTTTAATTGCTGAAGAAGCATTTAATTTCTTTTTTTAGCTCCTGAACTGAGAAACCTCCAACAATGAGACAATGAAATAAAATGTCACATCAGAATAGCTCTCTAAAAGCTTCCATTAAGCCTTCCATAAGTAATTTGACTAAATTAATAACATCTGTGCACTTACATAATACCTCCCAAACTGTGGAAACCTCTCGATTATATTATCAAGTGATATAAATGAGTCCATAAGTGGTAAAAATAGTGTACATTCTGCATTTCATTAATTATCTTAATAAAGTTTAAAATCTCTTGACAAACATTTACACGAAATCCTTCCTTTATTGTATGTAAAACGGAAGTCGTACGAATGGTAATGCTGGTGCCCATCAGAGTTTAATCATGAGAGATTACATAAATTCTTTAATACCCAGCTAATTAAATTTTATTCTGATCCACATTAAATTGAAACAGCATTTGCCTTACACGTTGAGTTTACTTTCTCCTTTACGGTCTGGAGTAAAGGGGTTACCAGGTGACACAGTAACAAAGCTAATCTCAATCTAAAAGTAGTTATTATCTATTACACAATTTATACAATTCCCAGAACAAACAGTGTGAAGGAAGTGACTAAATGACTGGAAAAGAAGTTGAAGATTTGAACTAGTCAAATTAAAACCAATGTAAACAATAAGTTATCATATTGACAGTGCATATTCTCAGCACATCTCTGCTCCTTGACAGCACCAATGAGTGCACTACATTGCTGATCAATTTGAAGTGTTGAGATGATTTTTAATAGCCACTTCACAGATAAATGATACTTGCAGAGAACGTTACGGTTCAACAAAAGCTATCAAATAAAATGTTCCCTTCTCTCAAATATGATTTCTCATTACCTTATTAACTCTACACATATAATACATAATAGATAACAATATTAATTGCTATTAATGTGTTCCAATGAATCGGCCCATTCAGAAGGGGAGATAGTACCAGTTCTAGAGAACTACACTAGGAGGACTGTGAGTAGTGAGGTGCCCCTATCAGGTATATTGGCTTAGCTGAACTGTAACCAAGAGCCAGGAAAGAAAGAAAATGATCAGAAGAACTGTTGGATTGTCATAAAACAAAAGCACAATGAGATGGCCCATTACTGGCTTTCAGAGTATGGAACCTGCAAGTGCTACATTTAAACAAAAGCAAAATATTGTGGATGCCCCTAATCTGAAATAAAAACAAAAAGTGCAGGAAATGCTCAGCAGGTCAGGTAGTATCTGAAGTGAGAAACAGAGTTAGGTTTTAGGTCAAGGTGACAATGAAATTAAAGATAATCTCAACCTGAAACATTAACTCTCTTTGTTTTCACAGACCTGCATAATATTTTCAGCAATTTTTGTTTTTTTAAACTACATTGTTCCGGCCCACATACCTCTCAAGTCGCCCACTTTGTGGCTGACTCGCTGTCTTCATGACAGCTACAGATACCTTGTAGTATCTATCACTAATGTCCCAAGGAGGAAGCATTTTGATTCATCTATACTAACAATCAATTTAATACATACCTCCAAATAAATCCCCAGCTGATGCTCAGTTGACAGCAAAATTACTTTTTCCTGTCAGAGATTCTCCGTACAAAAATGAACGTGGTTTGCTGTACCATTATAAACTCGAACAAAAGAATTCAAAGCTTAAAATGGCACAATTTAAGATATTTGCTTCCAAAAGATGTTTTCACAAAGACTAAGCGAAGAGTCACACTTTAACCGGATTAGGCACTGTGAGTTGGTGCAACTGTTGAAAAGCTAAAGTTAAAACAATAATGCTAGAAATTGACAACTACACTTTCACTCCCTGCTGTACCAGTAAACCTACACTAACCTTTGCTTTACCTAGAAAGACAGCGTAAGGCAATTCCTCATGTTGACTTCTAATCTATTTGAACACATACTATTACATTGAAATACACAGCAAAATGTTCGTTTTTGAGACTAAGTGTGAAGGTGGCCCAGGTTTTCCCATGCACTTACATTATTCTCAACTAATTACACAAGCATGTGTAAATAAAACAGCAGATCTTGTGGGGCAGTAAGTTTTGAAGCCAGTGGGGACTCTGTGCTCTAACATTTGAGCAGTGTATTTAAAAGGCACCTTTTTTGTTATTATTCACTTGTGGGATGTGAGTCTTGCTGGTTGGGCAGCCCGTCCCTAGTTGCGCTTTGAGAAGGTGGTGCTAAACTGCCTTTTTGAACTGGTGCAGTCCATGTGCTTTAGGTACACCCACAATGCCCTTAGGGAGGGAATGCCAGGAATTTGACCCAGCCACATAAAAGGAACATCAATATATTTCCAAATCAGGATGGTGAGTGATTTGGAGGGGAAATTGCAGGGGGTGGTATTACCATGTATCTGCCACCCTTGTCCTTCTATTTGGAAGTGGTCGGGGGTTTGGAAGGTGCCTTTTAAGAATCATCTGTGAATTTCTGCAGTGCATCTTGTAGATAGTACCATTGTTACTGAGCATCGGTGGTGAAGGGGACGGCTGCTTGTGGATGAGGTGCTAATCAAGCCTGCTGCTTAATACTGGATGGTGTCATCCTTCTTGAGTGTTGTTGGAGCTGCAACCATCCAGGCAAATGGGGGGGTATTCTGTCACACTCCTGACTTGTGCCTTGTGGATGGTGGACAGCCTTTGGAGAGTGCAGCCTTGATGTCAAGGGCTGTCACTGTCACCTCACCTCCAGAATTCAGTGCTTTTGTTCATGCCTGAAACAAAGCTGTAATGAGGGCAGCAGCTGCGTGGCCTTGGCAGAACCGAAACTGGACATCAGTGAGTAGGTTATTGTTGAGCAGGTGCTGCTTGATGTCACCTTCATCATTTTACTGATCATTAAGCGTAGACTGATGGGGCGGTAAGTGACCAGGGTGGATTTGTCCTGCATTTTGTGTATAGGACACACACCTGAGCAATTCTCCACATTGTCAGGTAGATGCCAATGTTAAAACTGCACGAGAACAGCTTAGCGAGGGGAGCAGCAAATTCTAGACAGGCAACTTTTGAAGCACAAGTCTTCAATACTATTGTCGGAATGTTGTTGGGGCGCACAGCATTTGCAGTATCTGGTGCCTTCAACTGTTTCTTGATATCACTTGGAGTGAATCAAGCCCAAACTGTGCTTGACTCTCTGCAACCCTAGGAGAGGCCATGGCATAGTGGAAATGTCACTAGACTTGTAATCTGGAGCTACAGATTAATACTCTTGGGTTAACAGAGAAATTTGAATGCAATTAAAAAATTAGTCAATGGTCTATTGTTGATGGTCATAAAATCACACCTCGTTCACTAACGTCTTGTAGGGAAGGAAATCTGCCATCCTTACTCAGTGTGGCCTAAGTGACTCCAGATCCACAGCAATGTGGTTGACTCTTAGTTGGGGGTTTACGTGTAATAAAGCTGGCCTGGCCAGCAACTCCCACATCCTGTGAACAAATAATAAAAAAAACACAGGAGAATCACTAAACCTCTGCTTATGACTATCACCTAGCCCTGGGTATGTCATAGACCTGACAAAAGCCATGCCATTTGTTAATGATGCCACCCCGACGGTTCTCCTAAAGAGTACAGGAGAGAAAGGAGCATTTTTTCCCCCTATGGATGGCAACAGGAGGCCATCCCAACAAAGTCAGCCTGGATAGAGGTGGATGCAGAGGTCAGCATCCACGGGTCGCTATACAGAACCTGGCTCCAGCGCTGCAAAAGGAAGAATGATCGTCTGCATTTTGCCGAGGTATGCACCACTGTCTACTCAATGTTTTCTGCTCCTTTAAATGTGATTTTGCTTGTAAGGTTGTCACTGCACTTCGGAGGTTGGATGCATGCACTGTCACTCACATATCTGCCAGAATTCACACTTAAAACATAAAAGGAACTACAAGACTCAGGCACCTCACACCACCAGCTCAATGACCTTTCACTGCAGCTAGAACAGTGTAAAATCTGATTATTTTTCAATGAAAGCACACAAAGGCGAAGGGCACAACCACAAAAGATGGTCTTTTCAGTTGAGCCTCCTTTTGTGTTTGCCTTGTTTTCTCTGTTTAAATTTGCTGGCGTTAGGCAGTTTAGCTACCTCAGTTGAGCAGGTTCAACAAGCAAGGCAGCATATGACTGAGACTTCTCATGAGCTCATCAACATGGATAGGCTTCATCCCTAATATCGTGGGCACTTAGGCTGACAAAGGAGTTAAGTAGCTGAAGACATTTGTACTTACTGAGCTTGGAGGAAGAAGGCTTTCCTCCCATTACACACCTCAAATAAAGAGCCAGGTTTGTTAACACACGTTTCCCATTTTTGGCTGATAAGATTGCACCTGTGAACATAATTTCAGCAGGCTGAGGTGTTCACAAGTATTCATGATATGCTAACAAATGCAAAATCGGCTTTTGACCATGAAGATTGGACAAGTCAACTCGCTTGAAACAGTTTGAGGACTAGCAAAACTTTTATGAAGAGGGGTTTGTGAATAATTTTGTCCAGTTTCCTGTCTACTTCTGCAAAGAGGTAGCAAGGTCTCTTTTCAGAGACATCACAAGATGGGAAGCTAAGCATCTCTGGGAGGTCTAATCCAAGTCACCCCATTCTACTACCAGCTGGCTCATATCCAATTTGGAGTTTTAGTCTCTCACAGAATGTGGGTGTCACTGATAAAAGTTGTTGGGAATCAGATAAATCATCTCCTGCTTTCAGGGAATCAGGAAAAATAAAAACATTATTCTGATTCCCACTTTGCTTTTCCTTACACTAGAGAAGTGGAAACAATAGTCCTTTAAAACACACATTCAGAGATGCAGTGGGTGGAGAAGAAAGCTGATGCAGCAAAGTGGATCTCTAATACCTTGCAATGGACCAGCAAGACTCCAGTGCAATTCTCCACAAAATTTATGTTCTCGACTGTGTCCCACATTTGGGCACTACTGACCAGAAAGTTTCCCTAAAGGAAGTGAGTGAACTATCACGGGGAATTGATGACTTTGGGCAAAATATTTCCAAGTCAGGATCGGTGTGTGACTTGGAAGAGAACTTACAGAGGTTGCTGTTCCCACGCACCTACTACCTTTGTCCTTCTAGATGGAAGATGTCATGGGCTTGAAAGATACTGTCAGAGAAGTCTTGGTGAGCTAATGCAATGCATCTTGCAGATGGTTGATTGCCACTCTGCAGCCAGTGTGTAGGTGGTGATGGGAGTGAAGGTGGAGGTGGTGGATGGGATGTCAGCCGAGCAGAGCTAGTTTGTTTGATAGTGTTTGAAATAACTCCACAGAGGCCAGTATCCTGTTATCAAATCACCCTTTATTTACACATGAACAGTCCTTGATTATAATACTGTCTCACTCAAGACTCAGGCACCAGTGTGTCAGTACCCTTTTCATATGTCAACCGAGGCTCCCTGATTGGACCAGGTTAACAGCCCCAATTCTATGAGGTTCAGCTGACTGACCCTGTTACAGTCACTACATCCTTCCCCCTCTGAGTCTGTAGACATATGCCAGTCCTTCTCCTTGGAGAGCCTCCACACACTTTCAGGTTCCTCCAACTCAGCATCTGACACAGGCAGGGTATAATGCTTTAAAGCTCACCTCTTGCATCAGGAGCCTAGGTAGAATTTCACTGTTTTCTTCTGACGGCAAAGGTGGCGAGGCGACTACTTCTGTCATGTCCATCTCAGGTCCAGGAAGATCAGACTTAGCCTTCTACCCATTAGCAACTCTGCCAGTACTACCTGAAGGTGCATGTGGGGCGGTCCTATAATCAAACAAAACCATGACAGTTTGGAATCTAGTGAGGCTGTAGGCAGTTTCCTTAATCTAGCCTTCAAAGTTCGGACCTTCTTTCTGCCAGGCGATTGGATGATGGATGGTATGGAGCTGTCCTTATATGGCATAGAGTCATACAGCACACAAACCGACCCTTCAACCAAACCAGTGCATGCCAACCAGACTTCCCAAACTAAATTGGTTCCATTTTCCTGCGTTTGGCCTCAAAACCTTTCCTGTTCATGTACCTGTCAAAATGTCTTTTAAATGGTGTAACCGTACCTGCATCTACTACTTCCTCTGGCAGTTCATTCCATATATGCACCACCCTATGCGTGAAAACGTTGTCCCTCAAGTATCAAGCAGAGCGCCTGTAGCGGCAATGCCTATGTGAAAGAATAAGTGAGGGGGTGGGTAGGGATCAAATCAAAATAGAGTTTGTGGGGAAAACAATGTGCTCCACACCCTGCAGTGTCCACCTCCCCTGAAAGGCATCAAGAGCACCAGTGCTCACTGCGTGCTCCTTCTCCAGGGACACCCGGGCATGAACATAGCCACAGAAGAGGGGCGGGCAGGCAGTCAGCCATAATGACAGCACTCCCCCAACAGCCCGCTGCCTGGACCTATTAATGGCCAGGCCCAAGAGCAGATTCATGAGACAATTCTCTGACCTGCCTGCACCCAATTCACCCCTTCTATGTCAGCCAGGGCTCCCTGATTGGACCAGATTAACATAAATTCAATCAGGGAATTTATATTCTATGAGATCCAATTAGCTCACCTCATTAAAATCTCTGATGCTGAGCTTCTTGACTACTGTTGGAGGCACATCCATCCAGGCAAATGGACAGTATTCTATCACACCATTGGCATATACCTTGTAAACAGTGCACAAGCATTTGAGAGACAGGAATTCCCAGTCTCTGACATCCTTCAGTAGCCACAGATTTTGTCCTAATTTTCTGTTTTTGTTTCATATTTACAGCATGCACAAACCTTTGTTTTCTTTGAGAGGAATGGAGTGGCTTGAAACGTATCTTTTATTTCAAAAGCAAAAACAGCTTTGACTATTTGAAAATCATGTCGAAAAGCCAATCGCTGGCCCTCAGTAAATACATGGGTAAACGCAGGCCCTGACATTACACTCACTTGTATCGAGCAGGCATGTTCCATGCTGGGACATCAGTTGGGGAATGACAACCGTCCTCAGTATACCGGAAGTGGGTTGAATCAGCCAGGGTACTCACTTCCAATCTCTACCAGAAGCCTCTGCCAGGAAGTTTAAAATTACGTTTGATGATGGCCACGCTTATGAAAGATCTATTAGGAACACACTATCAGGGACACTTGGTTGTAATACTGGCACATGATTGACACTTGAAACTCCATCCCAGCATAACCTGTTAGCATAGATTCCATGGCCGAATGGCCTGCTTCTGTGCCGTAAATATGTCAGTACTACTAGAATGACGGAATAAAAACAAAGTTGCTGGAAAAGCTCAGCAGGTCTGGCAGCATCTGTGAAGGAAAAATCAGAGCTAATGTTTCGGGTGCGGTGACCCTTCCTCAGAACCGGACCCGAAACGTTAACTCTTTTTTTCCCTTCATAGATGCTGCCAGACCTGCTGAGCTTTTCCAGCAACTTTGTTTTTGTTCCTGATTTACAGCATCCGCAGTTCTTTCAGTTTTTATTTAGAATGACGGAATATTGTGCGAAAAAATTGAAATTAATAACTATGAAAGAAAAGGGCGGACAAATGTGGATACCAGGATTTCGGACAATCTATTACAGAATAAGAAAACTTACTTTGAAAGGGGAACAAAAAAAAGACAGACACAAATTCGACTTCTCCCTAGGTATCGCTAAGCAACTAGAGAGGCATTGCAAAACAGACGCATGGATTTGTTTAGAAAACTGTCGATCAAACTACCGTCAAGCTTCCTGTCATGTGAAACCCGGTTACACAAAGAGGAAGTGTGGAATACAGTTATTCCGCTGTTTGGAGCAGGTAATCAAACAGAAATCTGCTCATTGTTACATGTCCGTTGTTTGAATATGCAAAGTGAAGCTTTAGTCATCTGTAAGACAGCAGTTCTTCATTTTAAATGATCATCTGGTTTTAATTTCAGTTAAGTCCAGCAGTGGAGTGAGGAGGCACAGCAAGGGAAAATCGATGGAGGAGGAATTGAACCACACATCAGCATTTGAGAAAGATCCGTTCAAGCTCACAGCTGAAGATGTCTACGATATGTCTTATGTCATTGGCCGTGACTTATTCAAACTCAGTAGCTCAGAAGACAGCCGTACAGTCTCCGAGCTGCAATATAAAGTAATCAGAGTTCTAGAAATATTCGAGTTGCTGGTGGACAGGCAGAACCTAACAGTCGAGAAACTGAAAATTGAACGGGACAACCTGAGGAAGGAAACGGAAAGGCTTGACAGGGAACTCCAAGTGGCAACAAGCGATTCAGAGAAGAAGCAGCAGAAGAATGGGACAGACAAACTGGTGGTCGATGTTAATGACCCAAATCGGCCTCGTTTCACGCTCCAGGAACTGACGGATGTGTTGCAAGAACGCAACAAACTTAAAGCTCAGTTACTGGTTGCTCAAGAAGAACTGGAATGTTATAAGAGCGGATTAATGTCCACAAAGGAGCCACAAAGACTAGAAAAGAAGGCATCTGATGCAAATCGTGAAAGTGAACAAACTACGGTTAAGAAATTGTTTTCTCTTAAATATCGAAAAAATCATTAAGCATGCGGGATACGAGGATCTTTAAAAAGGTTTTCTGAGCACTCATTATTTTCGTAGTCATAATACTCATTATTTTCTTAAACAGAATGTATTGATGCAGGAATTTTCAAAGTTTAATTTTCTAAGAATCCAAAACATAGGTTTTGTTACTTGTAAAAAGTTTTTTTTAAAAAAAGCTGTATTTGTTTTTCTATGTAGAGCAAGACTGCAAAAAGAAATTAAAGTAGATTTAATTTCTAAGTATGTTTCAGAAATAGTAGGAACTGCAGATGCTGGAGAATCTGAGATAACAAGGTGTAGAGCTGGATGAACACAGCAGGCCAAGCAGCATCAGAGGAGCAGGAAGGCTGACATTTCGGG